>JADLZK010009665.1:0-485606 GCA_015847255.1 Hyparrhenia diplandra | reverse complement strand
GGTGTTACAGGTTGTCATGTGATGGAAGGGTTGGGTCGATGTGTGACGGGGAGATTGTTGGGTTTAGTCCCATATCGGTAATCGATGGAGGAGGAGCACAACATATAGGATGGGGCAGTGCTCACCTATAAGGCTAGTCTTTTGGGTTGAGTTTGGCCCAAGCCTTTATATGTGTTGCTCCGTTGGACCTGGGTGCTAGGCCCGTTTTGCTCGTGATACAACGAGTTGGGTTGTGCATCTTATAACACTTTCGTACACCTCCAGTGGTGACGCTGGTGGATCTGTTCAATCTGTCCTTATCGGAGCCGCCGTTGTTGTGGCCGCTGGTATCGTCGTTGTGGCCGCTGGTGTATCTGTGATCCGTAAGAGTCCGGAGACGATTTAATCGACAAGTTGATATATAAAGTGAGGAATCCAAAGGCCCATGGATGGTCCTTGAGCTCTGCTTTGCCGCGAAGAGAAGCATTCTGTGGCCTCCTCGAGGAGTCCTCCGCCCTGCAGTTCTTCGTGTCAAATAGATGGTTATCTACCAGTCGAATTGGTCTTCATTAGTCTAAAACTTTTGTGTGTCGTTTTGAGCTTCATGTTTTCTTGGGTGTCCAGACCCAATTTTGAGCTTCATGTTTTCACAGTTGTGTAGTCGAATTGTTTTCTTGTTATTTGTACTAAATATTCAGTCGGTGTATTTGGGTGTTGTATATTTATAATGATTCTACATTATAGAAGCTAGCGTGTTACAGTATATATCAGCGTGACGGAATCCAGACCAGGCTGTGTGAAGTACGTCTCACTGTTGCATGCTAGCTTGCTCTTGGCCTCTTCCTTCTCTGTGTGAACGTTTGGTTGCACCTCCGGTGCCTGGCCTGGCTAGCTGGGGGCTGGCGCCAAATTTGGCTCGTTTTGCTGAATAATTTGAATTGAGAGCGTATTTCTGAGTACTTGCCTCCTATTGCAGGTCCACTGCACTTGGCACAGCTGGCAGCGCTTGATTAAGCCTTAGTCAAGAACTCAAGATAGAAGTAGATGAAGATCTTGAAGCTATAATTAATAATGGCCTTGGTTAGCTGGGGGCTAGGGCCAAATTAGTCTAAACTTTGGTGTGTCGTTTTGAGCTTCGTGTTTTCTTGTGATAAATATTCAGTTGGTGTGTTTGGCTGCTGCATTTTTATAATAATGGCCTTATTCTACATTATGTAGATGAAGCCGGATTCTTTAGATGCATTAGTTTACATACTCCTTATACTACTACCATGTTTACTGTGCTCAAGTGAGCTACAAATTCCTACCTGATGCCATTAATTAATTAGTAATATATTTAGGCGAGGTTTGATTAACGCAAAACCAGAGTGCGTCGTTTGATCAAGTATCAAAAGTGGTGCAAATCAACCTTATAGATGAGCGTGATATATTCTATTGGAAACTCACTAAAGAATGGACTATTTACAGTTCAATCAATGTATAAAAATTTATTACTTATGGAATTCAACTAGATAAAAGTCCTCTTTGGAAACTAAAAGTACCACTAAAAATTAAGATTTTCTTGTGGTATCTAAAAAAAGAGTTACTCTTACCAAAGATAACCTTGCAAAGAGGAACGGCAAGGAGATATCAAATGTTGTTTCTGTGATTCTATTGAATCAATTCAATATTTCTTTTTCAAATATTGTTTTGCGAGCTTTATTTAGAACACATTGTACATCTCTTTTCGAATTCGACCACCTACTAGCATTTCTAACATGTTTGGTTTTTAGTTTGCATGGACTAGATCGAGCTTCAAAATCAGATTTTGTTAGGAACTACAGCATTATATTGGGCAATATGGTTGAATAGAAATGACATGGTGTTCAATAAAGATAAAACTACCTTCATGTAGGTAATTAATTTTTAAGACGACATAGTGGATCCGTCAGTGTCCAATCTTACATAAAGAAGAGGATCGCCCGCTCTTCCATGAAGGATACAGAAGATGAGAGACATTCACATCCAAACCATCGCCGCCGGCCCTTATTATATTAGTCAAAAATCACTGATTATCTATATCTGCTCCTCGACTAACTCCATGGATGGAGTCGATCATGTATCGTCCGACGATCCTCATACAAGTCGCGTCATCATCCACGATTAGCAACGAGGCAAACGGTCGTCATCAAACGCACGTACGCAGCGTCTTCCTCGTCATCATTATTGCACTGAAAACCATCATCGTCGTATCCGACCACATATGGTAGTTGGCATGGGCGGATCTATGTGGTGATTAGTGGGTGCGGCCCCACCCACGAGAAAAACCAAAAACTAGTGATTATGGTCAAATTTTTCAATGTATTTGCACCCACATAGTAAAATTCTATGCACTCACAAGCCAAACGCACCCCCTCAAATTTGCTCTAGCTCGCCACTGGTAGTTAATTGGTAACGGCTGACCACGCGTAACGGCTAATGGGCGGCGCTGCGGCGGCCGACCACACGACCCATATACTCCCTCGGGATGGTATTAGAAGTCGTTTAGGACAGCAACACGGTCTCCAAAGCACAACCTTGACCTCTTATTATTATAAAAATATTTATGGAGATGTGATATATGTGTACTTTTATTAATGTATTTTTCAAGACAAATATAGTCATATAATTTTTACATTTACAAACTCAACAACTTAAAAGTTATTGATGATTTATATTCCCGATGTTTGACCAAAAATCTTGTCCAAAACGACTTCTAATACCAACCCGGAGGAAGTATAGCTATAAGCTGTGTCCTTGGTTCTCACTAAGCTGTAAGCTGTACTATATACTATACGTCGGCACAAAATTTTCCGTTTTTATTGACTATATATACTACTACTTCTGGGCCAAGTAAACTCTTAAAAAGTGCCACGTCGGAGTTCTTGTCAAAGAAGGTAGCGTGTTAGAGTATGACAGAGTCCAGACCGGCTAGTGCTAGACAACAAAGTGAATTCTTGCATGCTAGCTCTTCGCCACTTTCTTCCTTGTAGTCTTGTAGTAGTAGCTATAAAACGCGGAGCAGCCAGCCGAGGCAGAGAGAGACGGAGGCAGCGAACATACTCTGCACCGGCGATCCGACCTTGACACTGTCTGGCATGGGACACAGCAGGACGAGACTGCTGCTCTGCGTGGCACTCCTCCTCTGCCTGTCCGCACGTCTGCAGGGTGCTTGCTGTGTTGAGGTGGTCGGCGGCTTCGAAGGCGGTGGTGGGGTGAAGCCGGTGGCGAAGGAGGATCCGGAGGTGGAGACGCCGAAGGATCCCAAGGTGAGGGGCGGCAGTGGCGGCAGCGCTGGCTCTGGTCATCCCCTCTACACCTCCAGTAGTGTCACTGGTGGATCAGTTCAGTCTGGCGCGGCCGGCCGCCCGTTTCCGTTTGGTGACGCCGCGCCACTGGGCGCCCTTGTTGTGGCCGCTGCTATCGTCGTTTGGTAATTGGTACTGATGATGATCTTCATCGATCGGTCACCAATATATACAACTATGCTGATATGAATTTTGTGTGCTATATATATTACTACGTACATTGTATGAACTGAATAGTTTGGTATATGCATGTCTGTATGATTACGCAAACGCTAATACATTACATGGTGTACGTACCCTGGTTTTCTAAACCTTGTTTTTATTTGGCTATAGTACTGTACTACTGTGCTGTATGGATACTTAGCCTGCAACACCTAATTTCTACACTTATAAGTATTGTATAAATGCTACTACATGCATGTTCAAGGTTGATCCATTTTTGGTTTTCCTAAATGCTACTTAATGAGCGCGCACGTAAAATGAAACATTAGGTGTGAGACTTTTTGTTATAAAACGTTAGATGAGTGTTATAAATAAAACTACGGACGCAACGTAAAAGGGAAGGGGCTTGTGCATTTCTACCTCTGTTTTCATGCTAGTTTGTAATTTTGCCCTCGTTTCCTTAACTTCGTGATTTTACCCCTGTTTTTTTTTCAAACGAAGGAATACTTTACCCTATTATGTTAAGACCCTATAACGGTGTTAACATTTATGACTGGGAAGTCATAACACTTATCTGAAAAATATCAGATAAGTTGACTGGGAAGAGGTATATACTTGTATTAGATGATGTTTGGACTAGGGACCAAAATCTATGGAACCAATTCTTTGTGGATCTGAAGAGTGGCACACCAGGAAGTGCAATTTTACTCACTACACGCAGTAGGGAAGTCGCGGGAACATTAAGATCAACAGACCAATTTGACTTGCCGTTCCTATCTCCAGGTGATAGCTGGGAATTGTTCCAACAAATCTTAGGAGTGGCTCTGAAACATTTGGAGGAGTCTGAATTTGTAGAGGTTGGAAAACAAATCTTGAAGAAATGTGGTGGTGTGCCACTTGCAATTAAAGCTATTGCTGGCATCCTCCGTGGCAAGGAACTCATTGAAGAGTGGCAGGCCATTAGAGATAACAATCTACTCAATGTTAAAGGCGAAGAAGCTAGTGTATCAGTATCTGCATGCTTGATGTTGAGCTATTTCCATTTGCCTTCCCATATGAAACAATGTTTCACATTATGTTCAGTTTTTCCAAAAGGTTACATGATAGATAAAGAACAATTGATTGACCAATGGATTGCTCATGATATGATAACTCCACAAGCTGGTGTTGAGTTCTTGGATATTGGTGACAATTACTTTAATTCTCTATTCCAAATGTCTTTTCTTCAAGATGCGGCTGAAGACATGTATGGAAGAGTCAAATGCAGGATGCATGATTTGGTTCATGATCTTGCCGTGTCTATTTTGGATGACAAAATTTCCACTGTTGTGCCAAAGGGGCAACCAGTTCCGCCAAGAGTTGCAGATACTTCTCTTTGATTGAACAGCCAAAAACTTTGGCACCAAAAAATATTTTTAGAATGGCACGTGTTGTATATATCCCTGGGTATGGAGATCACACATATTTAAAGGCAATGAAGGATGCAAAGCACTTGCGCAGTGTCATGGTGGCAGATGTTGATGGAAAACAAGTCGACAAGTTAAATATCTGAAATATCTTGCCATGTCAATTAGAGGCTGTCGAACACTTCCTAAGGGTATCTCAGATGTTTGGAGCCTACAAGCACTTCATGTAACACAAAGCTATTCACTTCTCGAGCTACCAAAATCCATTGGTAAGCTGAAAATGTTAAGGACACTAAACTTGTCAAGGTGTGAAAAACTAAAGTGTATGCGCGATTCTATTGGTGATTGTGAAATGATTTCGAGCATTGATCTTTGCAATTGCAAGAACCTTAAAATGTTGCCAAGCCCTATTAGCAACCTACGGAAGTTAAGAACACTGAACCTATCAAGGTGTGAGAAGCTTACAGTGTTGCCATACTCTATTGGTAGAAATGAAAAGCTAAGGGTTTAAAGGCCGAGTCTCACAAAAATTGAGAGACTTCCATCAGATATCACAACACTAAGAAATCTCGAGTGTTTAGACCTTCATTGGTGTCATGAGCTTGTAGAACTGCCTGAAGGCATCGACAAGTTGGAGAAGCTTAAAATTTTGAACCTAGATTTTTGTGAAAAGTTAGGAGGCATGCCTTTTGGCATTGGACAGCTCAGTCGACTTCAAAATTTGGGCTTATTTGTTGTGGGAAAGGGAGAAAAGTTTGCAGCAATCTCAGAGCTTTCAAATGTATCTAGGATTGAGGAACTAACAATCAAAGGTATTTCCAATGTGATGGACCCGAATGATGCACACATGGCATGCTTGAAAGAGAAAATAAATTTAGAGAGGTTGGGCCTAAATTGGATGTCAAAGAACATGAAAGAGGTGAAATGTGAGTTGCAGCAGGATGTGCTTGATGAGCTAGAACCACCACGTAGGATGAAGGAGTTGGTAATTCATGAATATTCAGGTAGGCACTGTGCACGGTGGATGTAGAATCAAGTTGGTGGTGGAGTACAGGGCCCTTCTCCCTTCCCATTTTTTGAGGGTGATGAGGCTATGGTATTTCCCGAACTTGAAGCATCTACACGGGCTTGTGGAGCTTCCTTGTTTGGAGGAGCTTGGGCTCGAAAATATGCCTTCTCTTGAGAGCATAAGTGGAGGACCATTTCCTTCTCTGCTGAAGTTGGAGATGCATAATATGCCTTGTTTGGGAGAGTTGTTGATGGTAGCAGAGGGGATCATGCCTGATGGAGAAGAGGGAGGAGGCTCCTGTAATTTCACACCTCAGTTGGGACCAGTGATCCTAGTTGGTAATTGTCTGGCAAAGCTAGTAATTCTTGGATGTCCTATGTTGGAGGTGAAGCTGAACCTTCCTTTGTCACTTCAGCACTTGAAGTTGTCACCAGGCCAATGCGAGGGGTACTCTTCATCCCCCAATTTCAAGGAGCTAAGGTTCTGGAATGTGAAAGGAGTAGGATCTGGATATGGGTGGGAACTGCTGCAACACATGACGACACTCGAGTCATTGAAGATTATTAACTTCTCTGGTGTGCAAACCGAGCTGCCTGAGAGCTTGTGGAGCCTCACATCCCCGAGGTCCCTGAGAGTGGACTCCTGTTCTAATATCAACGTGCTACCTGAGTCGCTAGGGGAACTCCGGCCTCTGCAAGAGTTAACCATCAAATCCTGTGATAGCCCGAGCAGCCTTCCCCAAACAATCGGTCAACTCACATCCCTCCAGGTTGCTCGCAATAGAATCATGCAAATCAGCTCACCAATTGCCGATTGCACGGGAGGACTACTGCTCACTACGCAATTTCGAGATTAAAGACTTGCCAAAGCTGACTTGCCTCCCGGAATCCATCCGCCTCCTCACCACCTGCCTTCAAGAGCTCGAAATCAGAGATTGCCCTGACATCACATCCTTGCCGCAGGGGATGGAAGGCCTCGCCTCCCTTGAAAAGCTCTCAAACATCAACTGTACGGGCCTCACATCGTTGCCGCAGGGGATAAAAGGCCTCCTCTCCCTTGAAGAGCTATTGGTCTGGGACTGCCCCGGAATACAGTCCTTACCTGAGGGCATAAAAGGGCTCAATGTTCTGAAGAAATTGCGGATCTTCGGTTGCCCTGATCTGCAGAGGCGCTGCGAAAAGGGAAGGGGAGGACTGGCACCTCATCTCCCACATCCCTGATATCTGGATTTATTAGACAGAACAACGGTTTGTGGCTGTGTGGGGACGATTTGGCCGGTGACTGCATGCTAGTGCTTAATCGGGTGAGCTTGTTGTGCTATTTTTACATGTATACCATTGAGTAGTCCCCCTGTTTTCCCGTGTACATTCAGTGGAGAGCCGATTTCCTAATTACTTTTTTTTTTTGTTAAAATGTGGTTTGATTTGTTGAATACTTTGGACGAGGATGTAGTTTTGACACTTATGGATTTGCTTATTATTGCATTGTAGGCGCACTGCACCTGGGAGCTGGGAGTCTTTAATTGACTTCAAATCATATATGAATTCTCTACGTGCCTGTGTTGATCTTCGTCACAAAGTAGTATGGAATTTCAGATTCCAGAAGCACAAACTTTTATGCTCTGTTGTTCAGTTAACATGATGGGCCTGCTTGTTGTCTCGTCAGTCACAGTTCTTGGCTGCCAAGAGTTCAGGTAGCGCGCAAGCAGTGAGGTAGAACTATATAAGTATATTGCAGGCGATTTGAGAGTGACTCGCGATGATGGGTTTTTCTTCTGTGGCATGGTCAGAGCGAATGTGATGGGAAATCTATATGCTGATGCTTCCTTAGAAATGTCTGTTCCAACTTACTCTAGGAGCTAGCTAGTAGACCAGATGTGTATGCGCGAGTAAGTATTGGTTGGGCTAATTTGAACCCTGATTTCAGTCAGGTCCGCCCTGCCACGCCACCCTCGTTTGTCTCTATGCAATTGTGTTGTGTGTAACAATAGTTGCAGAGAAAGATGGCAAATTGTAATGTATATACTGTGTAATGTGGTTTGCGAGTTGCATGTCCTGAACAGCACTATTCATTCTCCTTGTATGCACGGACCATTCTGTTTTATAGCAAACTCCTCTGCTTTGTGAAACCCAACGTATTTGTCAGACCAAGCAGAGTTTGCTTTACATACGAACATTCAGATCGATTTCAGAAGAAAAAATAAAAGATTTGTTCTGCTGTTGATCAGTTAACGTGCTACGCCTGCTTGTCATCAGTAATTATCATGTGGTTAGTCAAAATTCGTTAATCACGTCACAGCCAAAATGTCACTCAGGTCATCGTATCGCGTCTCCCTTCTCTGACAGAGTGAAAATGCTGCCATGTCTGACACGCACGGCGGCGGGTTTCGCGTTTGGCTTCAGTTCAGTGAGTGTTTGACAGGGCACAGCAGCGTCGTCGTGCGGATGAGTTGGGGATGGCTGCCTGACCTGACGCAAAGGTCCCACACTTGTGTCTTTGGACCCCGGGTGGTGCGGCCGTGGCGGGAGCACCGGCGACACTGCAGTGCTCGCGGCCGAGCGCTGCGGGCTGGTTGGCTCCGCGACAATAGACACCGCGCACCACCCGTTCGGCGAAATGCGCCACAGGTAACAAGCTGTCAGAAACTCGTCAGTTTCATTTTTTTTTTTTTTTTTTTTCTGGTCGTCTGTGGATGGGTTTTGGTTTTGGTTCTCAAGAATGGCTTGTGCTTATTCTGTGTTTCCCATTTGTCAAAAAAGTCCACATTTTGAAAAAATACTACATTTCAAATACTTTTTTTTTTTTTGGCTAAAACCACATTTCAAACCATTTGTCCACGTAACAATAGAAATCCATGTATTTTGAGTCGAGGCAAGCAATGAAGCAGATAGGCCAGAGAAGCAGAGGGGCACGTACAGGCACAAGCAATTGAAGCAAACGCACATATGAGGTTCTCTTAAGTCATAATCAGGTAATCCTCGTTCTTTAGCGCTGGAAGCCGCGCGTGTAGGCACTAGGCAGACGATAGGACAAATCTATACTACTAAAAAGACCCAAATGTCATCGTCGCCACACTAATCGGCCTGCCCTCCGCGATAAACACCCGCCCACCCCGCTAAACATCCGCCCGGCAAATTACCCCGCCTCCCCTTTCGGAAGTCCCCGGCTTCACCCCGCCTTTCACCCCCGCACGGCGCTCCTGCAACCGTCCCTGCCCCACTCCTCCCCCGCTCTTGCAACTGCACGGCACGGACGCGAAGACCACCGGCAAGCAGGGCACGAGCCCCGTACGCGCGAAGGACCCTGCTCGGGAAGCGAAAGTGCCGCCGCCGGGCCGCATCTCACCTCAGCACAACCGCCGGGGCACGGCTCGTCGGGCAGAGGGCCTCGGGGATGCAGCCCGCCGAGACAGGCTCGCGGCTGCTGGGGATGTGCGGAGAGGTGTGGGTGGCGCCGTGGCCAAGCTCGCCGTGGAAGACGGAGTCGAGCTCGCAAGCGCGGACCGAGGAAAGCCCAACTGCGGTTGCCGTTCTCTCGAGCTGCTGGGGACGCGACTGCCATGGGCCCTGCGAACCCTGCATGTCGTCGACGGGGGCAAGATGCGCTGCCGGCAGGCGCTGTAGGATCAGCCAGGAGGGGCGCGCTCGCCCTGGCCGCTAGGGCGCAGTGCGTGCATCCCCCAGGTCGCTGCAAGCTCCGCCGCCGGGGCACGACGGGTTCGCCCGTCGGGGCCACCACTGGGGCTGCGGCGCGAGCTACCGCAACTGCCAGGGGCACAGGGCGAGCGGGGGCTGCCGGGAGGGTCGCCGGAGAGACGCCGCCGCTGGAGCACGGGCCGCCGGCCGCCGGCAGTGCCACCGCCATGGTTGCTCGCGGGAATCTTGTACAAATTAATCGTTTCAGTACGTACATCCCTAAATGGCCATCTTATCTTTGGGCCCCTTGGCAAAGTTTCTTCCATTGAGGTCGAGATAAATTGGTCGGAGACGTTCTTGGGAGGTAGCTGGTCATAGTTTCTGATGATTCATGACATCACTGAAGCTATTTTTCTGCTTTGAGGTATGAGGGCAACATGGCGTTTACAGTCCAAGTGTTTGGGTATGCAATTGATCTTTCTGGAATCCAATTTTAAGGCACAGTACATACTAAAAAAATAGATGTTCAAAGACTTTCTTGAATACCAGCGAAACAGACACAAATTCACTTTGCTTGTTGTTCTTTCACATCTATGAACCTGTTCGTTTAATGCCTTCAGGAAAAATCTTCAGCCTCAAGATGCCTTGAGCATTGGTTGCTTTTTAACTACTATTTTCTGAATGTGTACTATTTTCTATCAAATATTTAAATCTTGGTGATCCGTCTATTCAGTCTCTATTTTCTGTCTACGTACCAGCTTTTTACTGGTATTACTGGTAGCCTTACTAAGAAGGCAAGGATGTATTAGATCAGTAATATTTAGATTGTGAGAACCTGTATTTGATTGTGGAATCTTAACTGATATACAATCATTTTAGGAATATTAATATCAATATTTCTTCTTTTGGAGACTGAATGCCAGGATAGTTGTAGATGACTCATTCAGTTTTCCTTGCATAGCTGATTGAACTTTGAATTTTTTTCACCATGAATATATCTTCTTTCCTTGTATGTCATTTGTTTAATCTCTCTCTTTCCTTACATGAATGTGCTTATCTTTGATTAGATCACCCTCTTGATTGATGCCAATTTTTATTTTTAGGACATTTAATTAAGTTGTTAGTAGACCTATTCCCAGGTTCATGTTGTAATTTCGTCAAGGTAGTCATTCTACCTATCAGCATTGTGCTAAGTTTTAGATGTAACATTACATGCTATGAATTAGGATAACTAATAATATTTTGAAAGTTTATACCTTTGTGCTGAATCTTATGATTAGTCATTTTTCCAAAAGGAGACTTATAGTTACTCTGATTATATAGACACATTGATATCTTTGGTGCCCAAATTAATATTTGAGCATCAATGTGCTCTTTTACTGAAGTAGCAACTCACTTGGATGCGAATAAATATTCATTTGTCTCTAGGTGACTTTTTTTATCAGTACAACACATGTTCATACTTACATTATCAGACATTATTTTTCCCCATTCATAGCACGGGGCATTTACCTAGTATATAAAAAAGAAGCAAAGCTGATTTGAAGAGTGCCTTGGAGTATTTCGTTTAATAATTTCGATGTGACATGGTGCCTTGGATTCACTAGCTTTGTTCAATAATGTAGTCGTCGTCATTTTTGCTATAATTTCGTCCAGTGATGAGGATAAGGCTGGGACAACGACTAATCACTAGTGGCCGACGTGTCGTCGCCCTCTCTCCTTTCCTTTCTATGTGAAGAGCAAGTTGCTGATCAACTAGTCAAGGAAAGCATCCTTAGTTACCTGCACCTGCTAGCTCTGCTTTAATTCCATTGGGATCTCGATCCAATTCCTGCACCTGCTAGCTCCAGCTCCAGGTATTTTACATGCCTTTAAACAAGAAAATAATCCTGCACCTAATTCGTAGGTTCTTTTCCTCGTTCATGGTAGTTCCTTGGGCAAATAACAATCGCCTTTGTTCAAACTATTCTCAGGCACTCAACTGAAGGCTGAACACTCCTAAGTCACAGGCCAGAATAAATACAAGGATGCTTCAGTGTATCATGATGTGGTATGCTAATCTTAGCACCATTGGATATATCTTTTGGGCTTTGCTATCTATTCCTTTTCACTGCACGTCTACACTTCATGTATAAATAGTTTGCTTAGTGGAATCTCTGGGGTTTTTTTTTATGAACGGAATGTGGAATCTGGGGCTTATCATCGGTTTTTATTAAGGAAAAGGCGCTAGCTTCCTTTTTCGTGTGCTGCATATATCAGAGTCTATGCTCTGTAGTTCCTTTATAAACTTGTTGCGTCTTTTTGTCTCCCTATTATGTTAGGTACAAGAACACTGGACGAAACTGGCTGCAAAGAAGAAGTGGAAGTCGTGAAAAGTAGATAGCGTACTTGTTTTTCGAAGGTCAGATATCCTCAATACTGCTCAGTATCAGTAAAATTCTATCATACAATTTTCTGCATCAATCATACTTTAGTTAAAAGAAGAAACAGTTAATCTGCTCACAGAACAATATTGGGAACATGATAATAACATTCATCTATCCTTCTATGGCTCCTTATGATGCTAATGACAAGAACTTAAGGCTCTAAGGTCCATCCATAATCTAGGCAGCAGCAACTCAGAGGCTGATGGGCTCCATCTACAGTATTTATCCATACCATCAACCACTATCTTGTGCACTTCTGTCAGATCCTTGTTGGCACTAAACAAGACTGATGGCAGTGGAAAGCGACAATTACACATTTACACATGAAAGCACTTGGACCATAGTAGCATCTTGCAAACCACCTATGCTGGAATAGTTTTCTTTGTGAACTCTTTTGCCCAAAATCACCTGCTTATTTCGAAACTCAATTATAGGAAAAACATGGCGGGTATGGAAGCCTCTTTACTGTATGCTGCAGTAACTGGAATGCTCAAGATTGTAAGCAACAAGTTAGCTCCACTGGTCTTAAAACAGTACAGCTCTATAGTAGGTGTGGAAAAGGATCTCCAGGAGCTCCAAGATCTGGTTCAGGAGATCAATTGTCGTCTAGAAACAGCAGGAGATAGATCTACAGGGGATGCTCCATGGCTCAAAAAGTTGAAAGAAGTGGCATTCGATGTTGATGATGTTGTGGATGAGTTCCAGCTAAAGGCTGAAAAACATGATGCTGATGGTGGTGGTGGATTTGTGTCCTGTTACCTGCACACAAAAATAGAATCATTTATATTTCAATGCAAGGTGGCCAAAAAGATCAAGAAAATCAAGAAGAGATTTTCTGAGATTGTGAAGCAAAGAACTGACTTGAGGACTGAAATATTTGGCCATGATCCTGTTAGCCATATAAACATGTCAGCTGTGAATATGCAAACATTGCCTGTCGGGGAGGCATCAATACTTGGAAGAGACAAAGAGATGCACCAAATAATATCTAATCTGGTAGAGACTAATGATAAACAGGAAATCAACATAGTCTCGATAGTTGGACTTGGTGGCTCTGGCAAAACTACTCTAGCTAAACTAGTTTTTTAAATGATGGCAAAACAATAGAGAAGCATTTTGAAGTGAGACTATGGGTTCATGTATCACAAGAATTTAGTTTTGAAAAAGATCGTCAAGAAACTATATGAGGCTTTTGCAGATAAAGATCTGGGGCAGCCTTCCTTGCCATATATGAGCAAAAGAATCCAAGAGGGGTTGACTCATAAGAAGTTTCTAATTGTAATGGATGACATTTGGACCGAGTCCCAAAATCAGTGGGACAAAATAATGGGGTATCTGAAAAATGGTGCACCTGGAAGTGGGGTTTTACTCACTACTCGCAATGCAAATGTTGCAGAAGTAGTGCGATCCACATACCAGTTTTGTTTGCAACGCCTATCTCCAGATGACAGTTGGCAGTTGTTCCAACAGAGCTTTAGCATGCCTGTAAACCTTTTGGAGTCTGAATTTATAAAGGTTGGAAAAGAGATTGTGGAAACATGTTGTGGGTTGCCACTAGCAATTATAGTTCTTGCAGGTTCTCTTGGTGGTAAGGAACTAATAGGAGAATGGCAGGCCATGAGAGACATTTTATTACATGTTGAGGGTGAAGACTCAGTGTCTGCATGCTTGAAGTTGAGCTATTTTCATCTGCCATCCAATCTGAAGCAGTGTTTCACAATGTGTTCATTGTTTCCCAAAGGTCATCTGATCGATAAACAACAGTTGATTGACCAATGGATTGCTCATGACATGATCAGTTTGACTCCTGGTGTTGATGATTTGGAGCATATTGGCCTCAGGTACTTTAATTCACTGTGTGCAAGTATTTTTACAAGATGTGAATGAAGATTTTGATGGGAGAGTGACATGTAAGATGCATGATCTGATTCATGATCTTGCCCGCTCCATCTTGTATGAAGAAATTTCAACTATTGTGCCAATGGATGGAACTAGTTCCACAAAAGGTTACAGATTCTTTTCTCTAATTGAACCAAGGACAGTTTTTCCCAAAATGGTTATGGAAAATGCTCGTGCTATATATGTTGATAGGGGCAATGATATGTTATTTGTCAGCACACTGAAAAATGCAAAGCACTTGCGCAGTATCATTATTGAGAATACTATTTTGTCAACACCAGCGCTTAGGACCATATTTGAGGTAAAACTCTGAAATATCTTAAGGTATCCAAATTGCAATGTGAAGCACTCTCTGAAGCTATTACAGATATTTGGAGCCTGCAAGCTCTTTATTTAGAATCAAGCAATCTTTTTGAGTTGCCTAAATCCATTGGGAAGCTGAAAAAAGTTAAGAACACTGAACCTATCATGGTGTTCTAAGCTGAAGAGTTTACCAGATTCTATTGGAGATTGCCAAATGCTTTCAACTTTGGATTTTAAAGATTGTGATGCATTTGAGGACCTGCCAAACTCCATTGGTAGGAATAAAAGGCTAAGAGTGTTGAGACTAGTTTCAACTGGAATTCGTAGGCTACCATCAAGTGTCACAACTCTAGAAAATCTGGAATATTTGAAAATTAAGAAGTGCCATCAGCTGGTAATGTTGCCTGAAGGCATTGGGAACCTGACTAAGCTCAAAGAATTGGACCTAGATAGCTATAAAAGGTTGCCGCCAGGTATTGGGCAGCTCACTCAATTAGAAAAACTGAATAGGTTTTGTGTGGAAACTGATAAAAAATATGCACGAATCTCAGAGCTGGCAACTCTATCTAAGATAAGAGGGAAACTAAGTATCTGTTTTCTCAGGGACTTGACAGACCAGAGTGAGGCACACCAAGCCTGCTTGAAACAAAAGGAAAAATTACATGATCTCACGCTTTCATGGGGGTTTCTACATGATAGATCGAATCTTGGACATGAGGTGGTTGCACTTGATGGTTTAGAGCCTCCATTAGGGATTGGACAGATAAAAATATGCAATTATGGAGGTGGACGATTCGCTTCATGGATGCTGAACCAAGCCAGTGGTGGAGTACGGGGGCATGGTCCATTCCCTTTTTTGACCAAGATGATCCTAGAGGGTTTCCCAAACTTGAAGCACCTGGATGGGCTTGTACAATTGCCCTGTTTGGAGGAGCTTGATCTGGTGGACATGCCTGCTGTTGAGAGCATAAGCGGAGGCCCATTTGCTTCGCTTGCCAAGGTAAAAATAAAGAGACTACGTAGTTTGGGAGTGGTGTGGATTGTAGCAGATAGGATGCTATTTGCCAAGGAGAGAGAAGGCTGCAGCAATCACAATCATCATCAATCAGGACAACTGCAAATTGGTTGTCGTCTTACAGATTTACATATACAAGACTGTCCTAAATTGGTGGTTAGACCACACTTTCCAATTTCACTCGAGTACTTATGGTTGGTTGAATCCAATGACAACCTGCTGCTATCTCCACTACAAGGCCAAGGGTCATCTTCATCCTCGAAGTCCACACCCTCTTTTAGCCACCTGAAGGTGCTTAAACTATGGTACATGAAAGCACCTTTACCTTTATCGCCACCTTTGTCACCTGGATTTAGATTGGAGCTTCTCCAACACATGACGGCACTTGAGTCCTTGGAGATTTTTACCTGTTGTGACATAATTGAGCTGCCAGAGTACCTAGGGAATCTCTCTTCCCTACAGCGGATGACCATAAAAAATTGTGACTGTTTAAGCGGCCTTCCACAATCAATAGGTCAGCTCACCTCTCTCCAGGAGCTTGTAATACAAGAGTGTCATGCACTTGTCCAGTTTCCAGAATCCTTGTGCCACCTTACGTTCCTCAAGGAGCTTGACATAGGAGCCTGTAAAGCTCTTGTTCAATTGCCTGAAGGCTTGGGAGAGCTCTGCTCTCTAAGCAAGTTGGATATTTGGTGCTTGCCAGGCCTAACTTGCCTTCCCCAATCCTTGTGCAACCTCATGTCTCTCCAGGAGCTCCAAGTAGGAGGGTGTGATGCGCTTGCAGAACTGCCAGATTGCTTGGGTGAGCTCCACAGCCTACGCAAGTTAAAGATTTCAAAATTGGGCTGCATAACTTGCCTTCCCCAATCCTTATGCCGACTTACCACCTCCCTTAAAGAGCTTGAGATCAGATATTGCCAAGGCCTCACATCCTTGCCGGAGGGGATAAAGGGCCTCACATCTCTACAGCGATTAGTGATCGTTCGTTGCGCTGATCTGGAGAGACGCTGCGAGAGAGGAAATGGGGAGGACTGGCACCTGATCTCTCACATCCCAAATCTACAGATTGGGGAGGCTTGTCACGAGGGACCTGCCTATTAGCAGTTCTTCTGGTGAGCTCGTTAACCTCTAGCCATGATTCGTCCTTATGCAGATTCACTAGTGAGCCTATTTCCTGATATTCGTTGCTGATGTTGAAGTTTCATGATGTGTAGTTGGCTCTTGGTGGGCATGTGGGGAATTTTGAGGCATTATATATTTGTCAAGGACTATCTTAGGGACATGCTTCGTGCCAACTGCAGAACAACTGCTCTTGTTAACTGTCGAGCCTGCATGCCCATTGTGTCAACTGATTGCAGCAAGCAGAGCACATTTCAGACAGGTGATTCTCATTCTCTTATTTCCTTCTCTATCCTTTTTTACAAACACAAAAGCATCCATGAACCACCTGAGAAATGTACAACTTATGCTGGATGCATGTGTGTGTATGCTAAATTGAACTATGTTCTCAGGCACACTAGGCTTAAGTGCATGGGTGTGGAGGAGGTGCACAGAAAGATGGCCCATCTGCTCATTGTGCTTTTGTGAGGCATATGGTATGGTGAGATCCTATTTCACATGGCCATCTGTATTGATGTGCGTGACATGCAGATACCTGGATAATCCTAACTCCTAATATGTTTGTGAGAATTTGTGAAAAAATTCTGTTGTGAATTTTATATTGGTGGGGAACACTTCACATGATCCTGTCTTGTGCTAGTTGTCATGTTTAGAAAATAAAAAAATTTAACTTATTAATTCGTATTCAAGTTTAGAAAAAGAATATTATGTTGTTGAACTCAGCAAGCGCCAGAAGTAGTTGTAACTGGTTTACTTTAGTAATTGCACTGCTGCTGATGATTTTTTTTTTTTTTTTTTTTGAAACGCAGAGAAACTCGTTGAACAATTTGAATGGGGGCGTAGTTTTGACTTTTAAGTAGTTGCCTATATTGTTGCAGGTCAACCGCACTTGGGAGCCCTTGTTTGCCTGTCAGTCAAGAATGAAGGACCTGCATGAGTGCAACAAGTATATGATGAGCATATTGATGCTATACATTACGTAAACAAATCCATTTTGGTCTTTCGGTGCCGCTAACCTGTGGCCTGTGGAGACGAATTAAGAAGTTGATTTATGAAGTGAGCAGCCCAAAGATCTTTGGAGGAACCTTGGTCTCTGCTTTGTCATTAAGAAATGCATTAGTTTAATTTCTAATACTTACTACTCCCACCTTAAGTGTACTCAGGTGAGAGGCAATTTTTCTTTGGTACCTGATGCCATTAAGTAGTTTGTTTCATGAAGTGCACAATTTATTCATCATGGAGGAATGGACCATACAATTGTGTCAAGCGCACGAGGCACAACTCTGTTTTGTTCTATTCAACATACCCGTGGGAACAAACGGTGCTTGTATTTTCTTCTTCTTCTTCTGCATATGAAGTTTGAAACCGATTTCGGAAGGGGCAAAAGCAATTTTGCTGTTCTGTCGTGTTGAATTAATGAACCTGCTTAATTGAAAAAAAAACATGAGCCTGCTTGCTTGTCGTGATTTATAATTAACCAAAGCAAGCACAGCAGACACTCCCTGCGTTATCATCAGCCAATGATGACGATGATGCCACAGTTTTATTTGAGGAATTGAGTTGTCGTCGGCCTCTATATTGTACTACGTACTCTGTATATGGAAGGACTCGTGACGTTGTGATGGTAAATCGAAGTTGCCTGTGATATTGTGTTGTCGGGCTAGCGGGGCTGACAGGGGCGCTCGGGGGATTCACTGGGCCCATCGACATGCCGATACCTATTGGGGCCCGTGGCGTACTCCGGACTGGGCGGCCGACCGGCTGTTGCGGCATCGGTGCGAGTTGCGCGACGGCAGACGGCGACGGCGCCGCCGCTGCAACCGCAATGCTGCCATCCGAGCGACCTTTTTTTGAACGAGGACATCCCATTTCCATTAAACAACGGAAATACAGAGTTTGATACAGGATTAAGACAGTTTCAGAGGGTAAAAGCGACATGCTAAAAAGGACTGACACTAGCGCGTTCTAGGGTACTAAGCCTAAACGCAAAGACGAACCGGGAGCATGAAGTGACAGAGTGCTACTTATTACAACACAGAAGTGGTTCAAAGTAGACTCAAAGCCAGAAAGTTCACGCAGACAGGAACAGGTTCCATAGATTGGGACTCCCACACCAATGTTATGACATGGGTGTATTTCTTCACATCATCCGCCAACTGCTAATGTGATACCATCAGCCTTCCGGGTCTTGAGCCATCCGAGCGACCTAGTGATGATATATATATAGGATGGGTGCCCTATGAACCAACCGCACGATCCTAGATTATAGAGAAGCTGACCACCACGATCGGTCACCCCTGATTGCTCCGGGGTTTGTTTATCAACTGTCGTAGGAGGTAGGCAGCAACGCCAAAAAAAAAAAAAAAACCGTCGGTGCGTGCGCACCGCCATTCCTCTCGGCTGCACCGCAGTCGTCTCACCGCCGCCGGCCGGCCGCCCGCGCACTCGATCGCGTAAGGCCGGGCAGTGAACCGCCCAAGCGGCCGCATCGACCGCCACCGCCGCCTCATCACACAGCCGCGTCTGCCGCTACCGCCACCTCACCCCCACCTGCAGACCCTCCCGCAGCAGCCACCGCCGACCCCACTCGCTACCTATGAGCAGTCGCGGTGCCGGTTCGAAGACGAAGGCTCATTTGTGTGATTGGCCGACAACTCCTTTGACTGTCAGCCGACGGGGATGTCGTCAATTCCCTTGCAGGACTGTGCTGTGCTGTGCTGTGGGCGGTGTCGTGTCGTGTCGAAGCCTGAAGAAGTGGACGTGTCGTGTCGAAGCCGGTGCCGCGACGTGCGCACTGTGCTGTGGGCCCGATTCGATGGCCAGCATCGGGTTGCTTTGCCTGGGACACGTGGCATGCCGAGAATCACCAAACAACTCTCAGCTCCGCTTCCTTCCTCATGCTGCGTAGGAATACCCTCTCCGTTGCAAAATGTAAGTATATAATATAATAATATAATATACTGACACTAATATCTATGTCCGGCCGGCGATGGAAATCCAGCGGCGTGCACCCCCAGACCCCCTCCGCGCTGCGTCTGCCGGAGCCGGAGTCACATGCGCCTCCCTCGATCGGTAGGTGGCTTGGGTCCAAGGCTTTCTCCAGAATAGGAGGAAAACCCAACGATGGCACAAGCATGGTCTCCAACGCTCTTTTTTTTTTTTCTTTTTTTTTTTTTCTTTTTCTTTTTGTGGAAGCCATGTGGATTTGTGTGTGGATGATGATGAGCGGTGCCGTTGTTCACTACTCCCTCCGTTCCAAATTGTAGTTCACTTTGGCTTTTTCTAGATTCATTTGATTTACTATGTATCTAGACATAGTGTATAACTAGATACATAGAAAATCAATGTATCTAGAAAAGCCAAAGTGAACTACAATTTGGAACGGAGGGAGTATTTATCTAAAGGAGCAACTCCAAACAGTGGCATTTTGGTCTTTTTAAGATTCTAATCTCCAAATATTTGCCATTGTTGACTTTTTAACAAGAGTTTGACCGCTTGTCTTACTCAAAAAAATTTATGCAAACACACAAAACCATAAGTGATACTTAAAATACCTTAAGTGATGAAGTGAGTCATTCATAAAGATATATGTAACTTACAAAATTATAGATTGTTTTAGCTCCTCTAAATACATGCATTTTGTTAGATATACGCTATACCCATAAAAATAAAAAAAAAAGACTTATAATTGGGATGAAACGAGAGAACTTAATTACTAGTCCAAAAGGACCTATATTCTATTTTTGGATTCATCTAGTATTTTTTTTTAAAAAATTTTGTGGGATTTGATTATTTTTGTCTAAAATGTTAAGTATTTTTGACCGAATGGAATATTGTGAATTCTAAATGCTTTTATTTGGAAGCATCTATTTTTAATATCTGTAATGAGAAAAAATGCCACCATTTTGTTTCTAAAAATTCCCACAATCTATGAACAAATTTCCCCTAGCTAAACAAACTAGATTGGGCGGCCCGTTGTAATCTCTTAAGTTTAGCACGGGCCCCCGAAAATGCTCAGTACGGCCCTGGAGACACCTTGCTACTTTGCTATTGTAATACCTACTGGTTGTGTCATTGGTGTTGTCTGGACGACATAGTACAAGCCAGGGCTTAAAAGGCAATTGCACGTTTAATTACTGTCGTGCTCTAGAACAGAAGAATCTAACTGACTTGAACGGTGGATATATTGGCGAAGGGAAAAGAGTATCTTCACCTACTAGTTGTGTCTTTGATGTTGTCTCGACTACATAAATAGTAGCAAGAAATGGCTTAAAAGCGGTTGCATGCTTTATTACTGTCATGATCTAAAACAGAAGAATCTAGCTAACTTGAACGATAGGTTGGCAAAAAAGGAACAAAGTTTCTTCGTTATCTTGGTGAACACTGCTCTACCAATGTGCACGCAACGATCTATTCTAAAGTGGTTGGACTGGGCCAGGACCCAGGAGCGAGGACGAGACGCCGCTGAAGAAGACAGTGAGAGCAGAGCAAATCCCAAGTTCCCAAGCCAAAGAAATCCAAAGCACCTGGGTGCAGTTTGTGGACGGTCACTCCGTCGGCCGTCGTAGAGAGACGGTCGCCGACGTGTCAGGTACACACTACTCTGCGGCGGCGGAAGGCGGGCGACGGTGCGTGGTGGCCGGCCGGGAGGGGGACGAGGGCGCGGCATCAAGTGCGGGCGTCAGGGCCAGGTTAGCGATCGGATTCTCGCCTCATGGTTAATATATCTTGTTGCGTGAACAGATTATAGTATGATCGCGATCGCAGCAAATTGAAGCTGCAGCTGGACTGTATGTGGGAGACGCTAGCTTCACCATAGTGGCTTGATTTTCTTTTCCCTGTAGGCTGTAGCTGTAGTCAACAACGACCGGCCATTCGTCGGCGCGTAGGAGCCAGTAGGAGATCAGCCAGCCAACATGGAGCCACCATCCTCAGGCACGGTGACATCAGCGGTCCCAAACGTCACCACCACCCAAGGGCTCTTCAAGTGGAACGAGACCACTCGTATGGTCAGCGTGGAGACGTGCGTGGTGCTGACGACGCTGCTGCTGGTGGTTAGGTTCCTCCTCGACCTCCTGGGGCCATGGCAGATGCGGCCCGGGTTCTTGCGGTTCGCCGTCCCCATGCTGGTGCCGATGAGCTACTCCATGGTACACTACACCATGGGGTTGATGCAGCTGTCGGCGGCGAAAGTGAACGACTACTTCCAGGTGTGGGCGGTGCTGCTGGTCACCCTTCAGTACAGCGTCAAGGTCGGCCTTCCCTACAGCAGGTCCAAAAAGGTCCCCCTGTTTGACCTCATGTCCTCCCTGTGGGCGGCCAACCTCCTCCGCGTGCAGACCTTCTCCCGCCTCCGGATCTCGCTCTGGTTGATCTGGTCCCTCGACGCGGCTCGCATAATCTTCTACTTTGCCGCCTCCGAGAGGGCGGAGGCGATTCGCCAGCAGAACCTGAGGCTCACCGCCGACTACATGAGCTACGAGCATGAGATTGCTGCTGCTGCTGGCGGCGGCTCTCATCAGCTCTCTGCTGATGTTGCAGCTACTCCTGGCAGGGCAGAAGCATTCACCATGGACCCGTACAAGTACCTGGTCCTTGGGGAAGACCAGGTGCTCAAGGATCTCCAGGTCCAGGACAAGAAGAGCCGCCGCATTCCTGCGGCCGCCTCGCAAGCCAACCAGGAGCATGCACAGAGAAGGAAGAAGAAGTACCGGGTTCGGCTGGATCCCGGAGCCCATGACAAGCTCATCACCCTGGACAAGATATGGAAGAAGGTCGACGCCGGCGCCGGCGGGAGCGGGACCCTGCTAATTGGAGGCATGGCGGACCCATCCAACCACCTCAAGGACGTGTGCCTTTCCTTCGCCCTGTACAAGCTGCTGCGCCGCCGGTTCTACGACCTCCCCTTGCACGAGGCTGGGCTGCCAGTGCAGCGGGAGAAGATTAGGAGGCTTGTTTTTGGGTACATCCTGAGCAATGCCGAGAGGGCATTCCGCATCACGGCCACGGAGCTGTCCTTCCTCCAGGACCTGTTCTACAGCAAGCACGCCACCATGTTCGCCACCGGGTTTCCGTTCACGAACCTGGCGCTCTCGGTGCTGCTTGTGGCGACCGTAGGCTACATCGCTGTCCCCGTCGGCGACATACCTGGGAGGATGGGTCCACAAGATTCAGCGGCGGCCCACAGCGGGATCACCCACGGGGTGCTCATCACCCGCATCATCATCGCCCTCATCGCCGTCAAGGAGCTCGCGGAGATGTACATGTACGTCTTCTCACAGCGGACCAAGGTCCTGATGCTGTGCAGCAGCTGCGCCGCCGGCCGGTGCACCGGCCTTGTAGAGGCGGCAATGCGGGCGATGCTCGGCCGCATGACAAGGGGCGGCAGCTGGAGTGGGGAGATCCATCAGCACAACATCCTCATCTCTCGTCCGGTGAGCCTGCTAGGTGGATTACGCATGTGGCTGCTCTGCCACAAACTCCCCAAGAAGATCAAGATGGAGGCGTGCACAGAGGAAGCCATCTTCCTTTCCATCAAGAGACTGGAGGAAAACCCGGAGAGGTTGGGGTCCTACTTCCGGACCGCCTTCGGAGAATCGGAGGCGCGACTGCTGTCGTGGGCTTTCGACGAACTTGAGGCCGACACACACAGGATACTAGTCTGGCACATCGCAACCTGCATCTGCGAGATCAGGCTCACCTCCCACGACTACGCCGACTCGTTGAGGCCGGACTCCATGCGGCAGATGGGGCCATTTGTCAGCGAGGAGGAAGTACTGAGAGCAGGAGCCAGGTGGCAGGACTACAAGACTGCCGCCAGCTTATCCAACTACTGCTCCTACCTGGTCCAGCAAGCATTGGTGCCCGACAATGGCTTTGTTGTCCGGAATGTCTTGGGCGCTGTGCAGAAGGAGATCAGCACCGCCATCATCTCGTTGTTCAGCAGCAGAGTTAGATCCATGATAGATGTGTACGTCAATCTCTACAAGATAGCCCACTATTCGAGCAACCGGCAACCTCGTCTCATCAGGAGGGCAAGCAGCCCGACGAGGAAGCGCCGCCACCGGCGAGGCCGCCGCCTCCCAGGGCCAAGCGGCGGCTGTGGGAAACCAAGATGAGGAACTCCCTGACCACCAAGGGTGCGCAGCTCGCGCAGCAGCTCGTGAGGGACCACGACTACGACACAGCGGCCCTCTGGGAGAAGCTGGCCGCCTTCTGGACGGGGTTCCTCCTGCACCTGGCGGTATCCACCAGAGCAAGGAAGCACGGGACGTTCCTCGCCGGGAGGAGAGAGCTCACCACGCACCTTTGGGCTCTGCTCTCTCACGCCGGCTTTCTAGGGAGGACAAGCCACGGGCAGCAGACCCTAGACCCTGAGGACCGCTCGGCTGCCCAGGATGCGAATGTGGCCGACCAAGAAAGTTTCGTACCCATAGAATTCTGATTCTGAAAAACTACAATCCTAATGATTAGTTTCTTCAAAATAGACTCACACACACCCAACCATCTCATTTCTCTCTCCCTCCTCACACTCAATTTCCTTTCTCGCTTCATTGGTTCTTATGTTTTTTAATAATGGATGAGTCAAAACATCCGACCTCTACATCCGAGAATGTACACAGCCAAATTATTACAAGAGTACTAAAGCGGATGATAAATGTGCTTCCACCCTCGGTTGAAAAACTCCGAGGTAATGACTTCTAGTTTCCTGCTAATTTGCGAGAGTGTAATCTTGTCTCACCCATCACGTTGCAGCTGGACCCGAACCCGCGACAACGAGAAAACTTTCATTTTGTTAAATATAAATATCATTTCGACAAACGCTAAATGGCCCATCATATAGTTGCGGCGCCAACCCGGATCAAGTTTTTAATCTTTCCATTCTGATTATTAAGCCAAGAACCAAACATGTGGCTTATAGAAACAAAGTTGATTTAGGCCAGTAGCATAAAAGATGATCCTCCATTCCGTTTTGAATACTGAGCAAATAGAAAAAGATGTTGGATGGTCTCATCCATATTACAACCAACACATTTTTGGCTCTCTTTCGGTTGTTCCTAGCGAGGTTATCTTTTGTTAAAACAACTCTTTTTTGAAGGAATCAAAAAAGATTCTAATCTTTAGAGGAAGTTTCAACTTCCAGTTCATTTTTATGTCGGAAAGGTGGTTGATTGTTTGTGAGATCCAGGTACATAGATCTAACGGAATATAACCCATATTTGGTTAAGTTCCACTTGAAAGTATCTAAACCTTCCACCAACTCAACATGATTGATCTGTACTACGAGATTATTCCGGTCAATTAGATTATTACCCACGAGGGACCTTCTAAAAGAGATGTGAACAGGGCTTGTGGCCATCACTTTTTACAAATGTATGTATGAGGATCACACACTATGTTGTACAATGATGGATATCTAACCTTGAAGGGAATTGCCCCTACCCAAGTGTCATCCCAAAAGTGAGTTTTGTTCCTGTTGGTGTTCTAGAAACTGGGGGTCTCAAGAGCTTGACGAGTGATGTTTGCGCTGCATGTTCCCCACCCCGAATGGTGTGCGGAATGATTACTAGAAGAAGACATGAAGGATTATCCTAGTTCAGGCATGGATGCGCTATGTCTAGCAGCGGGTGTCAATTTCGTATTATCCACACAAGAGGAGCTCGTAGTATGGGTTTACAAGCAAGTGAGAGAGGAGACAGGTCTCCAGGTTTCGAGGTTGGTGGAGATGGACGATGGGCGAGAATGTCCGTCATCCCTTTCTAGGTGCCGGGCTCCTCCCTTTTATAGCTCAAGGGTCGCCCCAGAAACTTATATGCGAATGGATTCCTACGCTATTTGTGCCTTGGGAGGCACTCTTGCCTTTACTACCGTCATTGGTGCGCCACCATTGTTGCTTGTCTTGTTGTGGCTCCGGAGCCCTAACGCGCGCCCCGGGTTTCTTCCGGTGGCTTGGCTGCTCGTGGTTGTTCATCCCCTTTCCCATCCGTACTGACGCAGATAAGGCAGGTCATCACGCCGTGTAGCGCAAGTGTCTCAGATGTTCAATGTTAACAGAGCGTGAGGCCGTTAGGATGGCAGGATGGCAGGTTAGCAGGACGTCAGGTGGGCCTGACGCCCTGCACCGGGTTCTTCAAGCCGATAAAGTCTACCTCGTCGGGTCACGCCCATGCTCGGTTGGTCAAGGAAGCGGCAGGATTCACGAAAAATGCCGGGAGGCCATCGAGTGCTGGTCTCGTCTCCCCAAAGGCGGTTCCCGAGGTGGGTGTTATGAACACCCATCGTGCTCGGGCGAATCTTGTAGTGTGCTTGGTTGGCCCGGAGGCTCACATCCTCGGGGCGAAGTTGGGCCGCGTCAGGGGTCAACCATTCCGTGAGGGAATGGTTGGCTCCCATGTGTATGCCACATGTTCGTTCACCACTTAGAGGATAATAAGGAAGGTGATTATGACACCGTGTGTAGGGCCCGTTTCCACATTCCTCCAACAGTAGCTCCCATGCACGGGAAGGAGTGAGTTACTCCTTTCCGCATTTCCTTCCAGCAGTTCCAAGGGTTGACCTCGTCCCCCGTCTCGCATTCTATCATGGTGGCGCAAAGAGTCGCCTCGGGAGGTGAGGAGCTTTTTATGTCGGGTGTCATTGCCACGGGGCCATTTTTAAGCCCCCTTCTCCCCTTCTTCGGCTATCATTTGACATCTCAACTACAGCGTCGGTTCTTTCTTTCCTCTTGCTTTGCGACATTGAGAGTGTTTCTTCTTCCAACTCGAGGGGCTCCAGCGGTCGCGGCCGTCATGGTGGCCCTCGAGTTTTCTTCTCCATTCGCCGTTCCGCTCCTTCGTCATTTGCAGACCTCCGGGGATTGGTCTAGCGGCTGCCGGGCGCGACCGCCGCCCGTCTTGATCCTCCTCCTCCCGGGGTTCCACATCAGGCCGGTTTAGGAGCGTGCTTCCATGCCGTGAGACGGGGATCACCATAGAGGCGCTTGCGGGATCTCGACCTAGCCCAACTTCGGCGCCGAGGTAGCTAATGATCGTGATCGCAGGTATGGTTCCTCCCGGACGCATCATAGGATTCTTTCTTCGAACTCGATCCTTCTTTTCCTCCTCCGGGGCTTTTGAAGGAAGTGGTTCGTCTTCGGCGGCGCCCGCCCGCTCACCGAGAAACGTGAGGCGGTTGTTCGCTCCCTTCTCAGCGCCTCCACCCTTGCCCTTGCCATGGTAGAGTCCTTGACAGAGCATGACATGACGAGGGTATCAGGCCTCGCGCACGGGGAGGATGCGAATTGTTAGCCCAGTCTTTTTCCTCGCTATGCGCGGGCAGCCAGTGCCGTGGTTGCCACCACCAGTGTTGACGCACTTGCCTCCGAGGATGAGAAGGAAGAATAGATTGTTAGGATTGATTACTCCTAGTGTCTGCGTAGCTTTTCCCTACATAATTCCAGATGTTTTATCGTAATACAATATAAATGAAATGCGGGTCAGGTTTTAGCATGTCTATTTTTAAGATTCAGGTGCTTATTAAACTCATGTTTTTATCGTGTTATTGAGTCAGAGGGTCGGGCACGCTTGCGTGCCGAAGTTAATCGGGTTAGCTCGACCCCGGCATCCTTTTCAAGAATCAAGGAGGGCAGGATGCCCTAGAAATTCCCTCGATGGGACGATTAAGAGACACCTAGTGAGTCACAAATGGGTGAATTCGAGTGGGAACCCCGATCCGCTCGTTGGGGTCCGAAAGAGGTGCTAGTGTCCGATTCCCATAAATCCTTGGTGGTCATATTGGTGGTTCTCGAAAGTGGGGAACGATCACTACCGAGGGACCAGGTGGCCTCCTTCACATCTAACCCTTCGATATTTAGACATCCCGACACTGGACTCAACACAAGACTAAGAGGCCCTTTGCTCCCTAAGGGGCGGGCTACATTGTCGACTTTATTGCTTTCCATGAGCGGGGGTGAGAATCCTAGCAACTTCGGTTGATGCGGGCACTCCCGCATTATTACGGGATGGAACTTCTCGGCTTCTCCCCTAATTCCATCTCACAAGTGGCTATCTATGTCGCTGTTTGTGAGGGATTCACCGGGATTCGTCCCGATTGGGATTTGTGGCTTCATCTCTTCCGGGCGACCTTGGGTTCAAAGGATCGACGACCCGGCGTACACGTCATGCGCTATCTGCGGCCGGGGCTTTGTGAGCTCTGCGTTCGTCCCCTAGCCGGCAACATTTGTACATCCGGGCTAAGGCTTTGGATGAAAAACTTCACAACTTCGCCCGGCTTCGCTTCGACTTCGCTCATTAATGGCTCGGCTCGAGCTCGACTCGTTTTATAACAAGCCCGGCTCGTTTTGTAATGAGCCAGCTTGTTTTATAACGAGCTGGCTCGAGCTCGGCTCGCGAGGCTGCTTTCGAGCCATAACGAACCAAGATAAATAACAAATATTGTATAGATCAATGTAATCGATCAACAGAGGACAATATATCATTGTCATAAACTATAACATAAATATATTTCTCATTGCAAAATTCATATGTATTTTGTTTATTCATTTTATATATGCATGTGATGTGTTTTTTCGTTGATTTACGGTTAAAAATCTTTGTGTGTATGCATTTTATGCTTTGGCTCATGAGCCAAACGAGCCAACTTCGAGCTCGCTAACGAGCCGAGTTGAGCTAGCCTTTTGGCTCGTTATAAAACGAGCCATAACGAGCCGAGCCACTAACGAGCCGAGCTATAACGAGCCGAGCCACTAACGAGCCGAGCTGGCTCGATATCCAGCCCTAATCCGGCGGAGGTCGTGGATCCTCCTTCGGGCGGGGAGGCTGGTTCTACCTTCACAACGACGAAGAGGGGCTGCCCCCTATTCAGGGAAAGTTTTGACCTCCGTGCCAGCGCATTGGCATTATGGGGTCATCTGGAAGGACCATGGTAGGTTATAGGCACCGTTGGATGCCTTAATCCAGCTTCGGGCGAACAATCTCGATGTCGTCGGGGTGGTGGCGGCGTTCCACCGCCGGAGGGTGTTGCCATTGATGAGGCGGGTGCTCCGCTTGGATGAGCTGTGGCAAGAATCTCCGGTGGAGGACTCACGGATGTCGAGAGAGGTCCTTTCCGATGCGGGAGTTGCTCAATGCGTCCGTTTGGCTCTGGTGCTCGACTTGGTACTGCGAGGGATCTTCCTCAGGTCCCAATGCGGCCTCGTCAAGGATTCCTATCCCAGGTGAGCTGAATGTGCTATCTCTGCTCTTTCTTCGCTCATTATGTTTTTCTCTGCTCACCTTTTGGCATTGTTTGCCCAGATTTTGACGGACACCTCATATCATGACTTGGATCCTCCTATCCCCGAGGGGCCTTGATCGCGTCGGCAAGTGAATAAACTTCGGGCGAGCAAGTGAGGAAACGAAGAGGATGGGCGGAAGAAAAGAGACACGCGGATTCATGCTCGGACGGCTCTCGAGTGGCGTCATAGGGAATAAGCTAAGGAAGGGCTTTCGCTGGAGTCATCCCCATCATCATCGTCAATGTTATCAGGGAGCGACCATGAATTGGACGAGGTCGATGGAGTCTCGCTGGTCCGCTGAGGGCTGACGGCGTCGACTCTCCCAATGGAGTTGCCTCCCGGGTCCGCGGTTACTCGCCTTCCGCACATGGGCGCCTCACGGCGGCGTGCGCTCTTCGAGGCATGCTCAGGCACATTCTGTGGCCGGAGAACCGAGAGTCCAGCGGTCGTGCCTTGTCTCATCTTGTCGTGAGGGGCTTGTCGTCAAAGTCGCAAGTCTTCATCCCTTGAGCAGTGGATCCTGCTCACGCTTGCTTTGTGGACTACTGGCTTGACCCCCGCCGACGAGCGGCCCATGTTCTCATTTGCTCTCGACAACTGAAGACCCTGCCGAGTGGCGGCCCAAAGTTCCTCGTAAGGCGTGCAAAGGTGCGGGGCGAGACTTCCGCCGGAGCTTCTGATCGACAGGCCTCTTCCGCCACCTGAGAGGATTTGATGGGCCCCGGCCTTCTTCGCCTGGGCGAGCAGAGGCTGAGGGCATGGCGGAAGGTGTGCCACCGTCCGACGTCCCCTCTATATCAACCTGGCGCTTTGCTCCCATGACGGTGAGGAACGAGTTGCTCTTGTGCATAGAAGAAGCGCAGGCTATCTTGGCTGGGGCTGCATTTGCAATAACAGACATCACTTCACGGATCCTTCCGGGGTCGCATGGGTAGTCTTTTTCTTTACGCTGTTTTTTGTAGAGGACTCCTCCTATTTTGATTTACGATTCGATCGATTAGGCGAGGATTTGAGGGGCCAAGCTTCTCGGCCGGTCGGCGGGGAATTGCCGTCTGCGGGGAGAGAGTGGCCCTCGTGTCCTCTGAGTGACTAGGCTGTCGGGCCCGAACTTTGGGAGATTCTGCCTCGGGGAGGCTCTTGCCGCCGAACTAGCGATATTAATTAGAGGTTGTTCATCGGGATAAAACAGTGTAGCTTGCTTTGTGCGGGAAGAAAACCTTCGAGCCAAGGTCACCAAGTGGAAGAATGAAGTGATGTCCTCACGTGGCGAGGTTTCCGGGTGGAAGAGCAAGGTTACATGTAACTTTCTCTTGCCCTGGGCTTGCTTTCCTTCCCGTTTTCCTCAGGCCCTCACCTGCCACCCTCTTTGCAGAGGGGACTAACTTTCTCTTGCCCTGGGCTTGGATGAGGCTAACGAAGCCTTGAAGGCCGTGGGTACAATTCTGACAAACGAGGTTTGTGATCATATGATGCTCTTCGGGAGGTGGTGAACGGCGCTTTGTCGGGTGTACGCAGCGTCGAGGATGGTCGGTCTGGCGGCTCTGCTGAAGCCGTGTGGAGGCTACGGGCGCCCGGTTCGTGCCGTATCGTCGGGGCCTTGCACTGGGAGTCAACGGGCGTTGGCGGTTGCCCGCTACTACTACGACTTTCTGGCTGGGCCGATGAGTGCAGGTTTGTTCCTCGTGGCCGTTGAGGATGATAGTTATGGCGAAGCTATGGAGCATATTTCCATGGTCGAGGGCCCTAGAGCGGCCTTAGCATGTCATTTTGAAGCTGAGGTCTTACACGAGACTCTTGAAGAGTCGGTTCTGGCCGGCCGTGGGCGGCTTCTTTGGCGGCCTCGAGTGTGGCAGGAGTCAACGACCCAGGCCTTCTTCGTAAGATGTGTCCTTCTCAGCCATACCTTGTAATATATTTTTAGTGCTTTCTATATTACTATGATGGGCCAAGTTTTCTCATTTATTCACGGAATTTTTACAAGAAATGGAGGCTTCTTGGCTGATGCCAGGGGAAGGCCCCTTTCTAGTAGCCCCCGAAGGAGTCTTGGTTCTTTTATGACTAAGAGCCAGGACTCACTCTTACACTATCTTGAATCTTGGCTTTGTACATTCGCTAAGGTTTTTTACCCTAAGCATAGAAGTGGCGTAGCAGCTCGATGTTCCACGCATTGGTGTTGATCTCGCCCTTCGAATTGGCCAACTTGTACGTACCCAGTTTCAGCACCTCGACAATGATGATGGGACCTTGCCATGGAGTGGAGAGCTTGTGGCGTCTTTTGTTGTCTTGTCGCCTTCGTAGTACCTGATCATAGACCCAAAGTTCCCGCGGGCGGATGTGGCACTCATGGTAATACCGTATGGCCTATTGGTATCGGGCGTTATGGATCAAACCCACATCCCGAGACTCCTCTAGCTGGTCGAGCGAGTCTTCTCGAGGGAGCTGGATGTTTCGCTCGTTGTAGGCCTTGAGCCTCGGGGACCCGTACTCTAGATCGGTGGGCAAGATAGCCTCTGCCCTATAGACTAGGAAGAATGGCATGAAGCCAGTGGCTCAACTAGGCATTGTCCTGAGGCTCCAGACCACGGAGGGCAACTCATCCAGCCACTTCCTTCTGAATCGATCAAGGGCATCGAAGATCCTGGCCTTCAGCCCTTGCAGTATCATGCCATTGGCATGCTCCAGCCGCTGTTTGTTTTTCGGTGAGCGGCGTCCGCCCAATCCCCACGTATAGTAGTCGTCACAGAAGTCCGGGGACTTTGCACCCATGAAATTTGACCCATTATAAGTGATGATGGAATTTGGAACCCGAACCGGTGTATGATGTCCGTGAAGAACAACACCGTCTGCTCAGATTTCAAACGGATTATGGGGCAATACTTGATCCATTTCGAGAACTTGTCAATAGCAACCAACACGTGGGTGTAGCTCCCGTCTGCGTTTCCTTAGGGCCCCCACCATATCCAACCCCCAAATTGTGGCGACCAAGTGAGGGGTATAGTGTGGAGGGCTTGCGCCGACAAGTGGTTTTGACGAGCATAGAACCCGACATCCCTTGTAGGTGCGCACAATCTTCGAGGGCATCGGCGATGGTGGTCGACTAGTAAAAACCCTGCTGGAAAGCTTTTCCTACAAGGGCTTGGCGGGTGTTGGTAAAAGTTATCCTATAGAATTATTTGTAAATTTGTATAGTCCGCAGCAACGTAAAACGATGAGCACTTCACCGAGGCGAGGGTTTTTAAATATCGAATCCACGAGGGGAGAATGGTGTGATGGTAATGAGACAAAACTAATCCCCGAGATAATAGGAAGGAACTGGAGTTCAGATAAAAGGTGAGAAGAATTCTATGGTTGTCTAGTTTATATCCTTCTAAGGCTTGAAGATATTTCTTAATGGGGACGTACTCAAAGGAAAAAGTAAGGGAGAAACTTACTATTCCCCGGCAACTATGTCCCTACGTGTCCTATCCTACGGAAGTGGAGTCCAAAGGAATCAATGGTACTAGTCACTACCATGATCTACCATGCTCCGGCAGGGGGGTGTATTTATGAGTTATCTAGCCCAAACACCACGTTTGCACTAGGGAAAACAACTTCAATTCAAGAGCGACAAGAATCAAAGTACTCTAATGAGTCATAAACCGAAAGAAATATAAACAAGTGAACTTACTCAAATATAAGGTTGATCCACCAAAGAAGTCTCAAGATCAAGTGCAATGAAGCCTTTGATCCCAGAGGTACAAGCGTAGAGAGTCACCAACAAATCCGGTACTTCCCTTACTTCTCCTCAACTCTACTTTCTATCTCTCAAGAACGGATCTAGAACTCTAATTAAGTTCTTTGATCTATCTCTCAACTTTCTACTAATCTTTCTCAACTTGATCTTAGCTCTTCTAATTAGAGAGGTATGGCTCTAGCTATGATCGAGAGGCATGAGTATGATGAATAATTATTTTTCATGCCTAAGGCGAGAGGTAGGATCATCCTTATACGATGCGTGGCCGATGAATGCCGACCCTTGGATCAAACCGACCTTCAACAACGGTGTAGATACAACCTCAAAGTCGGTTTAAAACCCGACCTAAGAAGATGAGGTGACACATGGGTCCCACCCGGCGGCGGCCTAATCCTCTGGCGGCGCCCGGTGCCATGGTGGGCCCAGGGTGTCAGTCTTCTCCTAGTGTCTTCTAGAATGTTTTAGTTCACTTTTTGGTCAAAATTCTTCAATGGTAATTCTTCTTATTATTCGGAGGGTTTTCTCTCGAGTTTTTGGCATTTACCGTTAAGTCCCCGAAAAGATATAAATCACCAAAACTTCGTGGAACCGTGTTAGTAAAATACCTATTCTATGTTTTTATTCGTTTTATAACCTCATTATATGTTTAGTTGACACATAAAAAAATAGAGCTTAAGAGGTGTCAACAAATGGCGTGTGGTGTCTCGCATTCCCCAGAGTGTATTTCCTACAAGAGTCCTCGACCTTCCTCGTTTAGGATCCATCATTGTAGAATACCCAAGCTTCGTTTATAGAGCTCTTGGTCGACTAGCACGAAGGTCTTGACTCATGTGGCAAGACATCTAGCCTCATCCTTCTCCAGGGGCAGTTCTCCACCGTAACACCCAACTCAATTTGGATGTGGCCCAAGTAGGGGCCTATGAGTGCGAGTGCACATGTTTAGTACCACCTTGCTAGTTAAGCAAGGGTGGAGCCAACTTATAAGCCTTTGCCTTCCAGCCATATCACCTTCGGGTTAACCCTTTTACACGGCGAGGGGCGAAAGTGTAAGCAAGGTGTTATGTGTGCGCGTGCACGCCCCGGAAGGGCTGTATGCGGTGCGCGGCTTTGGAAGGCGGTGTTACTCCGGCTCTAGTCGGTCGAGGACCTTGTCTAACTTTGTTGGTAGTTTGCGGAATAGGAGAAACGAGGGTTGTATCGCTCATTGGCTGCTAACATTGTTAGATAAACCTCTGGAAGGCGGGAGCGGGATGTCACATCCACGTTGGAGATGCTCCAAGAAAGGGGATGGCCAGTCTAGAGTAAGTTAGACCTCGGGCGTTCCTTCAGGCCCCTCGCTTTCAGTATTTTGTGGCCCCATGACACATGGGGCGACTCCCTCCGACATGATCTTGATTGTGGGCGTTTCTAGGTCTCGAAAGAAGTCATTTGGAGCGACTAGGGTCCAACTTGACGGAACTTTTATGAGCTCGTGCGCCTCGTTGTACCTCCGGGGGTATGTGGGTGAGCTCTAGACCATGAAACTTGTCCTCGAGGCGTCGTCGCCGGTGCGATGCGCTTCCATCTTCGGGGTTGTGACATTCTAATGTCTTCGTGACCTGGTCGACGACGAGCTAGGAGTCGCCTTTGACTACCATCATACTCTAATTTAGTGCGCGATGCGCAAGCCATTTACAAGGGCCTCTCCTACTCACGTGATATTGTTTGACACCGGGAAATGTATACGGATTGTGTATCACAATGTTTTCCGAGGATGAGATGAAAAGGACGCCAGTGTCGGCCCCTGTTTTCATGAGGGACCCATCAAAATACATTGTTAAGCGATGCGCTTTGTGTCGATGGTGGGGATAGTTGGGTGTCTGTCCATTCAACCAGGGGCGTCACGCGGGGCTTAAGACCTGATGGATTTCCTTGGAGCGAAGGAAAGAGTTTCGCCCATGAGTTCAATCACCCACTTCGCAATTCTTCCCGAGGCCTCCTAGCATTGGATAATTTTCCCCAAGGGGAAAATATGATACCACCGCATGGGATGCCCCTCAAAGTAGTGCCGCGGCTTTGCGCCGAAAGTGAGGACTTCAAACATATAGCAACTTCGTATTTGAGGGTACCTAGTTTTGGTTTCGAGAGCACTTCCGATGAAGTAAACCGGCCTTTGCACCGGGAGGGCGAGCACCTCCTCTTGCCTAGCGGTGCTGACCACCTGACTGGTTGCTGCTACGTAGAGGAGCAAGGGCTCAGTTTCCTGTGGTGGCACTAAGATCGATGGATTCATGAGCACAACCTTTAGTTTATCTAGAGCTTCCTGAGCCTTGAGGGTCCATATGAAGTGCTCGATCTTTCTCAAGAGGCGATACAGGGGGAGTCCCTTTCCCCCGAGGTGCGATATGAACCATTTCAGGGCTACGAGGCACCCCATGACCTTTTGTACACCCTTCAAGTCGTCGACGGGCTCCATTCTTGTTATGGAGGAGATTTTTTTCTAGGTTGGCCTTGATGCCTCGATCGAAAACGATGAACCCTAGAAGCATGCCTTTTCGCACGCCGAAGACGCATTTCTCCGGATTGAGCTTGATGCGCTTCTCATTGAGGCACTCAAACGTGTCTCCAAGGTCCACAATGAGGTCACCAACCTTCTTGGTTTTGACTACGATGTCATCCAAGTAGGCCTCGATGGTTTTGTCTATCAACCCTTTGAAGACGTGGTGCATATAACACTGGTATGTCGCCCCGGCATTCTGAAGTCCAAAGGGCATGGTGGTGTAGTAGTACATCCTGTCGGGGTGATGAAGGAGGTCGCGAGCTCGTCATACCCCCTCATCCTGATCTAATGATATCCGGAGTATGCGTCCGTGAACGAGAGCACTTCACACCCGGCGGTGGAGTAAATGATTTGGTCGATCCATGGCAAAGGGAAGGGGACCTTGGGACATCCTTTGTTCATACAGGTGTAGTCCATGCACATTCTCCATTTCCCGCTCTTCTTTTTTACCAACACGAGGTTGGCTGGCCACTCTGGGTGAAAGACCTCTTTTATGAATCCTGCCGCTAGGAGTTTGTACACTTCCTCAGTGATGATTTTGCATTTCTCCTCATCAAATCAGCAGAGACGCTGACAAACTGGCTTAGAGCTGGGGCGTATATCCGGTTTGTGCTCCGCTACATCCAAAGTATACGGGCATGTCGGAAGGGCTCCACGCAAATACGCTAGCGTTTTTGCGAAGGAATGCGGCGAGTGCTTCTTCTGTCGGGGGGGTCAAGATGGACGCTGATCTGGAGCATCTTTTCCTCGGGATGCCCTGTGTCGAGGGGGACCAGCTTGACATCTTCGACGGGCTCGAAGCTGCCGGCAAACAATTTTGAGTCCGTTACCGAAAGGGCATCGTGCTCAGCGGCTAAGGCCTCCCGATCTGCTATGGCCTCACTGTGCTCAATACTCTCCACATCACACTGATATGTCTGGTCGTATGGCGAGGATATGCTGATGATGCCCTTGGGGCCGAGCATCTTGAGCTTGAGGTACGTATAGTTAGGAACGACCATGAATTTTACATAGCATGGCCTCCCTAGCACCGCGTGGTATGCCCCCTAAAGGTTGATTAACACAAACGTAAGGGTCTCTTTTCTAAAATTTCGAGGACATCTTGAAGCAAACAGGCAAGTCGATTTGATCGATTCTGGGGACCCTTACCCCTGGAGCGACCCCGTAGAATGTCGAGTTGCAGCTCTGGAGGCGTGACCGACCCACACCTAGCAGCTCTAGGGTCTGGGCGTAAAGCAGGTTTACGTAGCTTCCTCTGTCCATAAGGACTTTGATGAGCCTGATGTTGTCAACCACGGGGTCAATGACAAGTGGATAGTGCCCAAGGAACCAGAGGCGGTGAGGGTGGTCCTGGTTGTAGAAGATGACCGCCCATTCCAACCAGTCTAGTTGGGGGGGCATGAGCGATCGTCACCGAATCACTCCTCTTTTGCTAGCACACCGTTCCCCTGCTTTGGGCATGCTTGTCACCATATGGCAGTCTCGGGGGCCCGGAGGTCGAGGGGGCGGCTCCCATCATGGGGTCACATTGCCGTGTTCCGACCTCGGGGAGCATCATGAAGACGTTGTAGACGACATATGTCGCATGTCGCTGGTGAAGTGTGTTGACACTACTTAACGACATCACTAATATAGCTAACTAGCACTTAAAATACTACGACGCCAAAAATACTTGAATGATGCTAGGCGACACACTACAAAAGCAATGACACCAAACGAAGGCTGGTATTATAACAATCATTAAGCCACTATAAACTAGTCAAAGAATAACCTATACTTCTAGTAAAGAGGGTTATCAATCCACTTATGCAACTAGAAAGTATAACATTAAATAATACGATTAGGCAGGAAATAGAATAAGATAAAGAATATAGAACAAGGCTTTGCAAGCGGACAAAATAATAAATACCATTGTAGCATTTTACCTAGAGTATCTAGGGTGTCGAATCCACGAGAAGACATCTATCAACTACTTAACGCGTAACACTAATAAAGTCCTTATATATGGAATGTCTATAACGAATAATGATAATGCTTCTACTCAACAACAAGGTTAATGTCACATGAAATAATAATAAATATGATAAAGATATGTATGATAAATGCTCTATAAGATAAATGATAAATACAAGGATCAAGCCATCATCAAATGGTAAAGATTCAAATGTAATATTCTAGTCTCGGGACTCACATGGGCATTATAAGGAAAACTTATGTGTAACTATCATCACATGTTATTGTTAAACTATAATTAGTGCAAACATCTAGTTATCATGGCTACTACCATTACTTCATATCAAACTTAAGGATCATCAACTAAGAAGGATTCAATAATGAGATATTCACCTTCTTCGCGACACATGACCTACAGTTCACTACACACGGAGGGAGGATTATAGACTCAATAGAGTTGTAACCTCTCTACGAACTACCCTACGACTTAGCATATAGCGGGCATTTGCGGATATAATACATATATAAGCACCATGCTTACATAAGTTATAACACTTATCTTGCATGTTACAAGATGAGGGCATGTAATCCATAATAAATAAATAACTCTACTAGACATATTAAAGCAAACAATAAACAAAGCAAATGATAATATAATGAAGATAAAGAACAATATCATAGATGATTAGTGAGTAATGAGTATACCAAAGATATAAATATATCAAAGAGTACAACAATGTACCTATGAACACCTTGACAGAATCTTAAGCTCAAGCCTTTCTATGCTTGGATCTCCTTCTAATCTATTACTAAGTAGCTAATCTCTCTAGAATTAGAACTATTCTCGAGGGTTTATGGCTCGGATTGATCTCGAAACTCAGGTTTTTGATCTTCAGTACTGAATTTGAGTTTCAGGGGGTAGCCCTGCCCCTTCTTTTATAGCCCCATAGGATGAATCCAAGCCCTTGGATCAAACCGACTTCATTGGATGGACTAGATCAACTCCATAGGTCGGTTGTAGGAAGGTTCTAGAAGCTCAACATGTGTCTCCACCGAGGGGGTGCCGCGGAACCACCCCCCCCCCCCCCGTGCTTCCCGGTCCCCACATGTCGATGTGGCCCCGGCCTTGGTGAGGTGTCGTCTCTTCGCATTTGGACCCCTAGAAATTGTACTAATCACCTTTATTTGGTCCTTTTCTTGATTGTCTTGATTTCTCCTCTTTTCTCCCCGATTTTTCGGGATTTTCCATAGTTCACCAGTAAAACTAAGTGTATACAAAACTTGTGGAAATTTTAGTATAAACCCTATCTATTATTTGTTCTTGTCCTCAAATGTTCTATTATTTCATAGTAAAAGGTTGACAATAACTACCCAAGAAAATGCCGCGGGGTTTGCCCTCTGTGGTGAGCCTTGGAAACGTTGTGCTGTGTTGGGGGTTCCTCGCCCTTACCCAAGAATAAAGTTGGGGGAAAGGTAATACGCTGGTACGACCGAGGTCAATCCAAGGGGACCAGGCTGTAGCCCTTGGGCAAGGTCCAAGCCGTCCCTCCGTTGTTGTTGCCATGCAGTTCAGGCTCTGACTCTGAAGATGTCTCGATGAGGCTCATTGCTGACATCATATGATGGTCGGGAGCTCGTCGTAGATGCTATGAGTGGTGCCGGAGGAAGAACCGGTTATTACCCCAGGGGGTGTGTGATCAGCATGGTAAATCGGGATGAGAGCCCGCTCCCCCGGGGTATCTAGTGTCAGACTCATTGTTCCTCGGGTCCGAGGAGGCTTCCTCTCAGGGGAGAGGATGTGCAGGTTGTCCCGCCACTATAGGGGCGAGCGATACCCACGCTAATCCTAGCACGGAGGCATTCTCCATGGCTGGGAGAGGTAATACTGAGGATCGTCTGGGGCCCTTGGAGGGAGTAACACCATGTCGTAGCCATAGCCAACAGCGACACAAACTCGAAGTTTCCAAACTAGACGGATCTCCCTAGTCGGATGGGGCGCTCCGGATTTGCATCCGGGATGCAATGGGATGACAAGCTTTGACACGCAGTTTCCCCTACCTAGAGCGCCAACTGTCGGTGTTCTAGAAATCAGAGATCTCAAGAACTCGACTAGTGATGTTTGCGCTGCGTGGTCCCCACCCCAGATGGTGTGTGGAATGATTACTAGAAGAATACACAAAGGTTTATCCTAGTTCAAGCACAGATGCCCTACGTTCAGCAGCGGGTGTCGATCTCATATTATCCGCACGAGAGGAACTCGTAGTAGCAGTTTACAATCAAGTGAGAGAGGAGATAGGTCTCCAGGTCTCGAGGTTGGTGGAGACGGACGATGGGCGAGAATGTCCGTCGTCCCTTTCTAGGTGCTGGGCTCCTCCCTTTTATAGCTCAAGGGTCGCCCGAGCTTACATGTGAATGGACGCCTATGCTATTCATTGCCTTGGGAGGCACTCTTGCCTTTACTACCGTCATTGGTGTGACCGCCCTTGTTGCTTGTCTTGTTGTGGCTCCAAGCCCCGACGTCTGCCCGAGGTTTCTTCCGGTGGCTTGGCTGCTCGTGGTTGTTCATCCCCTTGCATGTCCGTACTGAGGGCGAGGCACGCCATCATGCCGTGGAGTGCAAGTGTCTCGGGCGTTCAGCGTTAGCGAGCGTCGAGCCATCAAGATGGCAGGTTGGGAGGTTGGCGGGCGTCAAGTGATGCCCCGCACCAGGTTCTTCAAGCTAATAAAGTCTTCCTCATCGGGTCACATCCTTGCTCGGTTGGTCAGGGAAGCGGCGGGATTCACAGAAACACCAGGAGGCCATTGAGTGCTAGTCCCGTCTCCCCTAAGGCGGTTCCCGAGGCGGGTGATATGAACACCCATCTTGCTCAAAGGCGAATCTTGTAGCGTGCTTGGTTAGCCCGCAGGCTCACATCCTTGGGCGGCCGAGCCGCGTCCGAGGGTCAACCGTTCCCATAGGGTATGGCTTGCTCCCATGTGTTTGCCACATGTTCCTTCACCACTTAGCGGATAAGACAAAGGATTATGGCACTTTGTGTAGGGCCCGTTTCCACATCCCCCAACAGTTCCCATCTTTGATAATGAAGGAACCTTTGGCCATTACCTCATCTTTAATACGCATGAGACCCTCCAAAAATGAGAGTCAAATGGTCTAGCCTAGGTGAGTGATTTAGAACTAAGATATTTGTTTGTTAGTATAGTTTGCCAAATGCCATCGAGTTTAGCGAACTTACTAACCATTTTGCTAATAAGCATTTATTTTGTAGATTTTGATCTAAGATGCCTAAACCCACTTGGTCCTTAGGTCGACACAAGAAGTCCCATTTCGCAAGTCTATATTTGTGTTTCTCACGAGGATCCTTGCCAAAAAACCTTGATCTAAAATGGTCGAGATTTTTAAGAACTCCTTTGGGGATCTCAAAGATGGACATCATAAACATGGGTAGGTCGCTAAGTACCGAATTAAGCAGACTAGCCGGCCTCCATAAGATAAGTACTTATTTTGCCACCGTTCTAAAGGGGTCGACCACGAAGTTCTCGATTGCCAAATATTTGCAACCATATTATAGAAACCATCACGAATCAACCACCGTCTTTCAAATTTGAAAGGGTGATTTTTGGATCGGGGTAGATGCCCCGTGTTAAGAACAAGTGGGGTATGATCGAAATGTTTCTATCCTTGGATTGTACTGTGGCCGAGAGGAAACTCATCTTCAGGATTCTGTCTAGCTTTTCAAGAGTCGGATTATCTCCCCAACCTACCCATGTATATTGACACCGATAAAGCTATTTCCTTAAGTTCTAGTGACTCAATCACCGCGTTGAACCAAGTTTGGTTCTTATGTACCCATGGTTTCTTATATAAGAAATCAGTTTCCCATCTCTCCTCATTAGCTACCTTACCACGCGTCATCAAATTGCTTACATGACACTTTATTTAATGCCATGAAAACTATGTAGTTCTTCCCATTGACGCTTTATTTAATCCTATATGTTCCTATCCAACCTTATTAATTGATACCACTAGCTAGTAGAATCATATCTGATCTTGCATAATGATTCTTACTAATATATCATCCTCAATTTATGTATGCTGCTCATACATAACTCAAAGTTGAGCTTACCATAATATATACCATTCCATGTTGTTTGGAATAAATATTGTGATCACTTTCTTATATTTCGTATGAATTGTACTTTACACATTTATTCTATTTTTTTCTTTACTTTCCCTATTGAACAGAATTTTCTACCATCCTCAATTTATATGTATGGCGCTCAGACATAACTCAAAGTTCAGCTTGCCATAATTATATACCGTTTCATGTTTGTTTGGAATAAATATTGCCATCACTTTGTTATATTTCGTAAAGACATAGAGAGATAGGTGTCCAAGAGACACCATTGGTCTTTAATCGGGAGAGACAGGCCCTTTCACGGACAGGTGTCTATATAGGAGTCTACCAACTACCTAAAATTGATCAGATCACCACTACAAAATCGTTCATCACTACCGCCGGTTTCGCTTGCCGAATTTAGTCCACTCGGCAGTGGTGAACCTCATCCGGCAGTGGTGAACCTCATCCGCAAAGATGAACCATTCAGACGCCGAAAAACCGTAAACTCCACCGAACTCGACCAATTCCGGTGAAGATTTAGATCACCACCAGGATGAATCGCTTCCCAACAAATGGTCTTGATGGACAGAGATCACTCACGGGTTTGAATTAGAACCGATAGCGATTTGAAGATTGACACAACCGGGTTGAATTAGAACCGATAGCGATTTGGGAGGGGAAGCAAAATACGATGACAAGGAACAGTAAACGAAACGTAAGATTAACACGCATTAGATTAACAAACGACACAAACAAAAATTAAACTGCCATACAAACAACTGATATAATAAATTAACATAAAACGAAAGCGGTTGGCCTAATTAAGCTGCCTTCTTGGCCTTCTTGGCGCCCGCCTGGCCTTCTTCCCTGTTGGCAACCATGTCGATCGTCGTCGGCGGCGTCGGCTACCCGCTTACCGTGTAAACGGGAAGAGAGGGAGTGTGTTTGTAGAGCGGAGTGTTGAGAGCGGACCGAGACAGGGGGTTATGTACGTATAAATAGGACTCGGTAGTGATTTCTAAGACGAGGGAACAGCAGAACGCAAATGAAAGGAAATTGAAGATTAACAACCGGTAGTGTAACTACACCAAACACTATCGGTTTGAATTACAAACCGTCATCAATGACAAAAAACATCACTGCCGGCTGCATTAACCAACCGATAGTGTCCACTCTAATAACTTTGTTTGGTTGAAATCAACCGACGGTGTTCATATAAAGTTCACTGACGGGTCCAAAGTAAACCGACATTGCTAGCTTTTCGATACACTGTCGACACAATCTAACCCGATAGTGTCATCCTCGCCCTCGCTCAGTTCGTTAAAGCCCAACAAGTGCTCTCGGTGTTAACTCTCCGGCTGAAACCGCATTGCTTTGATCAAAAATGCTGCCGGTGCATGGATCATCCAACAGTGTTCGGTGATATGTGCGCTACCGGTTTGAGAGCAAAACCGGCAGTCTCTCCTCAAATCACCGCTGGTGTTTTGATCCGTAGTGTTTCGAACCCCACATCACTATCATTGTTGGTTCTCGCCGGTTTAGTTTTCGGCAAAGTGAAGGGGGTTGGAGCCCGGCAAAGGATGGACAATTCTATAGTAGTGGATTGTAGATTGTTACAATAATAAGACAGATGTTGTGTTTGCTACTGAGGGTGTTGAAAGGGTTAAATCCATCCGTGTAGAGATATTTGCTATTATAGAACTCTACGTGTACATCCCAAACCTCAAGTTTATGGGTTCGTTAGCAAAACTGGGGAACAACATATCAACCTTCCTCCATTGGCTACCATCAGCTGGGTGTCAGAGCATTCCATCATTTTTCCGCTTATCGTGATGCCAACAAAGCAATTTGGCTTCCTTGGGATTTGCAAACATACGCTTCAAGCGGAGGATGGGAAAGTATTACGTCACCTTGGCTGGGGTACTTCCTCTTCTTCCCCCCATGCTCATCTTCACAATCATCAATATCTTGGTGTTCTTGTATTGAGGGGCTTTACACATTAGTTAGAAAAGCAATTCAGCAAACTCTTTCCTGTAGAGGATGCAATGGTTCGACATGCGTGGATTTTCTTCGCTTCCATTCTCAAAGGACAAATTATCTTCTTGGCTTTATATATGCCAGTCGGTAGACAATTTAACTTTGGGAGTACGTCTTTTAAGAGGCTCAAAAGGTCATTGAACCCCAAAAGACAAACCATTTTTTGCCTTCACCTTCAAGACAGGGTGGTTTGCAACAGAAATACTTTTGGTCGCACCTTTCATACAGGGATTTCTTTGAATTCTTCTTCAAAGCTTGTCCATTCTTGATAGTGCAAAGTTGCTTGGCATCACGGATCATTTGATTGATACCTCGATTTTGGCATACTCTGCTTCATACGCTTCTGCTGGGATGTCATCTTCATCAACAACATTTGCACATTCTTCCTCGGTTTCCTCAACTTCTCCATGCTTTGTCCATCAAGAATACCCTTCCAGGGAACCCCCTCTCAATCAAGTGTTTTTTGATATGCAAGGAGTAGTTAAACTTATTTTTATTGCTGCAATCAAGGCATGGGCAAAAAAATATCCAAACCCTTCTTCCTTCTTATATCAAACCCAACTTTTTTTCAAATTCGATACACCATTTAGGAATAAGGGACTCCATCAAAGCGCATCGTATATCCACCCTCGGTCCATCTGAAAATTGATCTAAAATAATATAAATTCACAAATTATATTTTTTGTGAGAAAAAAATCACAAGTTCTCTACAAACTAAAACATATAGCTAATCCACCACACAACTAGATGTCATCAATCTTACTATTACTAATTGGAGACTCCTTTTGAGGCCTCCATGTTAATCCTCACGAGACACGCTAGAAAATAGATTAAATCCTAGAAATTCTCACAAAAATCAGAAACATTGAACCATCAATTTAGCATCATCAACAATAATAGCCATTGGATTTTTTCTACTTTCTAAGAAATTACCCACCATTCCCATTATAAAAATAATCTAAAATAACACCCTAAATATATATAAAAATTACCCACCTATGCCATTATGAGAAATAACTTAAAGTAACACCTAGGTTTTGATATAATTACCCATTTATGTCATTATAAGAAAATACATAAAGTATATTCCTAAATTATAAATAAAATTAAAGTAGATTTCTAAATTTTAATCTAATTTATTACCTCTATCATTTATTGAATTAACAAATTAAAAACAAATACTCCAAAAGATGTCTAAGTATGTTTAACTTTAAATTACTCAGTTCACTTCAACTAAAATATAAATATATATATACATGCATGACGTCATCATGTAGATCACATACATAAACATGTATTCAGTGATTAAAAGCATAGTGATTTTCATGTTAACATAAAGTTTTATGTTGATGTTTTAACTAATGGGTTTGTATTTACCAAGGGAAATGAAAAAATAACTCACCAATGGATGGAATCCTAGATCTATATCTAGATTGACCATATCTACATGTGTACTGCAAGAACTCCCCACTCTTAAAGCTCTTAAAGATATCATATCGCACCAGCATCATGGATTCCAAAGAAAAGGCATACTAGCTCTCTCTAGATCTATGAAAATAACAAGGCAAAAGTATTTCCACTCACCTTATTTGACCTAGCTAGACCTTGTTCCTCCTCTGAGAAATGGAGCCCTTCCACGTCTTTTTTATGGCAGGTGGCCTCTCCCACTAAGAACCTGATCGCCAACATAGGTATGCTTTTCCCAATGCACCATTCATATTAGGCCCCCTGTTTGGTTCTCATAAGTTAGGTGACTTATTAAGTCGGGTGATTAAAAAATTAGTGACTTATAAGTCATGTCTGCTTGGTTATAAGTAACTTATAAGTCAAGGTGGAAAAGAAGAAAAAATGAGTGACTTATAAGTCAGGGTAAAAAAGAAGAGAAAATAGTTGTAAGTGACTTATAAGTCTCACGACTTATAAGTCCCTCTTGCTTGGCAAAAATAAGTCACTTATTTTGAATTTTTGACTTATAAGTCACCCGACTTATGGAAACCAAAGAAGAGAAAATAGTTGTAAGTGACTTATAAGTCTCACGACTTATAAGTCCCTATCGCTTGGCAAAATAAGTCACTTATTTTGAATTTTTGACTTATAAGTCACCTGACTTATGGAAACCAAACAGACCCTTAGTAAATCAATAGCTTGGGGACGTACATGACACCTGATCTGTACTAGTTCGAGAATAGCTGGTGTGCACTTTACTCTTGTTCACTTTTTGGCCCGGTTTATGCATCGGTTTTATGCTGTAGTGCTTCACTTTGCACAAAATAGATAGAGCCGGAGCCAGATAAGCTATGTCAAACTAACCCTTAGATATGACAAGAATTGTTCAGTGTGTGTGTGTGTGGGAGTCATGGTGTTTTCAGTAACTCACTCCATCTCTATTATTAGCCGTTTAGCACACGGTGTTTTCAGTAACTCACTCCATCTCTATTATTAGCCGTTTAGCACACGTCCCTCTAATTATACTGCAGGCCAAGTGTTAGTATATTTTAATTGCAAGGACCCTGTGATACTCCTTTTTTTTTGAAAAGAGTAAACCATGTTTTTCTTAATTGTTTAGTTTGCAACACATATTGACATGCGACCACTGTGATCCAGGAAAACAATGGACCTCCGTGGTATAGGTGATCTGGTGGCATCCTTGTTCATCATGCCGAACCAAAAAGACGTTAGTCCTATTCAGGCTGGAGTTCCTGGTGGCAGTCGTTACAGTATTGTTTCTTGCAATGTTCATCATGGATGTCTTTCGCCGTTACTTCCACAGCACTATCATGAAGGTCATCTTTAGCCTCTTCGATGCGGTCTCAGACTCCGTTCTCATATACCTTATAGGAGCCATGCAAGCAGCACCTTTCAAGAACGAGCTATTCCCCGTGTGGGCTCTTGTGCTTGTCATCTTCCGTCACGGCATCGGCTTCATCTCTGGCTATGGTGTTCTCGATCCGAGAGGGCGGCGGTACACAGAGATTGCACATGTGACCAGCCTTATCACAACGGCATTCTTGAATTGGAGGCGTGGGTCGAGGTTTCGTCTTCCATTGTGGTCACTTTTCACTCTGCAGATGCTGAAGAGCTTGTACAGATTATTTTCGTATGAAAGGGCATGTAACATGAACTGGCTTGGTTGTAGTTCGGAGCTCATTTCGGAGTACATGCGTGACACCAGCAAGTGGGAACCTGAGGATTGCGATCCTGTGACGATGGAAGGGTACAGGTACTTGGTCTATGGAGAAAGGTTTATGATACAGAAACCTCGGTATGTCATGGAAGTCGTCAGTCACTACAAGATAAGAAGAAATACCACCAGTGGTACAAGGTCATCACTGATCACGCTTGACAAGATTTGGAGGTGTGAAAGGCACCTGCTACGCTCCAGCAACTTGAGAGCAGACAACATTCAGGGGACAGAACTAAAGGATCTATCTCTGGCCTTTGCCTTGTCCAGGCTACTCCGATGCAGGCTTGAAGATGCGAAGCTACAAGAGGACATCCGTCGTCACATAAATCGGAAGCTGGTCAAACTGAGGATAGTCGAGGAGAAGGATCATAAACGCGCCTTCAGGATCATGGAGCTGCAGCTTGCCTTTGTCACCGACTACTTTAACACTCGATACCCTATGGTCTTCTGGTCAGGACTTTGCTCGCTTTTCCACACTCTGCTTCAGTCCATCCTGACTGTTTGTTTTGTCTGCTGGCTTTCTGTGGCCATCCGCAAGGTTTATAGGCCCCCAGATGGTGAGCTCGTCCATCTGGTGAAAGGGGTCAATGTTGACATGATCATCACATGGGCATTCATGGCCTTAGTCATGTTCAAAGAGACTTGGGAGATGGTCGCTTACTTGCTCTCAAACTGGACAAGATTACTTCTGGTGTGCAGGTACGTTTTTTTTTTCTCGAATACGCAAAAAATTTGCGCATCTTTGTATTTAAGAAGAAGAGTTTTTACACCGCACACTGGCGCGTTGGGAGGATAAGATTTACAATAGGCGCTGCCTCCCTTGTCGTTTTATATTTGACCTTGTACCACTGGTGTGCAGGTACGTGAGCAAGGGAAGTGAGCGTGTTAGGAACATCTGCATGGAGCGCCTAATAGTTTCCTTTTTCCAGTCCAAGATTAATGACAAGATATGGCACGGACACCTTGATCAGTACAGCTTCGTGCAGTCGTATGACGACAGGCCAAAACTTTGGAACCTAATCCACTATGCGACCACTGGATTGGTTCCAAAGAGGGATGATGGAGCAAAGCTCGGCAGGGCCATTGAAGTTCCACAGTGTGTACAGCCTGTAATCATGGAGAAGATCGGTGCATTACTTGACGTGCTGGACAAGCCCGGGTCGCAGGATCTTTCAGATCCACCAGCTGATCCTCATGGATATTCTCAGTCAGTGAACACAGATGACAGTCGTCTGCCCAAGGTCCTGACAACATTGTGCGGCGACAGATTCAAACGGTATGGGTGGGCTTGCTTCAATCTGCCGACCAGCTCTCACGTCATTCTGGTGTGGCACATCGCGACCAACCTCTGCGAGATGGCGCTTGCCAAGGAACAAGGCGTCGACTTGGGTAAACCCGGATTTTTACACTCCTTTATGTCGTGCTTCTGTTCATACAAACCGTATCTTATCAATGTGGATGAGCTCAAGGAGAGCAACCCAGGGTTCCTGTGCTCCCTCTTGTCATGCTTCACAGGTTGCTTATCCAAATCACATGGGAAGTTAACAAAGGAGCTTAGGAAAAGATACATCATCGCCAACAGCTTGTCACAGTACTGTGCATACCTGCTTGTTACAAAACCTGACCTGATTCCTGACAGTTTTCTTGTACCCAAGATGGTCTTTCAAGAAACAGTGGAGAATTCCCGTGATGACACTCTAATACATTGTGATTCATTAGAGGGCAGGTACAACAAATTGTGCCTAGAAGCATATAGAGCTGCTGAACACTCCGACAATGTGAAGGAAGGAGAAGACGTTGTGAAACAAGGTGCGTTGCTTGGAAAGCTACTGATCGATCATGAGGGTACAGAAGGCTGTTGGGAGACCCTGGCAGGGGTGTGGAGCGAGTTACTTATACATTGCACCAACTTGGAACGCAGAGGAACACATGACGTGTCTTGAGTCTGGAGGGGAGTTCATCACCAACATCTGGGCATTGCTTTGGCATTGCGGCATTGAGAAGAGCAGCTTGTGGCCAGAATATGATGCCCCTCAAGATGTTGCTCCTGCAGCACCTCAAGATAACAGTGTTGGAACGAACAACATCGTCAACCCTGTGGAGGAGACCCAGCAAGCTAGTGAAGCAGATGCAACCGACCACCTGTCCGGAACTGAAATTCAGGTAGAGGATGATACTCAGGGAACCGAGAAGCCTGAAGCTGGCAACTTGAAGATTAAACCAGGGGGTGCACTGGAGGGCCAAGGGAGTTGGGAGATTGAGGAGGTGTCTCAGGACACTACGTGGCATGACATAGATGTTCACACTTGTATGGCTCGCAATAACAAAAACAGCAGGAGCAAAGTTTGAAGACATTGATCCAGCCCATAGCTGTGCAACATGATTTGCTTTGAGATTAATTTGGTTTTCTTGAGTACTTGACTAACTATCAGCAGGCATACATGATTGTAGGCAAATTGGTGTAAAGAATATGTGGATGTGGAGATACTTAATACTTGGACTTAATTAACCAGCATGAAGTGGCTTGATCTCTAGGGGTGTATTGCAATATGTTTGTTGCAAGTGGTTGCATGAGTCTGGTCAATCTTGTGTAGCCAACATATAGGCATGTGATGGATTGATCTTTGTGTTCTAAGTCTGTAAACTTCATTTATTTTGATGGATTGATCTTTGGTTGTGAAATCAGCTGTCAAAAATATCAATATATGCTCCTGCGCTTTCTAGTTTTGAATCCCTTTGGTATTATTCCTATCCGGTCTTTGTGCTTTCTGCATGTATCCGCGGTCATACCCCAACATCCCACATCGGACTCAGAAGTATTTGTCTGAAACTGTGGAGCTAAGCACGATAAATGTATCTATCTACCCTACTAATACACCAACTTGTCTACGTTTAAATCCATTCAAATGAACCCAATTACTTCTTAGCATTCTCTCTCATTACTCAATCATGGTTCGGCGGTCAGGATCGAAAGTATGGGACACATCCCCACCCGCCCGTTATCTTTGGCGCCAAGAATCATGGGCACTTTCCTTAACGCCGCACTCCTCTCCGAAAAGAAACACCAGGGTGGCTTAGGATTCCTCTTGGCGTCGCGAGTCATGGGGAAGCAGCCGGGCTAGGGTTCCTACCCCTTTCTACCCCGACACGCATTCTCAGTCGACGAGCCACCACCACTCCGCACGGACGCCATCCACATACGCCCCGACCAGTCGCTTTGATTCCCTGTCCACCCGTGCACCGTGGGCGGAGGAGATGGCCACATGGCGGAGGATGTCAGGACACGGCGCTCGCCGACGCGGCTAAGGAACTGCCGGCCGGGCCTACCTCATCGAGGATGCCCTCCAGTTGTGTGTGAGCCAGTTCCACGAGCGCAAATCGACGACATGGTTTTTTTTCATTTGTTTTGGTGTTCATCCAATGATGACGGAGGCGTTGGATGACCAGAGGCGTGGGACGCGCGGCAAGGAGGCTGGCTGGCCGACGGCCAGGAAGTAGACCGGGGAAGGAGCAGCCGCCTCATCGCCTTCGCATCCGGGTGGCACGGGTGATGCTGCGTTTGTTATAGCCCCCGCGTAGCAGTTGTTAGCATCGGCAATCATCGTCTGCTCGCCGCGTGCTCCTGCATGTGGACAAGGTCCGCCACATCAAATTCCTGAACGGTGACCCATCGGCTCCATCACACACGGATGGACCATTTTGTCAGGTGAGTTGGAGCCTTTTCTTGCAGTTGCCGGAGCTCGGAGTTTGGGAGCTGAAGCACCCTGTACGGATGGGAGCATGCCCTCCATCCATTTGATGAAATGCATAGAGAACCAATGAACATTAAAATGTGTTCTCTGGTATAGGTTTTGTTTTTGCTTTTATTCAAATTTTCTATCTCAGTTATTAATGCTCATTTCTGAATACGTTAATTTAAAACAGGTTGAAGAAGCTGCAACTAACATCGCTTGCAGTCCTTGAGGACCAAAAGACATGATCAACAATTGATGCTTTCGGTGATTACTGTATTTGATCACCAAGCAAAGAAGAAAACAAACAACCTTTTCCAGAGGTTACTATTGCACACCATAAACACTGTCAGTCTGTCGCATTTTAATTATTTTCATGTCTAATACGTGCCTATTCATACCTATAGATCTTTCTTTCAAAGCAATGGATTATGGCCATTCTAAACATTCAACTATGACACTTACAAATATTATATTTCCTGAAAAAAATGGAAAGCTTATTGATATATATCTTTCTGAACTTTTGCTTGATTATTGTTTTGGAACCTTCTCTTCTTCAACAAGGTATTAGACTTCCTTTAAAAATGAAGCTAACCCACCACAACTTTTAGCATTTTTGGAGAACAGGTTTCAGTCCCACCAAATTAACATAATATAAGCCGGGCAGGTCAACAGCTACCTATTTCACCTGCCAAAACGGTGAAACTATCACATCCAACAGATTCAAACTACAATTTTTTAGCAAATACAACAATTGTAGGTCAATGACGAAGCAACACAATGATAAATCAATTAAATTTCTTCATTTTCTTATTAGGTCAATGACGAAGCAGCACAATGATCAACCAGCATCGTCAAAGCTGAAGAGAAGGCATGTAGCAGTAGAAATTGAGCTGAAAGAAATGCAAGGTTGGAACATAGATGGTACTTAGAACTCAGCGCACAGTTTTGCCGAAGTGGAGAAGAGAAGAACTTGTAGATTAATATGAAGAACTAGACACCGTGGAAATGGTAGGAAAGAAAGGAAACTAAATAGACAAAAATGATAGTCAGTATCAAGTAACTATGTGATATACATAAACTGTGAGTTGCATAAAAACTGGCATGTTTGTCATTGTGGAAACATAATTGATGTTTCCAAATTTAGTTTTATCATGTATTTGTTTCCTAGATATCACTGTAGCGATAGCACGGGTAATATACTAGTGCTCATAAATGAAACAACTGTTGATAAATCGATCTTACCTCCTCGCGTGATCTGAAGAGAGATTTATATATCTGGCATATAACACAGCGGGATTCAGTCTGCAAAGTCATTGTTTCTCTACAGCAATCCTCGGTGCAAAAACAGAGCAGCACAACCTGTGTACTACCATTTGATAACAAGAATCCCTTAATCCAACCACTGGGCTTTGGCTTTTTTCAGAAAAGAAAAAAAAAGGGAGAAAAAAAAAGGCTTCAAATCACCTGAAAACTTCCAACTAATCCCCATCCGCTAGCAGCTTCCGTGAGGTCACTGGCTGCCGGAGTCAGAGGAGATCACGCCTGTTGATGAGGTGAAGCGTGGGGCTCCAATGCAGGCCAGCTAGCTTGCAATTGGTGTTCTTCGTTGTTCCCCACATTGTAAGTTCGAAATTCTCGCTCCAGCAAAAATCTTGTCCATTCAGCAAGCATATGCAAACTAAATCATGGCCAAACCTGGCAACATTCGTGCACAGTCAGACGCGACGCCCACACGGATCCAGATGTCTGGTGCAAGGGTCCGGGGATTAGGGATTGCCACATGGAGTTGTTAGTGTGAATGTGATCTGTAAAGCTAAATGGAGATCACAACAGCAATTATTGACTTTGAACTTGATTGGAGTGCAAAGAGATCAACCTAGAACAATTGAGTGTGTTCCCCCAATGTGCAGTGGCCTATATATATGGGTTAAACCTGTTTAGACAAGAGAACTTTTGCCCCAAACTCAGTCCAATCCCTCCAAGGCCACTGAAACATTGGGAAGGACCTCCTGCAAGCCCTAGAAGCTTGATCAAGAGAACAACAGAGGGAGATGGCTAGCAACAGAGGAGAAGGTATGTCAGTTCATCTAATTTCATGGTTCATGCTTGAGCTAGATTATCCTATACTTCTATCAATGGTATTAGAGCCACCTAGCTTCAAGTTTGAACCCAATTTTAAGTTCAATCATACCTACGCGCTTCTTTTGTGTCCATGTCTCAATATATCCCTAAGTTAGCCCTGAATTCATCAATTTCTTGCGATATTCATGCACATATGCAAGCATAGGTTTAAGAATAGGCCCTAGCACTCCCGATTAAGCATGTAGAAGAAGGGGATTTGAGCAATTTAAGTAAATATTAAGGAATCCCCAAAATCCCGAAACCCTAGCTACAGGGAAATCCCCAATCTTTCCCCAAAATCAAGAACCCTAACCCTAAGCACTAAGAAGAGGGTTCGCTGGCGCTTGCCTTTAGGACTGCGGCGGTCGTCGCCGGCCGCCGTGGTTCCTTCTTCAGCGGCGCGAGCGCGCGCTCAGGGGTCCATGCGTCTCGAGCGACCTTACTGCCTGCTCGCCGTCCGCTGCCCCTCCCCGGGTTGCCGCGCTTCTCGCCGCGCCGCTGTCGTCGACGAGGAAGACGGCGAGCCGTGGGTCTGGCGAGTGCCATGGTCGCCGTGGGGACGCCCGCGTGCGCGCTAGCATCATGCAAAGGGCGCCGACGAGCACCGCTCGACGGTGCCGCGCGCAAGCCAAAAGCCGCACGCGGTACCGGCGAGAGGTCATTGCCGACGCCATCTTCCTCCGCTGCGGGCAGCGCGTCACGCCTCGCTCGTGTTCGCCTGCCGCCGCGGGAGAGAAGGGAAAGAGGGGAAGAAGATGGAAAATGAGCTAGGGTTTTGATCAAAGGAGGGAGCGCTACTGGCCGTCCGATTGCCATCGGACGTCTGGGGATGGTCGGCAGCAGCTGCGGGCCAACAAGGTCGCGCGGGCACCGCGTTTTCCCGGCCCAGGCCCAGGTTTTCGCCTAGAGCCCAGGCGGGGAGGCGTTTCGGCTAAAGTAGGCCAGGCCGAAAGCGGCCCAGCTCGGGCTAGTATAAGGCCGAAATTTTGGTGGGCAAATTCCCAAATTTTGCTATGGATTGGAAGTTACAGATTTAAATTTATTTATAGTATTTCTTTATGTTCTTTTAAGCAACATTCAATCATGGTTTACAATTAGAATAATTTATGTTTTCTGCTGCAAATTTAAATTATTGAAATCTCTGATTAAGTGCGGTTTAATTTTTGTCCTTCTGCATGGTCAAAGCTGATTGACAATCACTAGACCACAAAAGTTTTATTAATCCTTTGCATTTTCTGGCCAAAGCTGATGTATATTGGATTAACAAAAGAAAGTTTATACATGAAATCTTAAATAAAAGTGTGGCTTGTATTTAATTTTTTGGCTAAAACTGATTAATGAATACCTGCTTACAAAATTTTGTAAGCAATATATAGGAGCTTGAGTTTTAAGATGCAGAAGGTCGAAACTAGCACGTAATTAAGCTGAATTGATTGTGATGATGCATTTTTTTGCCCACGGCTAGCCTGATGGGAAGTGTTTATGACTCGTACAAGGACAAGAACAAAGACGGCTTCCTTTACATGTGCTACAGCAGCGAGAAGACATTTGGCTGACCTGAAGTGCTCTAGAAATTTTCTCTGCTTTGCAGCCAGGTAGCCCATGCATGTGTAAAAATGTGTTGTGTTTAGTCTGTGCATAAACATTGTACATGTTGTCAACTACTCAACTCTGTACATGTTCATATTGTGCTACTCTAAGAAGTAGGTCTATCATTACCATTCTTGTGTGATTTTTGAGACAGACATGACATGTGAACAATCAAGTGTGTGGATTTGTCTTGCTCTAGACAACTATGTGAGAATGGCCAAAACGAGATGCATTGGCTCTCGGTTCCATGTTACATTTTATAGTCCGTAGACTTGTACAAAGGGTTACAATCATAACAGAATGTATCTAGACTTATCTTGTATCTACAACCGAGACTACAACTTGACTTACAAGCCAAGACTACAACAAACTCAGGAATATCTCTATGACGATGATCCTATCGTTTAACAAACTACAGTTAAACTTATTATTCAAATGATCATTGAAATACTATTGAACATAATGTGATCATATCAAATGATCAAACTACTTGCTCCCAAGGCCAATGCTGTTAACTGTTATGCCCGCATAACAACAAGCACTGGTTGCCAGTAAGCAAATTATATTTCTAGGTAATTCTCTAGTTTCCTTGTACCTTTTTCTTTCCAACACAAAATGATCGACTCACCACTTGGACAAATGCTCAGCTTATGCCAGATGCATGTACGAGCTGGCTAATTTCAAGTCTGGTTTCAGGTGAACCAGAAGGTCCATAGCTGTTGGAGTCATACTTTTCTGGAGCATAGGAGGGCTTCTGCTAGCCCAAAAGACTATGGCAGCATTCTCGAGCTCTGTTCTGCCTTGGAGAAAATGTGTTAGCTACTTAGCCACTACTTTCATCTTATATGTACTCAAGAGATCTGATGCAAATTTTCTTTGATACCACATGCCATGAAGTATATATTGGAGAACTGCAGTGCTTATTCTCCATGGGCGCGTGTAGCCTTCAGTAGTTCAGTTGTATTAAGCGCATGGCTCTGCTTTGTCATACAGACACAGCGTCTCCATCAGAACATGCAGTGTTTGTTTGATCCCATCTACTCTAGTACATATGAAAATTCACATCTCACTGTTTCAGAACGTGAAGCGTCTTGTTGTGGTGTCGAGTTAACATGATGGCCGTGTCTGTTGTCAGTCACGTATCCTTCAGTGTTCAGAGCCAAAAGTACAGGTAACAGCGAGTGATTTGAAAGTGCTTTTGTAACTTGCTCAAAATTCGTGATGGAGTGTGATTAAGTTGTGGACTAGTAGCATGTTGTTGGAGACTCTGTAAGCAGATGAATTCATCAATTGGCACCCTGAATTAACTTAGAGAATGAAGGGCATGCTACTGAATGCTGCTATGCAAGCTATTCGATGTGGTGTGGTGTGGTGTGGTGTGGTGTCATGGCTATTCGATGCTTCGTGGAGAGGGAAGCAGCCTGTTGTCAGCTGAGCGGCCGACAGGATACGTATCGGCGCTTCAAGGGCCGACAGGATTACGTGGCAGCCCAAACATTCGACAAAACGTGCCGCCGGTCACTTGTACCAGGCGCTTGTTCTGATTTCTGAATCGGCCCACCCTCCCCTCGTGTACATAGCAGCCCAAGCTGCTAGACCCCATGGCTTATCCCACCCGACGGGCAGCCAGCCATGGACGAACCTTCCTGTAGGCGTAGAACAAGGAGCAACCAACCATGGGACGGTCCCGGTGCCTGCACAACACGTGGCGTGGCGGCGAGGGTGTGGGACGACGCCCATGGGCCATGGCAGCGGCGCGCTAATGGGCAGCGTGTTAAATGACATGTAATCTTGTGTGTATCTTGTGTAGCATATCTATCTGTTCTAGTTAGGAAAGATAGATTAGCATTGCCTTGTATCTCAAGTAACTTGTAGCACAAGATGTAATCTGATCTCCTGTAACAAGCCACGGTAGAGGCGGTTTCTACCCTATATAACACGCAATCGGAGCACCCCAAAGGGTCATCCGTTCCTCCTATCTTTCACATGGTATCCAGAGCCTACTTCCTAACGGAGAATTCCCATGGCCTACGCTTCCTCCTCCTCCGCGCTTTACGCTGCGCTTTCCCGACCACCTTCTTGCCGCCGGTCTCGAAAAGCTCAATCGATCAAACCACCAATCTTGGAAGGCACAAGTACTAGCAGCGCTGAGGGGAGCTCAACTCGCGGATTGGCTAGATGCCAATCACGCGCCGCGGCAAAGTTCTTGCCGAAGAAGAAACCCGACGATCTTGATGAAGTTCTCGTGGCTAATCCCGACCACGGCACATGGGTGGCGAAGGAGCGCGGTCGTGCTCGACTACCTCTGACCAATCTCCACAAGGAGATCCTTGGTCATGTTAACACGGAGACGACCGCCAAGGGTGCATGGGCGGCGATCGAGGCGCTCTTTGCGTCTCAATCTCGTGCTAAGATCATTAGCACACGGATGGCGCTCACATCAGCAACAAAAGGTACATCTACTGTTAGTGAATATTTCACTAAGATCAAGGGCTTGGCAGATGAGATGGCGGCGGCTGGCCGCAAACTTGAAGATGAAGAATTCGTGTCATACGTGCTGACGGGGTTGGATCAAGAATATGATTCAATCGTGTCGGCCGTAGCGGCACGCGTCGAGCCCATCACCGCCCGGCTGAGCTACATACCCGGTGATCGCCCGAAAGCGGCGCATTGAGATGCGCAATGGTGGAGGCCAGTCCTCTGTGAACCTCGCCACCAAGGGCAAAGGTGGTGGAGGCAACTTTCCTCGCGGTGGGGGACGTTCTGGTGGTTCTGGTGGCGGCCGCAATGGTGGTCGCGGAAATCGCGGGGGCTTTACCCGCGGTGGAGGAAACAACGGCGGCAGGCGCACTTCCTTCTAACTGGGGGTCTACTGCCAAATCTGTGGCAAGGAAGGCCACCCGGCTCATCGCTGTTTCAAGAGGTTCGACTCCAACTACAACGACCCGCCGCCAAAGTGCATCGAACGTCACCTCCTCTTCATACGGTGTCGATACAAATTGGTACATGGACACCGGAGCTACTGATCACATCACCGGTGATCTTGAGCGTCTGAGCTTCCGCGACAAATACCATGGTGGCGAGCAAGTGCACGCTGCTAATGGTTCGTATGAACATCATGCACATTGGACACGCGTACATTATGCTCCCTTCTAGCAATCTTAGATTAAATAACACTCTTCACGTGCCACAATCCAAAAAAGAATCTCGTTTCCGTTCATCGTTTTACAAATGATAACAATGTCTTTGTTGAATTCCATCCACGTCATTTTTCTGTAAAGGAGGAGGAGACGAGGAGAACACTCCTCAGAGGCGGTGTGAAGGGGGCCTCTACCCGCTGCGGTCATCAAATGAGTCATCGTCCAATAAACAAGTCCTCGGTGTTGTGAAACCGACGACGTCGGCGTAACACAATCGGCTCGGGCACGCCTCGTCACAAGTCGTGCATAGTGTCCTTAGTCGCCACAAGCTTTCATTTGTTAGTGATTTGAATAAAGGTCATGTTTGTAATGCATGCCCGGCAAGGAAAGGCACATCGGTTGCCTTATCCTCGGTCTATGAGCACCTCATCTAGACCATTTGATTTGATTTTCTCCGATGTATGGGGGCCAGCACCAACTTACATTTGGCGCCAAAACTATTATGTCGAGTTTTATAGATGATCGCGACAAGTTTGTGTGGATTTATCTCTTGCGTTATAAATCTGAAGTTTTTCAAGTTTTCCATGATTTCGAATATGGTTGAGCGACAACATAATAGCAAGATTTTAGCGATTCGAGGCCAGATTGGGGAGGAGAGTATCAATCCTTGAACTCTTTCTTCCAACGCATAGGAATCACGCATCGTGTTTCCTGCCCACACGCTCACCAACAAAATGGCTCCGCCCGACGCAAAACGCATATATAGTAGAAGTTGGTCTTACTCTTCTTTCCCAAGCATGCATGCCATTAAAATTTTGGAGTGAAGCTTTTCTTCATGCCGTTTATCTCATCAATCGACTTCCTTCCAAAGTCATTGAGAACCAAACCCCATATTTTCGTCTTTTTGATAAAGATCCCGAGTACAATGATCTCCGTGTGTTTGGCTGTGCGTGCTGGCCCAACCTCCGACCTTTTAACCAAAGAAAACTTGAGTTCCGGTCAAAACAGTGTGTATTCCTTGGCTATAGCAACTTGCACAAAGGGTACAAGTGTCTTGATCCAAAAGAAGGGCGTGTTTATATTTCTCGAGATGTCGTGTTTGATGAGCATGTTTTTCCCTTTGCATCCCTCCATCCAAATGCCGGGGCTCGGCTACGTGCCGAGCTTCTTCTTCTTCCTAGCCATCTTCAAAACCCAGGGGATGCTAATGACTGTGGCCATGCCATGGGTTCTGAACCTACTGATGATTCTATGAGATGTGCAGGAGCTGATGATACACCAGAAAAAAATTCGGACCAAACTGACCTTGGTTTCAGGTCTGACCCGGCCCGGCAACCATTGTCATCGCATGTGCGGGGAGGCGCGGGGGACGGGGCGCCGCCGAGGCGGATTCGCTGAGTCGCTGCCCGAAATCGGCGGCGGATTGGCCGGGATCGTCACCAATGATTGGTGCGGCGGCTCCACCGCCACTGTACGGATCTTGGCGCGGGCGGATCTTACGCGGTGCGTGCGCCTCATTGCCGCCGCCTGCCGGAGCTCATGTGCCGCCCGCATCGGATCCCCCGGGGACAACACCACCTGATGCTGCTGCTATCGAGGTGGATTCAGCCGGATCCTCTGCGGCAACTGCTCCAATGAACACTGTTGTGTCTACATCTGCATCTGAGAATGCAAGACCCGCTACACGATCACAAAAGTGGCATCACGAAGCCGAAGTTGTTCACCGACGGCACCGTTAGATGGGGCATGTTAGCTGAATCAGCATCTGAAGAGCCCACATCAGTTCAGAAGGCCATGACCGATCCGAGATGGGTAAAAGCGATGAATCTTGAACATGAAGCCTTAATGCACAATCGCACATGGAAACTTGTGCCTCGACCAAAAGGAAAGAACATAATAGGATGTAAGTGGGTTTATAAGGTGAAAAAGAAGGCTGATGGATCAGTGGATCGATACAAAGCTCGATTGGTAGCAAAAGGCTTCAAACAAAGGTATGGAATAGATTATGAAGATACTTTTAGTCCAGTTGTCAAGGCAACAACTATTCGTCTTATTCTTTCATTGGCGGTGTCAAATGATTGGTCGTTGCGTCAACTAGATGTTCAAAATGCCTTCTTGCATGGTGTGCTTGATGAGGAAGTTTATATGGATCAACCACCGGGCTATGCTAGCAAGTCACATCCAGAGTATGTGTGTAAGCTGGAAAAGGCTTTATATGGTCTTAAGCAAGCTCCTCGAGCCTGGTATGCCAGGTTATGCGCCAAGCTTTTGTCTCTGGGTTTTAAACCATCAAGAGCAGATACCTCTTTGTTTTATTATAGCAAGGGTGGACACACTTTGTTTGTTACGGTATATGTGGATGACATCATTGTGGCTAGTTCATCACTTGCGGCAACTCAAGCATTGCTATCTGATCTTCAGCGAGATTTTGCACTCAAGGATTTGGGTGACTTACATTACTTCCTTGGCATTGAAGTTAAAAGAGACTCAAGTGGATTGGTGCTATCTCAAGGTAAATATGCAAATGAGATTCTGCTACGGTCTGGAATGGATAAGTGTAAACCGGTTGATACTCCACTTCCTAGTACTCAAAAGCTTAGTATATCTGATGGGGACAAGCTTGGCGAGGGAGATAGTACGAGGTACGGGAGCTTGGTAGGTGCGTTACTGATGCCAACCTTGACCCGACCAGACATCAGTTTTGCAGTGAATAAAGTATGTCAATTCTTGCATGCTCCTACAACTACGCACTTCAGTGCTGTCAAGAGAATTTTAAGGTATGTTCGTGGTACGAGTAATTTTGGATTACGTATTCGGAGATCCAAGTGTCGAATTGTCAGCGCATTCTCGGATGCGGATTAGGCGCGGAGACGTTGATGATCGTCGCGATCTTCGAGGATTTGCTGTCTTCCTCGGTGATAATCTGATCTCATGGACTGCTCGTAAGCAAGCAACAGTGTCGAGATCATCAACGGAGGCTGAGTATAAGGCGCTGGCTAATGCAACTGCAGAAATGATGTGGGTACAGAAATTGCTAACAGAACTTCGAATACCACATGCAAGAGTTGCACGACTTTGGTGTGACAATCTAGGAGCAAAGTATCTGTCAGCTAATCCAGTTTTCCATGCCCGGACGAAACATATAGAAATTGACTTTCATTTTGTCAGAGAAAGGGTAGCTCAGAGGTTGCTAGACATTCGATTTATATCTTCAGGTGATCAGCTTGCAGATGGGTTTACCAAGCCATTACCGGTGTTCAAGCTTCATCAGTTTAGACGCAATCTCAACCTTGTCAGTGGCTGAGATTGAGGGAGGGTGTTAAATGACATGTAATCTTGTGTGTATCTTGTGTAGCATATCTATCTGTTCTAGTTAGGAAAGATAGATTAGCATTGCCTTGTATCTCAAGTAACTTGTAGCACAAGATGTAATCTGATCTCCTGTAACAAGCCACGGTAGAGGCGGTTTCTACCCTATATAACACGCAACCGGAGCACCCCAAAGGGTCATCCGTTCCTCCTATCTTTCACACAGCGGTGGTGGCAGCGATGCTGCGCTCACGGCAACAGGTGCTCACCACCTGTTCGGCAAAATGTTCCACAGGTAGCAAAGCTTTCCAAACTGCGTCGTTTTCTTTCAACTGCCTTGGGTTCTGCTTCTCTTGAGTTTTCCATTCCATTTGCATCCGTGGAGCCATGGAGTGGAGGTCGAGAAACCCAGCAAACTTGTCGTTATTTAAGTTGCAAGTAGTGGATTTAATATCCTATCTGGTACGCATTTCCTAGCAGGCACTATCCATACCCAAGATTTAACAAAGTCTCTAAATGCTGTATTGCCCCCATTTATATGTATATATAAACTGATAATCTTTTACTGGTAGTAATATGCATATCACCTCTCTTCATCAGAGACAGGTTGTCGTTCCAATGACAGATTCAGATGTGTTCATATTCTAACGCCCTCCTGCAAGGGAATCTGTGCTTTAATTTGCTGGAGACTTGACTTTAACTAGCCGCCCACATGCATTTGATTTAATTTTTCATCTACGAAAGCGACCCTCCTTTGCTGTGACCTTAAGGTCCAAGATGCTCAAGTAATAAGCTAAGTCGTTGGCCGAGGGACCCAAACCTCCAACTAACACACGCTGCTCTGTCGATCGCTTATGCTAGAAAGGAGGGCACCATTTGGAGAGATCACAAATCACAAGCAACGCCAACACATCTGAGCACCAGGTATTACTCTATTTTTAACCAAAGCACAAATATAGCATCCTCTTCGTTCCATCGTCCATCTCCTTGTACTCTCCCTCCTGCTACTATAATTTCTACTTGCACCTGTAATTTCTGTACAGATTCGCATTATCCTTATGTCCTTGTTAGGTGGCTTTGGTCAGCAGATGCTAACTTCACGAGGAACTGTCATAAGTAGCAGAAGCACTGAAGCTTTCTCATCTCTGACGATCTAGATCTAGGCTCAAGCCCGCATTTTGAAACCAAGATTCCAGAATATCTAGTGAGCATAGATTGCAGAGGACCTGAGTAAAGGAATTTGGAGATGGCACCGAGCTCTAAAAACCTTTGATTTTGTGCATATGTTGCATTGGAGGAATTGAGGGCAGAAGCAGGAGCACCATTTTGAGATCCAGGTATGGTACAATATTTTTAACTAGGAATACGCTACTATTTTGTTGTGTTCATTGATCTATTTATTGTATGCTATGAACGGTAGTCTTTTGGACATTAACTTGGCCTTTGACTTCAAAGGTACTGAACTGAAGGCTGAGTACTCCTAAGTCACAAAGCATAACACCAGACCTAAGCTCCTGGTATTTTTCTTTTACTATGAATAACTTTTTAAAATTTGTCTGTTATTTTTTTTCCCTCTGGCAACATTCGTCGATTTCTTCTCCAACAATGGGCACCTAGACTTCTTCTTTCAATGCAGTTGTTTTCTGAATTCAAAATTGGTGATTGTTCTCCATATATATGATCAGGTACTGAAAGTTGGAAACTCAGAAGTCATACATCATTGTTGATTCTTCCATGTGATACAGGATATGGTATGCTCATGCATCTTCCAGTCACTAAGACTCTAACTAAGTGTTTAGTTTGCTTTCATGCCATAGCCTTCAACGCCTGATCGCTCCTATATTATGCTTATTGTCGCTGCTTATGATGAAAGGAGGAAGAAGGCTAATGCGAGTTCACTTGCAAAGAAGCACTTCAGCGACCCAAAGACCAAAGGCTAAGGAGCTACTGCTACTACAACTGCACTGAGTTTCATAGGTAAGGTATCAATAAATAATGCCAGTGGATAGAGAAGTAAACGAGACTGAATTGATTGTATATTGTAAAGGCCATATTTCAGTATGGTTTGTTTTGTTCCCTCTTTCCTTTTACTTTGTCGGGGTAGCAGCTAATAATTTAACAATATAATTTGTAGGAAACTTTTGTGATGGGGACATTTTAAAAATGATACCAAGTATGGAAGCTGCTGCGGTATCTATGGCATTGAAGATTGTGGGCAGTAAGTTAGCTCCGCTGCTAATCGAAGAGTACACCTCCATTGTGGGTGTTGAAAGAGATCTTGTGGAGCTCAAGATCAAGTTCAGGAGAGATAAACGATTGGTTGGAAAAACGATATGAAGCCGTGTGGAATGGTCCATCTCTGAACTGGCTGAAAAGGTTGAAAGATGTCGCCTATGTTGTTGATGATATTGTTGATGAGTTCCAGCTGAAGTCTGAGAAACTTGCTGCTGCTGCTGATGGTGGTGGTGGTATTATCTCCAAATATGTGTGCACAAAAGCAAAATCATTCATTTTGCAACAAGGTGGCCAGCAAGATCAAGAAAATCAAAAGGAGATTTGCTGAAATTGTGAAACAAAGAACATACTACAATGCAATTACAAACAGTATCTCAGTGGATCCTCCTGTTCAGCAAATAAACATGAGGACCACGGGGATGTCAACCTGGCCTAACGTTGATGTATCATCAATAGTCGGAAGAGATGAAGATATGAAGTATATAATATCCAAGCTTCAAGAGACTGATCATCAACTGAAAATCAAGATAATTTCTGTCATTGGGCTTGGTGGGTCTGGGAAAACTACCTTGGCCAAACTGGTTTTCAATGATGGCAACATTAACAAGCATTTCGACTCTACGCTATGGGTTCATGTCTCACAAGAATTTGATATCGACAAGCTTGTCAAAAAAAATGTTTGAAGCTTTTGCTGACAATAATCCTGGACAGCATGGCATGCCTTATATGAGAAAAAACAATCTCAGAAAAGTTGGATGGAAAGAGGTTTCTTCTTGTATTAGATGATGTTTGGACTGAGTCCGAATTTCAGTGGAAAGAATTCAGGGAATTTCTCGTCAATATTGGTGAACCAGGAAGCAAGATTTTACTGACTACTCGAAGTAGTAAAGTTGCAGAAATAGTGGGATCCACAGACCCATTTATGCTACCACTATTATCTGAGGCTAGCAGCTGGCAACTATTCGTAGAAAGTTGTGGAATGACGGCAAACGATTTGGTCTCTGAATTTCATGACGTTGGAAAAGGGATTGTGGATAAATGTGGTGGGATGCCATTGGCAATTAAAGTTCTTGCAGGTGTTCTTCGTGGCAAGGATCATATAAATCAGTGGAAGGCCACAAGAGCCAGCAACTTATTGTATGTTGAGGGTGAAGAACATAGAGTAGCTGCATGCTTGAGGTTGAGCTATTTCCGTTTGCCATTCAATCTCAAACATTTCTTTACAATATGTTCAGTGTTTCCAAAAGGCCATAGGATTGATAAAGAGCAATTAATTGACATGTGGATTGCTCATGATATGATCACTCCAGAGGATGGTTTTGATTACTTGGAGTATGTTGGCCATAAACACTTCAATTCACTTGTCCAAATGTCTTTCCTGCAAAATGTTGAAGAAGTAGATGGGAGAGTGACATGTGGGATGCATGATTTGGTTCATGATCTTGCTCAGTCCATCTTGGGTGATGAATTTTCACTTGTTGTGCCAAATGAGGCATCAACTACCACAAAGAGCTATAGATATTTTTCTTTGACTGAATATCCAGAACATTGTGTGCCCAAAAAAACTTTTAGAAGCGCGTGCTGCATATGTAACTATCTACAAACTTGACATGGAACTTAAGCATGCAAAGCACTTGCGCAGTATCACGATGCAACGTCCACATGAAGAAGTATTTAAGGTCAAATATCTAAAGTATCTTGCAATATCATCACTGCATTATGCAACACTTCCTGAGGCAATCTCAAATGTGTGGAGCCTGCAAGCACTTCACATAACATAAAACTATTCACTTCGGGAGCTACCACAATCCATTGGTAAGCTGAAAAGGTTGAGAACACTAAGGTTGTCAAACTGCATGTACCTAACGAGTTTACCAGAATCTATTGGTGATTGTAGAATGATTTCAAGCATTGATCTTTGCAATTGCAAGGAGCTTACAGTGTTGCCAGACTCTATTGGTAGAAATGAGAAGCTAAGAGTTTTGAGACTAAGTTTCACCAACATTCAGAGGCTGCCATCAAGTATCACAAAACTGAGAAATCTGGAGTGTATAGACTTTCAGGGTTGTGGTCGGTTGGTAGAGCTGCCTGAAGGCATCTGCAACTTGGAGAAGCTTAAAGTTTTGAATCTAAAAGGTTGTGAAAATATTGGAGGAATGCCTATTGGCATTGGACAGCTTAGTCTACTACCAAAGTTGGACTTATTTATTGTTGGTAAGGGACAAGAGTTTGCAAAAGTCTCAGAGCTTGCAAATGGATCTAGAGTTAGTGAGGAAATAAGGATAACAGGTATTTCACATGTGTTGGATCCGAAAGATGCCCACATGGCATGCTTGAAACAGAAGACAAACTTACAAAGGTTGGACCTAGAGTGGATGGCAGAAGACTCGAAACAGGTAAACACTGAGTTACAGCAGGATGTGCTTGATGGCCTAGAACCACCACCTGGGATTAAAGAGATGGAAATTCGTGGGTATTCAGTTAGGCTATATGCATGGTGGATGAAGAGTCCAGTTGGTGGAGTACAGGGACCTTCTCCCTTCCCATTTTTGAGGGTGATGAAACTATATGATTTCGAAGTTGAAGAATCTACATGGACTTGTGGAGCTGCCCCTGTTTGGAGGAGATTTTGCTGAACCGGATGCCTTCTCTTGAGACCATAAGTGGAGGCCCATTTCCTTCGCTTTGGTGAAGGTGGAGATGAGTTACCCGCCTTGTTTGGGAGAGGTGTGGATGGTACCAGAGAGCACGATGCCCGATGGAGAAGAGGGGAGAGGCTGCTGCAGTTTCACACCTCAGGTGGGACAAGTCCGAGTTGGTAATTGCCTAACAGAGTTGAAGATTTATGATTGTCCTAAGTTGGAGGTGATGCCACACCTGCCTCTGTCGCTGCAGCACTTGGTGTTGCGGGGTAGTGAGCAGCTGCTGCAGTCACCAGGCCAGTGGCAGGGGTCCTCTTTGCCCCCTAGTGTTAGCCACCTGAAGAAGCTAGACCTATGGGATGTGACAGGATTAGGATCCGGGCATGGGTGGCAGCTGCTGCAACACATGACGGCACTCGAGTCATTGGAGATTATTTTCTTCTCTGGAGAGCACAACGAGCTGCCTGAGAGCTTGCGGAGCCTCACATCCCTCCGGTCCCTGAGAATGAGATGGTGCTCTAATATTAGCGTGCTACCCGAGTGGCTAGGGGAACTCCGGTCTCGCAAGAGTTGACCATCAAATACTGCGATAGCCTGATCAGCCTCCCTCAATCAATGGGTCAACTCACATCCCTCCAGTTGCTCATAATAGAATCATGCAAAGCACTTCACCAATTGCCCAATTGCCCGGGAGGACTCTGCTCTCTCACGCAAACTCAAGATTGAAAACTTGCCAGAGCTGACTTGCTTTCCGTAATCCATCTGCCTCCTCACCACCTCTCTTCAAGAGCTCGAAATCGTGATTTGCCCAAGCCTCACTTCCTTGCCGCAGGGAATTGAAGGCCTCGCCTCCCTTGAAAAGCTCTTGGTCAGGAAGTGTGAGGGCCTGGCCTCGTCTCCCTTGAAGATCCGAGGGCATAAAAGGCCTCACCGCTCAAGAGGTTGCAGATATTAGGCTGCCCTGATTTGAAGAGGTGCTGCGAGAGAGAGAAGGGGGAGGACTGGCACCTCATCTCCCACATCCGTCTTATCGTCATCATTTAGATGGATGAACGGGATGTGGCGGTGTGGGGAGGATTTGGCCAGCGACTGCATGCTACTGATTAATCGGTGAGTTTTTCGTACTATTTTTACCTGTACCAATGAGCAGTCCCCTGTTTTCATGTGTACTTGCACTAGAGGGCCAATTTCCTAATTATTATTTCGTATTAAAATTTAAATATTAAATGTGGTTTGAATTGTTGAATACTACTTTCGACGAGGATGGAGTTCTGGCATTTATGGATTTGCCTGTAATTGCAATGCAGGCCCACTGCATGCACCTGGGAGCTGGGAGTCCTTAATTGGCTTCAAATGAACTACCTACGTGTCCGTGTAGTATGGAACTTCAGCTTCGAGAAGAACAGACATTTGTGCTCTTTCGTTCAGTTAACATATGATGGGCCTGCTTGTTGTCGTCTTATCAGTCACTCACAATTCAGGTAGCGCACATATTGTGACTTGCGAGTGACGTACGATGCTGAGGTTTTTCTTCGGTGAATGGATTTCCTTTGCTACCAGATGTTATGATTTGAATTTATGAACTGAACTGTTTATTCTCCATGGAGGCATGGAGCCTTCAGTTATATTGTATTAACTGCTTACTCTGCTTTGTCAGACACACCCAGCGTTTTTATCAGAATATGATGAGTTTGTTTCGTCTCCTTTACATATGAATCCTCAAATTTCAGATGGACAGATGTTCTGTTTTGCTGTTCAGTTAACATGATGGATCTGCTTGTCGTCATTCACACTTGTTCACCACAAAAAGTACAAGTAGCAGCAGCCGGTTGAGGTGGAACCATTGCGAGTGATGCACCATGCGTTTGTCAGTCTTCCCTGGTACTGGTAGTGCGTTTGTCCGACGAGACGTGGCCGACTTCTCGGCAGCCTCATGAATTCACTGCCGACTATGGAGGCTCGCTCACCCTGAATCGCACTGCTTCTGTTCCGTCTCCGTGGTCCGTACCGTGTGCGTGCATGTCGACCCTGCCGTGTTCAAGTGCCAATGCCATTGTTCTTTTCGGCATGGCACTTGGGTCATTTTGGGTGGCTTGAGAAAAGAGAAGAGATACTGAACATCGAAAAGAAAACAACATAAAAGGGAAGAAATAATCCCTTGAGTAAAAAGAATGCATAGCCATAGTTTCAAAGGAACATTGTCACCGCGCCCCACCTGTACAAGCCCAAGGAGAGCCCAGGCCCGTCAAGGAAGAGTCACAGAGCCCGGTCCAAGAACGTCCGCACCCAAGGCCCAGAGTGGAGGTGCTCCCGTTGTGAGCTGTCGCGTGAGTAGTTAGGCAGAGAGCGAGCCGAGCACGGCATCCATCATCTATCGTCTATCTTGTATCTGTATTGGGGGAGAATCAGTGTTCTTCTCGCCGGACCTCGTCGGTTCCTCGCAGAACTCGAGTGGAATCGAGTGTATATAGAGATTATCCGTGAGATTAACTAGTGTGTGCTAACATATCTGGTATTAGCTCTCTGATCCGGCGCCGCCGCGCTGGATTCGTCTTCTCGTTCAGTCACAATTCAGGTGGCGCACATATTGTGACTTGCGAGTGACGTACGATGATGAGGTTTTTCTGCGGTGAATGGATTTCCTTTGCTACCAGATGTTATGATGTAAATTGATGAACTGAACTGTTTGTTCTCCATGGAGGCATGGAGCCTTCAGGTGTATTCTATTAACTGCTTACTCTGCTTTTTCAGACACTGAGACACACCCTGTTATGAATGAGTCAGGAATGCAATGATGACCTGACAACACAGTGGCCAATTAAATGCACTACAGGTGGAGAGGACACTGAAGTAATGATTCATATTCACTGTAGCAAATTTGTATTTATCCTATGTGTCCCTTTATAAAGGGAGTCACCCTCAGTTGATGTAACAAGCAGTAAAAGTGAATGAAATAACAGAGCTCCTCTTCTCCTCCATCCTGTGTTCTATTTGTTCTTGTGTGTTCTTACTATCCTGTGAATCTATAAGAGCTGATTTCTAACACGTTATCAGCACGAGTTCTACCGGAGCTAGGGTAAGAAAGGTGAGAAATCAGTTCTTACAAACATTGCTTGTTCTTACATTTCAATACCACTGTGAACAAGCACACATGAACACATCCAGCCATCCTGAAGATGAGCGTGGACAAGTTACCTGCATAAGGAACTAAACCATCGTCCAGATGACGACCATACAGCGGCTCTAGCACGGAAGAGCAGGCCTTCACAGGCCGCCGCCGCTCGCCATGACTGCCCTCAAGGCAGGTGGATCTGGTCCCTACATCCAGAAACCACAGAAGAGTGGGCTCAGTGGATCTGGTCCCTACATCCAGAAACCGCAGATAAGTAGCACCACCAACAATGGCCATGAGCAACAGTGAAGGAGACCTCACATACACGAATCCATTACCTTCGTCCTGAAGACGAGTAGATCGGGCCACCTCCGCCCTGAAGACGGATGGATCCGAGCCCCAGGCCCTGAAGGCCACTGCCGCCGGCGCGACCTGGCTGAGCGCGCGGACGCCATTGGCCCCGATGCGGCCTGGCCGCAACGCGCAGGCGTTGGCCCCACACGCGCGGACGGCACGGCTTCTCACGGCCCCGACGCGCATGCCGCAGTCCCGGCGCGTCGCTGGCCTGCCTACGGACGATGTGCGCGCGCGGCCCCAGCATGGCCTCCCCGGCGCGCGCGAGCCCGACTAGCTGCCGCGCTGCCGTCCTGAAGCGCGGTGCACGACGCGCATCCCAGCGCCCGTCGTTCCGATGCCCGACGGCCTGGCGTCCCCGCGGCTCGGCTCCGGCGCGCAGCCCGACCCAGGCGCGCGAATGCGCACGAGCAGGTGCCCCCTGCTCCGCCGCCGATGGCACCCTGACCGAGGGCGTGGGCCTCGTGCGAGCCAGGTCCGCCGCTGCTCACGGGCTCGCTCTCGGCTCGTTCTCTCCGTCTAGTTCTATCTTCCTGAAGAAGATAAGGAGAAAGAGATAAGGGAGAGAGAAAGTTGTGAAAGAGATAGTAGAAGACAGCACGGCGTGGGGCGTGGGCTCTGGCTAGAATTAAATGCTGTCACAAGCTATCGTTGCATGTGTCTTTGCATGGCTCCTTCACACCCGATGCCTGCTCTCCCTCTCTCTTTTCTAGTGTGAAACGAAAGGAAGGGAAGGACCTGTGGGCTCACGAGCCAATCTTGCATGGCACTGTTCGCTTGGCTTATCAGCCAGCCAGGTTAGTAGTATTTTCTCTCACAAAGATCGTAAGTATCCTGCGAAATAAGCGTTTTTCTCACACAAAGATCAGTCAGCCATACAGCCAGCCGAACAGGCTCCATGTGGCCTCACCACGCACGCCTAGGCTAGTCATCTGTTGTCCATTAATTGTGTGGGGGCTAAAGTGGGCAGCGACGCATGCACCGGTTACAGACTGCCACGTTCATGCATACACTGTTGTTTTCTCTCGCCCCGAGATAAATTGGTCTGCAGTCTTTGCCGCGTGAAGGAGTGCCCACGTGAAATTGCAATTATTTTGAATTTGTTAACCATAATGGCCTGAAGCCATTTAATCACTGGGCTGACGCGAGCACACCAAAGGCTACAAGTCTGTCGGATATTAGTGGCCTGAATCCCACTATATTTATTTCGTACTTTTTATTTTAATTCCTATGAATTTATTTACTGCAATTTATATTTCGCATTTTTAAATCCTGTAGATTCATTTATTGTGATTTACATTTATAGCATTACACTTGGGAAATTTTTTGCATATGTCCCGAAGACTATGCATCTGTAATCCTCGAAGATTACATGTGACCGACAAATCACTAATCCTACACATTGGATGTACGGGGCATGTCGGACATTGCAAAGAGAGACTTTGAGAAGCTCGTCGTTGGCGGCAAAGAACTACCTCACTTGGGCTATTGATGCCGAGAACAAAGCTTCGAGGGCATGAAACTTCGATCATACCATTACCCCGTTTGAAGAGGGTAAAGATGGATGCACAAAATGTGATAAAGCAAATGCGTTGTATCTCATACGACATCATCTTGACACGCACTAAGTCCGAGTACTTGACCGAGAAGGATCCGTTGGTGTTATGGCAATCCCGGAAGGATCGCTTTAGCCAACAATGATCCATTATGCTCCCGAGAGCACAACAGATCGGATCACTCTCTGCTTTTCAGGACTTCAAGTCCGTGACGGCGTATAATTACGCTTTATACAAGATCGTGTCTAAATTAACGATCCGTGGCGGAAAAATCACGCACACGGATATGATTGAGAAAACCCCCCCCACCTTCCACCCCGAACATAGTTCTACAACAACAATAATTTAACTCAAAGTACATCAAGTACTCGATCTCATAGAGGTGTTGATGTTTGCGGAACAACGTAATGAAGTTCTCATGAACAACCATTACGCTTTCGACCAAACCGGCTCGATAGTCGTACTTTGGCGCATGCGGCAAAACCGTGCCTGAAGCACATGCTAATATTGCCGAGAGTTCTCGCAACCAAAATAAGAGCCATGGGAAGAGGTGTCACGCCCCACTTTTAATGGGTCGTTAATCACACGTGTTTGCACCCGGATCACGCCACAAACACGTCTATTAGTAATGTATAATGGTAAATGTAAATAATAGTAAACCCGAGCTATAAAAATATAGGATGGAAAGGGACTTACAAAGTGACGACGAGGGGTCACCAAGTCGGGTTACAATATCGAGTTGGCGACCGAGAAGCGGTGGATTAACTATGACACTTCCCCCGCATACTCCGCAAAGTGACAAATAAAATCTAGAACGTACCTTGCATCCTTTGCCATCATAAAGTTCAACAAGCAACCAAGCAAGGAACCTAACTTTCTATATGGTGGGATTTTGAAATGCGTGGTTTTGAAAACAGGGGTTTTGGTTTAGCGAAAAATAATTCAAGTTTTAGTTGTAATTATAAAAGTTCAAATTTTTAATGATTTTTAAAATAATGCAAAAACACGGTGTTACAAGAGGCAATGGAAGGGGAAGAATGAAGCCATGTTCAAGGGCAAAGGCAAGGGAAAGCCTAAGGCTAGAGGTATGCCCAAGAAGGAGCAAGGTCGAAATGGTGGAGAGGGGCAAACTGAATGCTTCAGGTGTGGAGCAAAGGGACATTGGTCTCGCAAATGCCGCACCCCCAAACACCTGGTTGACCTTTACCAGCAAAGCAAGGGCAAGGGCAAAGGCCCTGAATCTCACTTCGCCATTGAGCCTGAAGCTCACGTGGCGCGATAATATGGTTATCGACGCTAGTGGAAATGGTGAAGATTACCTCCTTGATAGTGACATATTTGGGGACACTCAGTAAACCCCAAAGAAGTCAAGTCACCCAATGCAATGCCCACATGTATTAGTTCCAATTTCGTCAAGTTTGGCCATGCATGCTCCAGAGAGCATTTGTAATGTAGTAAATGGTCCAAACTCAAGTGAGACTTCCCAGGATTTGTGTAATGTTATCTTTTGCAATGAATGTTTTATGCTTTATGTTAAATTCCTACTTATAATGGTATTTAACAGCATTCGTGGGGACCCATGGCTGAAAAGGAGTTATGTCTTGTAGATAGCGGCACCACTAACACCATACTAAGGGAGACTAGATATTTCCAAACATTGACTAAGAAAAATGGAAATATCATGACCATTGCCAGAAGCAATGCTCATATTGTAGGCACCGGAAGTGCTACATTAGTTCTCCCTATGGGCACACAAATATTTGTGAAAGATGCATTGTTGTACCGACTCAAAGCGAACGCTTTTGAGTTTCAAGGATATCCGTGCGAATGGTTTCCATGTTGAAACCGAGATTGAGAAAGGTGCGAATACCTCCTCATCACTAAATTCGACGGTCATCGAAAACAAGTGGTGGAAAGACTCCCTTCATCGCCATCGGGTTTGTACTACACGCACATAAAACCCAATCAAGAATATGTTGCAATGCAAGCCATATTCGGGAGACTCGAGTCATTTCGAATGTGGCATGACCGTTTGGGTCATCCCGGGTTGACGATGATGAGAAGAATCATCAACAATTATGTTGATCATAGTGTCAAAAAGCTTCCCAAATCCTAAAGATTTTGTGTGCATCGCATGTGCAAAGGGAAAGTCGATCACTAGACCATCCCACCGAAGATTAGGGATGAGTCACCCGCATTCTGCAAAGGATTCAAGGTGACATTTGTGGACCTATTCAGCCCACAATCGGGCCCGTTTAGGTACTTCATGGTACTAATTGATGCATCCACTAGGTGGAGCCATGTGGACTGTTGTCCACTAGAAACCATGCTTTCTCAAATTTATTGCACAAATAATCGATTGAGAGCAAGTTTCCTCGATAACCGCATCCAATCCATTCGGATGGACAATCTTTGGTGAATTCAGGTCTAAAGCTTTTCGATGATTATTGCCTTGCATTGGGGATTAAAGTTGAGCATTCAATACCACATGTCCACACACAAAATGGTCTAGCCGAGTCCTTGATCAAAAGGATTAAATGGATTGCAAGGCCATTATTACAGAATTGCAAGTTACCAACCAGTTGTTGGGGCAATGCAGTGTTACACGCCGCAAAATTAATTCAACTCGTGCCAACGCATATCATGAGACATCCCCATCACAAATGGTGCGTGGGAAAGAACCAAGTATTTCCCATCTGGTGTATTTGGCGGTGCGGTATACGTGCCAATACCACCACCTCGGCGTACATCAATGGGACCCCACCGGAAGTTGGGGATATATGTTGGTTATGAGACTCCGCCCATAATCAAATATGTAGAGCCTATGACCGGGGATCTTCATACTGCTCGGCTCGATGCGGATTGTGTCTTCGATGAAGACCATTTCCGGCATTAGGGGATAGAGTCCAATGGAATGCCGGGAAATTGAATGGAATGCAAGCGAATGCAATCCATTGATCCACGCATTCATCAAAACCGAACTAGAAGTTCGGAGAATTATACATCTACAAAATCTTGCGAATGAGCTGCCCGATGCCTTCACCGATCACAAAAGGGTGACAAGGTCGCATATACCGCGATAAATGCGCGGAGAGAGTCCAAGTACCCCCAGAAGGGCACTAACTCCAATGTCTCCACCAATCCTAGGAAAAGGGGGAGACCTCCCTCGTCACAAGGACAAGGTTCCGCGGAGACGTCCGCAAAGACAAGGTCCTAAGCCGCTTTGCACCACTTGAGGAGTCAATTGAAGAAGCTCTACACCGAGTAGAGAATGCCCCTGAAGAGGCAAACCAACCCAAAGTTGGAAAAGTCCCCTGAAGGACATCATCCTAAAGATGAAAATCCCAATGCACCGTGCGCACAACATCGCATTGGAAGGTTGGAACACCCCAACTCAATCGTTGAGGGAAATCACGAAGAGTGGGAAGACGATCTTGAGGAGATCGCCACGAATTATGTGGAATCAGGAGAATCATACAATAGAAAGACCACGGTTTGTCGACATATATTTCGCCTCCAAAATTGCCGACTCATTGGATCCGGATCCGTAACCCAAGTCCTTGATGGAGTGCCGAAGGCGCTCGACCGAACAATGGAAATCAGCAATTGAGGCGGAATCTGGCCTTCGCTTTGCCATAGGAAGGTTTTTGGACCTGTAGTCCAAACACCTCCGAAAGTCATCCCCTCGTAGGATGTAAATGGGTCTTCACTTTCGAAAGAGAAATGAACATGGCCAGTGGTAAGATATAAAGCGAGGCTAGTGGCACAAGGGTTCACGCAGAGACCCGGCATCGATTTTGATGAAACATACTCTCCTGTTATGAGTGGCATAACGTTCCGATATCTCATTTCTATGGCAGCTAATATGAATTTAAAATGCAGTTAATGGATGTCGTGACCGCATACTTGTATGGGTCACTTGATTCGAAATTTATATGAGAGTTCCCGAAGGACTCAAGGTCCCCTGGACCGAATCAAAATCGCAACATGTTTAGTGTTCGCTGCGGCGATCATTATATGGCTTGAAACAATCCGCAAGGATGTGGTTCAACCGCTTGAGTAACTACCTCCGAAGAAGGGTTACGCAAAAACAACGATGATTGTCCTTGTGTGTTCATAAAGAAATCCAAAGATGGATTTTGCATCATCTCAGTCTATGTTGATGATTTGAACATCATCGGAACCACAAAGGATATTGAGGAAGCATCGACTTACCTCAAGACGGAGTTTGAGATGAAAGACTTGGGTAAAACCAAGTTACGTTTGGGCTGCAGCTCGAACACCTCCCCTCGGAAAGTGTTTGTACACCCGTCCACCTACACTAAGAGGGTACTTGAAAGGTTTAATATGGCCGGGAAGCCATCCCCCGAAAACCCCTATGGTCGTTCAATCGTTGGAAGTGGATAAAGACCCATTCCTCGACCCATGGATGAGGATGAGGAAATATTGGGACTGAAGTTCCATATCTCGGTGCCATAGGAGCACTAATGTACCTTGCAAATTGCACAAGGCCTGATATTGCATTTGCAGTAAACCTATTGGCAAGGTACAGCGCCGCTCCCACCAAAAGACATTGGGTTGGCGTAAAAATCATCCTCGGTATTTTACAAGGTACCCGGGACCTTGGATTATGGTACCGAAAGGAGGGATTTCACTATGGTGGGTTATGTTGACGCTGGCTATATGTCGACCCTCATAATGCCAAGTCACAAACCGGTTTTGTTTTTCTGTAATTGGTACGGTCATTTCACGCGGCGGCCTGTAAAAAACGTACTTTGGTTGCAACGCCTACCAACCACTCGAGAGATAATCGCTTTATATGAAGCCGCACGTGAATGTGTTTGGCTACGGCAAATGATTGATCACATCCGAAGTCATGTGGCATAGAAACTATCAACACCCCTACCATTATCTATGAAGATAATGCGGCTTGTGTTGCACCGATGCATATGGGCTATGTCAAGAGCAATCTCACGCGAAACATATTGCTCCTAAATTCTTCTATCCTCATGAGCTCCGTGAGAGTGGGGAAGTGAATATCCCGCAAGCCGGTCGTGTGTGATAATGGCGTATTTGTTCACAAAATCTACGCACGGTTCTACCTTCCACAAGCATGTTCGTGGAATTGACATGAGACGACTTAGAGAGTTGCAAGGTTCGGGGGAGAATTTCCTAAAAAGCATAAGCTCATAAACTTGACCCCTCAAGGTCATGGGTCGATCCTCGAAGATCCGACTAAAAGTATCAACTGTTGTACTCTTTTTCCCTTGATAAGTTTTATCCCAATTGGGTTTTCTCATGCAAGGTTTTTAACGAGGCAACAGGTGCAATTCAAGCCGGTGCATGTGATGCACTCTTTTCGCCTACTCTTTTTTCCCACTTTGGGTTTTGAGAGGAGTTTTTGACGAGGCATTGACATAGCACTTAATTGGCCAAGGGGAGTGTTATGAATGAGTCAAAATGCAATGATGACCTGACTCAACACAAAGGCCAATTAAATGCACTACGAGAGGAGAGGACACCAAGTAATGATTCATATTCACTGTAGCAAATTTGTATTTATCCTAGTTGTCCTTTATAAAGGGAGTCACCCTCTGTTGATGTAACAAGTGGTGAAAGTGAATGAAATAACAGAGCTCCTCTTCTCCTCCATCCTGTGTTCTACTTGTTCTTGTGTGTTCTTACTATCCTGTGAATCTTGGCTGTGAATCTACAATAGCTGATTTCTAACACACCCAAAGTTTTTATCAGAACATGCAGAGTTTGTTTCATCTCCTTTACATATGAATCAACAAATTTCAGATCGACAGTTTCATTCAAAAAAAAAAAAAATCAGATCGACAGATGTTTGTTCTGCTGTTCAGTTAACATGTCGTCAGTCACACTTCTTCACCACAAAAAAATACTAGTAGCAGCAGCCGGTTGAGGTGGAACCATTGCGAGTGACGCACGATGCGTTTTCTTGCGTTTGTCCGACAATACGTGGCCGACGACGACGAAGGACGAAGGAGGTTCACTCTGAATCGCGCCCCTTCTCTTCCGTCTCCATGGTCCGTGCCATGTCCGCCCATGCCACTCAAAGCGAGACCGTGTCCTCGCCTGCAGCAGCAGAGAGCGCGGGGGCACTGGTGCGGTGGTGCCGATCGGCCGGCCTAGGATGGTGGTGCAGCAGGCAAGGCAAGGGAGAAGCGGGGGGGCTTATGCTGCAACGCTCAAGCAGTAGGCAGTGCACGCCGCTCGTTCGACAAAATGCGGCACCGGTGGAGACTGGAGACGGAGGCAGTTCGTCATCCAAAAGCACCGGGCGCACCGGTCACCACGCTACGCGCCACTACTCCACGGCAAGTCGCCATCTTCCCATCGCTGCTCTTTGGTACGCATTCTCAACTCAGAATACATCTTTCTCTCTCTCCACACTTGACGAAGACTTTGAGTCAGTCAACCACTTTTGCCTCGAAGAATAGTTCACAGTGCAGCGCGTGAACATTTGCAATGACAACGCGTTACTGTGGTAGAATTGCAGGACCCCATAAGCCTTCATTAGAAATCCTGATAGATGGTAGAGGTTTAGGTCACAGAGTTTACAAAAGGTCTAAATCACTGTCTTTACCCCCATCCTTTACAAAATAGTACGGTTTGAATTTCTCCATTCATCAGCAGACAGTAAAATTCCTCAGCGGTGCTGTCGACAAAATTATGACTATGGTGAACACATCATCCTCATGTCCTATCACTAGTCATGGTCGGCAGTTGATTACTTCTCGACTAAATTATGACTTACACTAACTATTTCAAGTCCTTCTCAAGCGTACACTGTGTGGCATATTTGAAAGAATTTCAGAATTTTTAATGGTTTTCTTCAAAATAGATGCATAGTAATGGTACTTCTTCAAACTTCGAAAATTGAAATGGTATCAACAAAAAAGACCTGCTAAGTAAGTATGGGCACGTCTATTTCAGATACAAACCGACAGGCATTATGAGCAGCCAGGCGTCACCAAATACAACTATACCAGAACAAGTCTTTCTTTCTTCAATCCTCGGCCGGCAAAGGTAATCATCAGTCAACATAATAGCTAAACACGCCCAGCCAAGGCAGGCGACTAATATGGCCATCCGACCAATAAAGTCGGGCTACTACTGTTGAGCTTAGGGGTCTCCTCAACACGGGGCAGGTCCCCCTCTGGCGGGGCCCAGAGGGGATATGTGACAAATGGTGAAGACTTTCTCAAGTTAATAAAGGAGGGTCATAACCTCTCAGTAAGGAATTCACCCACCAACCATTTACAAGGGAGGGTTCCTCCCTATTTATAGTCTTTACAAAGGCTCGCGCGACGAGATTACTCTCCTACCCCTTTAGATTCCTAGCATATTCTCTTACACACCTGCTCTATCTTGGTTCTATCGTACTATTGCATCTTACCTCCCCTTGCTTCCTTTCCGGACCCACGCCTCAGCGGCACTTTGGATCCTTCGGTCGAAACCCGGGGGCGCCCTCCTGGGGCAGGGTCTTCCTCGCACACTTTGCGGAGGAGGCCGGCGGAGGCGGGGCCGCCGCCTCCTGAAGCGAACTCCGGAGGCATCCTCAAGGCCGAGAACCTTCGTGGCGGGCCGGTCCCGGCCGGGCGGAGGTGTGGACCTTTCGCCATCTTCTCAAGACCGGGAGAACCTTCGTGGGCGGTAGTCCCTGGCCGCGGAGGTGTGGGCCTTCATATCTTCTCACACGGACTTGGTCGTCGAGGATTTGGTCGGGGCTCGGGGCCTTCGCCGCTCTTGCTAGCGGAGAGGTCTCCCGCATCACCACCGAACTCGAAGAGAAAACGTGAGCAGAAAGGATTTCACCATTAGTTGTGAGCCTTCGCGGGTCCACGGGATCCGGCTACCTCTCCGCCGGGGTCGGCGGAGGTCGCTCCCCAGTTCCCCCTTGGGGTGAAAGGCCGCAGCGGCCGTGCCTTTGCTCTCAACCTCTGGCGGCGGTTGGCGGAGGTGTAGGCGGGCCGCCCCCCTGGGACGACTCGCGAAGGCCTTTTCGCTTCCTAGAATATGATGAGCGGCGCGGCGACGCGCTCCGGGTCGCCGCGGTTTTTCGAGGAAGAGGTGACCGGATTGTCGATCCGTTGACGCGTGACCGTTTGGCCTCGGGATGCGAAGGGCCGCCCGGTGCCACTATAAAGGGGCTCCCTCGCCCGTGTCTTACCCTTTAGCTTTCAAGCCTCTGCTCTCCGCTTTCCTTTGCTTCCTTGCTCTCTAGCTCTCTTTGCTCGCCTTGCGCCTCCGCTCGCTCTAGCTTGCCGCTTAGTTGCATCTTGGCGCCCGACCCTTGGCCGTTTAGCATAGGGGTCGTTCCCCGTCGTGAGATCTCACGGGCCATCGCAGTGAGCTTCTCCCGTGACGGCTCCTCTCTCAATACCTCCGCTTTGTCAGGAGTGCATGCTAGACGCCTCCGCTCGGGACCTCGGGGATACACTCTCCAGGCGTCGAAGCATCCGTCGGTGACGATGGCGCGCGAAGACACCGGTAACCTACGAGCTCGGCCGTCGAAGATGACCCAAAGCGATCTTTGGATGACCTCATCCGAGATGGCTTTATCGGTGCTAATTGCGAGGTGAAGGTCCCCCAAGGCGAGGCGATCCCTGAGCTTCGAGCCTTCGGGCGATGGGGGATAGTCTTCAAGGACTTCTTCACTGCGGGCTCCGCTGCCGTACAACTCATTTGTGCGTATGGTGGTGGAGTCCTTCGATGTTCGGATCCACCGGCTCACCCCTCATGCGTTCCTCGCCCGGGCGAAGTTTGTATGGGCGGTTGAGTCCTACGGCGGGGGGCGGATGCCAACGTCTTCGTCGCTACTATGAGTTTGCACAAGCAACCGAAGCCCATGAAGATCCTGGGATGGTAGCGAGAAAAGCTCCAGTTCGTCTTTGTACTTTTTCCGGCGTAGCTACGGGGCGAGAGAAGGCGCGAGATCTCCTTCGCCCGTAAGAACAAGTGGGAGCCCGGATGGATGGATTATTGGTTCTACGCCAAGTCCTCGCGTTCGTTCAAGAAGGTTGGCGAGGAGGAGATATCCGGCACCCTTCGCCTCGAAGGCGATGCCTGTGGACATCATCCCGCCCGAGCCTAATGAGGACAAGAGCGGCGTGGGGAAAAGTGCCGCGAAGCTTTTATGTCGCGTCAGCGCTTACTCCCGAGGCCGTGATCTAATTGAAGAGATCTCGCGCGGCTAAGTACTCCCCTTTGAAGCGGAATAAGGATCCGCTTGTTCTCGACAAGATCAATCTACCGGTCTTCGGGGATTCGGAGGTGATGGTACCACTCCCGCGGCTCGGTGTTCCGCTTCCGGAGGGGTAGCGCCGACGCCTTCGTGATGAGAGTTGAGATGGAGGCTCAAGATCTTCTTGGCCCCATCTCCATGAAGGAATTTCTTGCGCGGAGGTCCTGCGGGGGACCATGCCCCCGCTTGAATCGGGTCTTCGAGGAGATGGGCATCGATTACGGGAACCATAAGGTGCCCCGGGAAGGTGCTCAGCGAACATCGTCCGTCAAAAAGGCGAGGAGGCCGCGAAGGTGGCTGGAGGCGGCGCCAAGGGAGGCCTCCCGCGCACCTACCAAGGGTGAAAAAGAGAGGCCCCTCCGCAAACGCGGGGGGAAAACGAAGAAGGTCAGGTTGGGCGAGGGGGCTCCTCGCCCCTTCGGCCTCACTTGTGTTGACGGGCGAAGAGGAGGCGAAGAAGAGGAAGAAGCTCCCCGCCGTTCTTCCTCTTAAAAATTGACTTATTCCAGAGGAGCTGCGGCAGACCGCTGCTGCCGCTGGGGCTCGATCGGCGGAGGTCTTCTTGGCTCGACCTGGGCCTGCTCGGCGTCGCTTCACCGCCCCTGATTTCCGGGCGTGCCTTCGAGGGCCCGAACGACCTCGGAGGCTTCCAACGTGATGGCTGATCCCTTGGCCGGCCTCCCGAAGCTCGGCGGCGGCTCCGCCGAGTCTCGGGCCGGGAGGGTTTTGGGAGTGAACAGGTGAGCCGTCCCCCAAAAGAAGTGGAGTGCGAGGTAATTGTTATGTTTTGTCTTCGATGGTTTTTTGTTTTCCCAACTTTGCGCTTCTTACTTTTTCTTTTTTTTGGAGCCTCGCCTTTGTCCCTGCAACATCGGATGCTTTGTGGTCGACGGGGCGAGAGAGCTCGGCCCGCGAAGGCGGCGTTGATGCCGCGGAGGCGTTGAAAAGAACTGTCTGCGCGGCATTGGCTCCGCCGTGTCTCCGTCGGAGGTACGTTCCGATTCTTTTGGTTATTGTTTGTGTTTGTCTTTTTGTTCGGTTCTTTTTTTTTTTATCTTTGTTTCCTTTTGGAAACTCGGATGATGGCGGAGCTGGCCTTGGCCCGGTCCGAGTCCTCCACGTCTTGTTATTGAGGGCAACTTAGGTTAGTTTTAGGCCTTAAACTTGTTTTTTTTTCTTTGTTTGTACTTGTCTAGTTGCTTGCTCATCTTCTTGATTTAGGCGACATTCTTGGGTATTTTTCGTAGGGGATGTGCGGGAGGTATTGAACAAGGCCATCGACGACGAGCGTCGCGGTCGCGTAGATGTTTTTGTTTCTTTGCTTATTTCTGTTTTGCTTTTGGCGAAGGTCTTCTTGTTTGAATGTGCGGTTCAAAACGCAAGCCTTGATTGTGTCCGCGCTAGGGTTCATTCTCAACTTGCGGCGGCGTGACAAGATCTTGTTAGAGTTGAAGGCGAAGGTCTCCGCCTGGTCGGGAGGAGAAGAAGACCCGGAGGCCGTGGACCGGACCGCGAAGGGAACCGCGCCGAGGCGCGAGCCCCCGCTTTGCCAGAAAGCCCGGGGTATTTTGGCGGCTCGTGCGGAGACAAATTTAAAAGGCTCTTTGTGAAATGGAGAAGAAGCCGGGAAGAGGCCTCTCGCCCGGCGACTTGATCACGTGCCCAAGCTAGTGAGAGGCAGCGGCAACTTCGATGCTATTTTGCGTCTAGCACCACCGCTGCCCAGCGCTCTGCCGAGGCCGTTACCTCGGTCGGTGAGGTGGTCACACGATTCCCCTACGGATGGGGGTAGCGCTGGAGTGCTTGCTTGGGCGACGAAGAACCGCCAAGCTCCCGGCGTGTTCGGGCGTCTCCGACTTGGTGCTTTCGAACGCGGCCACAAACATGGCTCGCATCCTTTCTAGTGAAGGTTGCGAGGATGTTAGCCGAGTTACCGTGTGAAGGAAAGAGCCATGACCCCTCCCGCCTCGGCGAGCTTGGGGAGGGGGCTCTAAGTTCGTTGGTTCTTTTATGAAGAAGTTTTGGGCTCTGCGCGGGCGGGCGGGCGGCATCTCTTGCTCGTTCTCTTTTCGGGTGAGTTCGATTTTTCGAGTACTTGTTTCTTTTTACTTTGCTTTCTCTTGTTATGTTTGAGTCTCGACCGTTTTTATGTTCTGGTGTTGCTTCAAACGGAGGCCCTTGCACCGCAGGTTGAGGCTCTTGAAGGCGTCGGGCGCGATGCTTCTCGCCTCGAGCTCCGACTTCGCACGAGGAGCTTAATGACGAGGGAGGACGGAGGTGTAGATGATTTGTAGTTTATTTTTTTTTGCTTAAGTTTAGCCTACTCGGCTTTTGTTTTCCTTTGTGGATAATCACCTCCGCTTGTAAAAACTAATGGAAAAGTTTTTCGAATTGAAGTCTGATATTTCTTTACATCGATGGACTCTGCGCGGGTTCCCGAAGAGGTGCTGCGCGGGATGTCAACCCTCTCTACTTTTCATCGCGGCGGTGTTTATATTCATGGCGACTTATGGTTGTTACGGCGAGAAAACCTTCGCCAACCCTAGCGTAGCCGACATGTTTGAAGATGTTTTGTTCGATTTAGGCGGCCTTGGATGACTTTCCACGAACTCTATGGCTTGGAGAGGACCTCCGCCCGAAGTTTTATTAGTTTGTAAGCTAGGTAGTGCAACGAAGCTTCGCTGTATTTGATTTGTACATGTAAATTCATAATAAAGAAGCGATGATGTTTGATGAACTTGATGTTTCATTATTTTTCTTACAAACATTTTTCTTTGCACGGTAGAAAAGATCTTAAACTTTGTGGATTTGGCGTGAGACAGGTCATTTGTTTGAGGCGCCAAATCCTCGTCCTTTGCGATGAAGTACCCAGCGTAGGAGTGATTGGGAGGCCTTCGTGCCTCCGCTACATGTGTGGGAAGCGCAATTAGTTGCTTCACCTCTCGGTCTTCGGCCGAGGATCTTGCATTTGGTTGCTTTGCGTTAGTTGTGACCTTCGGGGGATGTTTACGAATTCTTACGCAGTCTCCCCCTTAGTCTCTCCGATCTTTGAGATTATTACGACTTCTTACGTGGTCTCTTAGTGCTTCTTATTAAGCGAGTGGAGGTTAACGTCTGCGCTCATTTTTCCTCTTATTCTTGTCTCTAGTTGTTTTGTGGCGAGGTGCCTTGTGTTGTTCTTGACTTGGGGTTGTGGTCAGGGCATGTTTCTCCCCGTTTTATAGGCCCTCTTCGATATGGGATTTTATTTATAATGTCCTTTGGTAGTTAGGATTGAGTTATGAGCTTCTTTCTATTATGGGGGTTTATTGATACTGTCCTTTGGTGGGTAGGCTTGGGTTAAACTTGAGTTGCCTTGGCTAGTATATAACCCTTGCGTCTTGGTTGTTTTTTTGGCGGGTTGTAACATAATGGGTTTGACTAGTGTAGGCTTGGCTTGCTATATCTTTGGGACCGCGTGAGGGTTAAAACTAGAGGAGTGGGGCATCACGGGCATCTACTCTCTTTTTTCAATGGCCGAAGCTTCGTACCTAGAGACATGCAAGAGCCGCTTTTATGCCCTGCGCCCATTGCTTGGTCTTCGCCGGAGCATCTTCATGCTTATTTTAGCGGATGCCCGCTCCGCTCCGCCTTTAGCCGGACTCGTCTTTGAGGGGCTGCGATATGGTCTTGGTACCACGTTGATCTTTGGCGGAGGTCTTCTTGTCCCTCGCGGCGTGAAGTCGTTGCCTTGCACGTGGTGTTGATCGCGTCCTTTGTTTTGTCGTGTTTTTGTACTACCACCGTACCATCTTCTAGTGGCTGGTGCGAAGGTGGTGCGAAGTAGGATTCGTAGACATGCGGAGCTCGATATATCTCCGCGGCATGTGTCATTTGCCTAGGGTATATTTTTAGGCTTACCTGATTAATAGTGTCGGCTTTCGAACCTCGTATGAATCGTGCCTTGTTCTCGCCCCGGAAATGCTAGTATTGTGTCCACAATGTCGAAACCTGAATGTTTTGGCAATGTAATGAGAAATGAAATAAAGCTATGTGAGATGTAATTTCGGAACCTTTCTGTCCCCATTGCCCTTTATGTTGGCGAAGGTTTTGCTGATGCCTGTATTTTACAGGTCTTTTTTCAGCTTTTTAGGTTTTCGACATTTATCGTTATGCCGCCTTGGTGCCTATGTTTCGTATAGGTCTTTTTCCAAGGATTTTGAGACTTTTTCGTTTGTCTCTAGAGGTCATTTTGAGGTTTGAGTCTCCGCTCTTTCCTCAAAATGTTCTCTGTCCTTTATGGTTTGGCTTGTCGAATTACGTGACTCCGTTGCTAGTCACTTTCGACTTTTTCTTCGCCGTTCTCTTCTTGGGGAAATGTCCTCTTTATATTTCAGAGGGTTTTTACACTGACTTTGCCTCGTTAAAAACCTCACCTCCGCTAGGAGTTCCCCCGTGAGGAAAAAGAGTGCAAAGCCTTCCGTTGAAATAAATGCAAAACCTACTTCTACTTTGGCTTGAAAAGTAAAAATATGACTAACCTCCGCTTATAGTTTGCGAAGGCCGGTCTTACATGTAGTATTTGCGTAGATTGTCCACATTCCATGTGTGGTCGGAGGTGTTGCCTTGGTTATCCATTAGGCGGAAAGCCCCTTGTCTTGAGGCGGACCTTTGCGATAAATGGACCGTCCCATTTTGCTGCAGCTTTCCTACCATTCTTTGCATTTGGCTTTCGCGAGCACAAGGTCTCCGTCTTTAATATCCTTCTTCCCCGACTTTGTTGTCTCTCCACCTTTTGGTCTCCGCTTGGTATTTTTGTATGTTTTCCACTTTGCTTCCAGTCTTGTTCCTTCCAGGTGTTTCTTTTGCATACTCCTCATCTTCTCGCCATTTTTGTGCTTTAGGACCTTGGAGGCTTTCATGCTTTACTTCCTCGGGTAGCATTGCTTCTTCGCCGTACATGAGTTTGAAAGGGGTGTAGCCTGTTGCCCTTGATGTTGTTGTGTTATGAGACCAAATTACTTTAGGGCAGCTCATCTGCCCATTTACCCTTCGAAGGTTGTGTAGTGTCTTGGATATTGCGGAGAACACAATACCGTTTGCTCTCTCCACTGCTCCGTTTGACTCTGGGTGATACACTGATGCGAAGGCTATCTTGGTTCCCATTTGCAGGCAGAAATCTCTGAATTTGTCTGAGTGGAACTGTTTGCCATTGTCTACAGTTACCATTCTTGGTACTCCAAATCTACATATTATGTTCTGCCAGTAGAACTTGGTAATTGAGTCGGAGGTTATTTTGGCGAGTGGTTTTGCCTCTATCCATCTGGTGAAATATTCGACTGCCACGACTGCAAATTTGCTTCCCCCTTGAGCTGTTGGTAGTGGACCTACAATGTCAAGTCCCCATCTCTGCAGGGGCCAAGTCGGTGGTATGAGTTGAGTTTCAGCTGATGGGTTTTTCTGGTGAGGTGCGAAGTTCGCGGGCTTCGGTCTTGTCTTGACGATTTGTTCTGCTGGCGTCTTTAATGTGTGTAGGCGATAAAAATCCTTGTCGGATAGCCTTCGCTGATAGTGCTCTGGGTCCAATGTGCGAGCCACAGATGCCTGCGTGTATTTCTCTCAACAGGTCGAGGCCTTCGCCTTGTGAGATGCATTTCAGGATTGGTTGGACCACACCTTTCTTGTATAGCTGGCCATTGATGAGCACATAGCTTCTTGCTCGTGCTTCTGTCCGGATGGCCTCCGCTTCATTTTCTGGGTAACTTGCGCTGTTGAGGTTGTCAATTATGGCTTGTCTCCAATCCTCCCCCTCCACCAACATGATTGTCTTGAATGCTTGTTTTTTAGGATTTGCGTTCTTTGGCTTGCATACTATATTGTACACGGTGTCTTGGGGCATGCGGGAGGTTGTTTCTTTGCCGCCTTGGCTAAGGAGTCACCCCCATTTGTTTGCTCTCGTGGGATAAACTTTACGGTGACTCCTTGGAACCTTCGTTCCATTGCCCCGACCCTTTGCTAGGTAGTTTATCGCCTCCGGTTCTCTGGTCGTACATTCCTTCTCAACTTGCCCCGCCACTAACATAGAGTCTGTTTTTTACTTCCACTATCTTAGCACCATATGCCTTTGCCTTGGTGAGTCCCAAGATTAGGCCTTCGTATTCTGCTGTGTTGTTTGTTTGAGGGCAATCTAGCCGAATGGCAAAACTTGACTTGATACCTAGCGGAGACATGATCAACTGCGAGGCTCCCCTCCTTCCTTCCCATGCACCGCATTGTATATTGTCCACAACTCGGATTGGTTATTCTGGCCTTTTTGCCTAGTTGGAGTCCATTCTGCCACAAAGTCTGCTAGCACTTGCGACCGTATTGCAGTCCTGTGAATGAATGTTATATCGAACTGCGACAGCTCCGCCGCCCATTTACTTATTCTTCCAGATGTCTCTTTGTTTTTTAGGACCTCCGCCAGGGGGTGGTTTGTGGGGACTATCACCTTGTGCGCATGAAAGTAGTGTTTGAGCTTTCTTGAAGCTATCACCAGGGCATAGGCAATTTTCTCTATCTCTGTGTAGTTGATCTTGGCGGCCGTGAGGGCCTCCGATACATAGTATATTGGTAGCTGGGTGAGCTGATTGTTTTGGCTTTTCTCCTGAACTGCCACTGCGCTGACCGCATGATCTGATGCTGCGATGTACAAGAGTATTGGTTTTTCACCGTGCGAATGCTTGTTATTGTCACTGTTTCTTGCGGATACTCTTTTAGTTTGGCGGAAGGCCTCCGCTTGCTCTTCTCCCCATTTGATGCTTCCTCCTCCCCTTAGTGCTTGAAAGAACGGGAGGCTTTTTTCTGCGACTTGGAGATGAATCTTTGGCTAGCCGCTATTACCCTGTTAGTTTTTTCGTACTTCTTTCATTGTCTTGGGCTCCGCCATGTCCCCGATTGCCTTCGTCTTCTCTGGGTTTGCTTGGACTCCTTCGGAGTGACTATGTATCCTAGGACCTTTGCCTTAGTCACTCCAAAGACACATTTCTCCTGATTCAACCTGAGGCCGGATTTCTTGAGGTTGACGAAGGTTTCTTGAAGGTCGGCTACATGATCTTGCTGTTTCTTGCTCATCACTATGAGATCGTCGACATATGCTATCATGTTTTTTCTCACCTGGCCGGCCAAGACCTTGCCCTGTCATTCTTCTGCGAAGGTTGCACCCGCGTTCTTGAGTCCTCGGCATTCCTCGACAAAACAATATGTCCCGAAGGGTGTTGTAAAAGCTTGTTTTTCTTCATCCTCCTTTCTCAGCCCGGATCCGATGATACCCCGAGTAGCAATCCAAAGAAGGAGAATCTTCTACGGCATCCCGCCGCTTGATCCACGGAGGTGTCTATCCTGGCGGTGGGAAATTGTCCTTTTTGGTTGCTTTGTTGAGATCCGTGACGCCTATACACATTCTCATTTTGCCGGAGGTCTTTTTGGTACCGTAACCACATTTGCCAACCCGGGCCACATATTTGACCTCGCGGATGACTTTGGCGTCCAACAATCTCCTGGACCTCGGCTTGTGCGGCCAAGATTCTCGCCCTCGGACATCTTTCTCTCCCGTTGTTTCTTTGGTCTCATGGTGGGATTGATATCCAAGATATGCTCGATTGTGTCTCGATCGACTCCGCGAAGGTCTGTCTGGCGACCACGCCAAGACTTCTCTGTTTTTGATGAGGAGGTTTATCAATTCTTCTTCTTCTTCCTGTTTGTGAGGTCTTCGCCGATTGTTACTTGTGTGATCTAGGTCGTCATCAACTCTTATCTTCTTTGCTTTCTCTTGTCCCTTGGCGCTTGTGCTTTTTTTTTCATATCCGGTGGCTCCCGGCCTTCGTTACATTTTCGACCGAGTTGACATTTACGTGTGCTCGGTAGATGGCCTTCTCTATGTTTCGGCCTCCTTCGACTTCCGTAAAACCGTTATGATTCCGTTACCGCCGGCATTTTCATGCACAAATATCCCATGTGAATTGCTACGTTGAACTTGTTTGTGAACCCTCCGCCAAAGATCGCGTTATGCGGTGAATAGACATCTACGATGTCGAAGGTTATGTATACGATTACGGCGCTTTTCTCGTCCCACGAGGATACTTGGCGGGATTATTTTCCCCCGCCGCACTTGTCTTCCCGAATCCTATGAGTGGTGAGTCCGATGGTCAGAATCGGTTTTACTCGCTGAAATTCATCTTGTCAAAAGCACGGGCGAAGATGATGTCTGCGAGCTTCCTGTGTCTCACGAGGACTCTTTTCATTTCCCATGTCGCTATGTTGGTCTCTATTACCATAGCGTCCACATGTGGGTAGCTTTCGGTTTGAGATCTGCTTCGAGAACGTTATTGGGGTGCTTGACCATTCCCCAAATTTGATCAAGGCCGGATCGCCACATTGTTGACCAAGCGGAGGTGATCCTTTTTCTCTGCTTTCTTTGTCTCATACTCTATTGATGAGCCTCCTGGTGATAGGCATTATGGTTCCAATGGAAGGTAGAGGAGCATGTGGGTTGTATTGATTTTTTTCGGATTGGGCTCGTTTTTTCATCTGAGCGCTGGGTGGGGGTCTGGCGGAGGTGGTGGTAAGTTCTCGACTCGAGACTTGGTTGACCGCTTTGTCTGGCCGGTTTGCTTTGGGGTGGCCCCCTTTCGATGTAGGTTAGGTGTTTATCTTGGGTTCGAATAAGACATACTCGAATCCGGGTAGTTTTGGATCTGTTGTGGGGGTGGCGAAGGTCTCCACGCCCGGGAAGAAGGGTAGTAGTAGGCATTCGCCGGGGTTGATGGGTGTACTTGGTTTGATGTTAGGGATGGGTAGATTGGGCAATATTGTTGGTGTTGGCCCCGAAGCTTGCGGAGGCTCTCTCGAAGCGTAGGTGTAGGCATTGTTTATTTCTCTCGGGTGGTTGGGGTTTTGGTTTGGGGTAGGAGGGTTCGATGGACCTTTGAGTACCTTATCTTTTTCATGCCGATGATCGGACAATCTCTCGTGTAGTGGCCTTTCTCTTCGCCATGTATGACGCAGAACTGTTTCCTTGGCCCCTTGTTCCAGCTTTTTTTCGGGGTCCTTTTCCCCGGTATGGTTTCTGGTTTTCGTGGTCGTGCTCCCGGTTGTTACGCTGGCTTCCCTGGCTCCATTTGTCTGCGTCATTGTCAAAACTTGCCGCCCGAAACCGCTTGGGTTGTTTGTTGGTTAGGCTCCGCTTGCCGGTTCTTTTTTTGCCGCCTTTTATCTCGTTGTCTTTACTGTGTTTTGATCTTCCAGCCTCCTCCGATAGTCTTCGCCCGCTCGATCGAATCCATATCTCGAACTGTTCGCATAGTTCATGCATGGTTTTCGGCTTTCTCCTTGCCAGTTCTCCGGCGAACGGCCCCAAGCGGAGTCCTCTGATGGCCGCATCTATGGCCACCTGGTCTGGTACGTCGGGGCCTTCGCCTTTGAGTTGTAGGAACCTTTTGGAAGTAATCCTTTAGCGGCTCGTTGTACCCTTGCTTACACCGAACGGATCCATGGAAGTGAGTGATCAAGCTACTGAGACCCTTGGAGTTTTCCAATATCTTATCTCAGAGGTTTTCCCATGAATATATCGTGCTTGGCTTGAGCATGGAGTACCAGGCCAATGCGTCTCCTTCTACAAGCAATTATGAAGGCCTTGGCTGGGGCGACATCATTGCCTCCTCTGAGGCCCGCTGCCCTCATAACTCATCCGCGAACTGGTGAGGATCTGTTTCCGTTAATTTCGGTGGGTAGGCTTGTATCACGGTTGGCCATGGCGTTATTTGTATGCCCTCGATGGCGGAGACTTGGGATCAAAGGCTCCTCCCTCTATCTGGGCGTCGAGGGCGATCAGGGATTGGGTAGGTTTTACGAACCCGGGGTTTCTTGTCGATTGACTTGGGACGGAAATGGGTGGGTTTAACGCCCGGTCGGGCCGGGCGGAAGTTGATCGCAATTGCATGCTCTGGATCTCCGCTGTAGGATGTACATCTGCCGCTTGATACATTCCGCCTGTCGCGGAGCTGCGCCTTGAGGACCTCGGCGTGGCGGCCGCAGCTCCCCAATCTCTTTCTTGCTGCTGAGTCTGGAGTGAGGCTTGGTTGGCGGAGCTCTTGTGAAGGTGCGGATTCCGTGCGCCGCGGCCGCCTCCACCGGCTCTCCGCCGCTCCTCCTCTTCTCCTGCGTCCCCATCGACCAAAGGTTCTCCCTCCACCGTAGCATAGGTGCTCCGCGTGCTACGTCGAGGCCGGGTGCTCTTCAGCGGGTACTTTTGCCTTTGATGTAGATCCTTTTCTCTTTTGTGGAGCCATGGTTTTTTCTTCTCGCCCCACGGTGGGGCGCCAATGTTGAGCTTAGGGGTCTCCTCAACACGGGGCCCGTCCCCTCGGGCGGGGCCCGGAGGGGATATGTGACAAATGGTGAAGACTTTCTCAAGTTAATAAAGGAGGGTCATAACCTCTCGGTAAGGAATTCACCCACCAACCATTTACAAGGGAGGGTTCCTCCCTATTTATAGTCTTTACAAAGGCTCGCGCCTTGAGATTACTCTCCTACCCCTTTAGATTCCTAGCATATTCTCTTACACACCTGCTCTATCTTAGTTCCTATCGTACTATTGCATCTTACCTCCCTTGCTTCCTTTCCGGGCCCACGCCTCGCGGCCACCGATCCCTTGGCCGAAACCGGGCGGCCTCACCTGGGGCAAGGTCTTCCTCGCACACTTTTGCGGAGGAGGCCCCGGCGAGGTCGGGGCCTTCGCCTCCTGAGCGAACTCCGCCGACATCCTCAAGACCGAGAACCTTCGCGTGGCGGCTGGTCTGGGCTGGCGGAGGTGTGGACCTTCGCCATCTTCTCAAGACCGAGAAACCTTCGTGGGCGGCCGGGTCCCTGGCCGGGCGGAGGTGTGGGCCTTCGCCATCTTCTCTCACCCGGACTTCGGCCGTCGAGGATTTCGGTCGCGGGGCTCAGGGCCTTCGCCGCTCTTGCCCCTTTAGCGGAGGTCTCCGCACCGACCACCGAACCTGAAAAGAGAAAACTGTGAACAGAAAGGATTTCACCATTAGTTGTGAGCCTTGGCGGTCCACAGGATCCGACTACCTCCTCCGCCGGGGTCAGCGGAGGTCGCTCCCCAACAACTACTTTCCTACAAAAATGCTGCTACAGAGCTGTCCATGGCTGCTGCAAGCAACACAACATAATCGACCTCTGTAAGCATTTCTAAGTGCCTCACTGAAGAGATACAAACTAGCCAAGTGCACCCCAATGGCTCCTGAAAGCAGCTCGTTCGTGCTGCTGTTATTGTTGGCCATCTTGCTGCCAGTTATAGTTACTGGTGTCGCTTCTGCTTCTTCGTCTTCTCCAGGCCCAAGTCCGACTCCCACCAACATCAACGGCAGCAACACTGACCTCGCGGCGCTCCTGGCTTTCAAAGGCCAGCTCGCCGATCCTCACGGTGTCCTTGCCAGCAGCTGGACAACCAACGTGTCCTTCTGTCGCTGGGTCGGCGTCGCATGCAGCCGCCGTCGGCAGCGCGTCATCGAGCTATCTTTGGCAGGTGTGTCACTCCAAGGAGAGCTCAGCCCACATCTGGGTAACCTCTCTTTTACTCGTGCTCCTCAACCTCTCTGGTACAATTCCTGCCGATCTTGGTAGGCTACATCGGCTTAGGAAACTAATCCTCCCTGGAAATAGCCTCTCAGGCGGCATTCCTAGTACCATAGGCAATCTCTCACAGCTCTACCATATTGACCTTGGTTACAACAGTCTCTCCAAGCAGATCATGCCGGAGCTGCTACAGAATCTGCCCAATCTTCAGGGCATTTCTCTGAAAAATAACGAGTTAAGTGGTGAAATACCGCCATATCTTTTCAACAACACACCTTCACTGAGGTACATCGACCTTGGAAGCAACATGCTATCAGGTACCATACCTCACGGTGCGGGCTCCCTGCTCCGGCTAGAGCACTTGGACCTGCAAATCAGTCACCTCTCTGGCACTTTACCCACGACCATGTTCAACATGTCACTACTGCAAGTCATGTCACTAGGACAAAACAATCTATCTGGGTCAATTCCTAGCAATCAAAGTTTTAGCCTACCAGTGTTGTGGAACTTTTACTTGCCTAAGAACAACTTTGTAGGTGGAATACCACTAGCGCTTTCAGGATGCCAGCAACTGCAATTTCTCTCATTGGCCTTCAATTCTTTCTTTGATACTGTGCCAACATGGTTGGTTCAACTACCCCAACTCACAACTATTCTGCTGGGCCATAATCACCTTGTTGGATCTATCCCAGCTGCTCTTAGTAATCTCACCAGTCTAACCGTTACGAATTACGTGGACCAATGAGAACTGAGAACTCCTAAATTATAGCCCCAGTGGGGATCTACGTATAGGTGTTTTAGATTGTGGCATCAATCATGGAAGCAGAGTTGTCAAAAAAAAAAAAATCATGGAAGCAGACGGCGTTTCTCTCTGCGAATTATGGCAATCCTGCCCCGCGTGCATTGTGACTACTACGCACTTAGTACGTGTTTTCGGCGCAGCTTCCTCTTTCTTTTTCATTTTGTTTTGGCACACCAACACTGAGTCAGTCAATCAATCTTGGCTGTTTCTTTCTTGTCCCGTGGATCTTTCAGTAAAAGATTGCTGCCAGCCGCTGATCCTCCTATCCTGGTTTGACAGTTTTAATGAAGCAAGATGCTGCAAGCCTTGTTTAGTACTAATTCCTTCCACCAATCTGAGTGCATATCTGACCAACAACACATTCTTTAGCTGCTAAGATTAAACATTTCAACTGATAGTGCTCGAAAGAATAATAATATTATGTAACGTACTCAACTTTGATTCTAACATGAGGGGTCAACTTAAAAATTGCTCCATTCATCGTACTGTCCTCACTCCTGCCTCCTCTAAATTATGACTGGCACATGGGGGTTATCAGCTTAGCAGAAGCACCAAATCCCTCTGGCCTTATGCAGCCCAGCCCATAGAGTTAAGCTCCGGTTTTGAGACGGTATAGGCAAAACCAGGTATTTACTCTGCTTCGTCAACCAACGAGATCCAAGTCCTCTGTTTTGTTTCTCGAGCCTGCTATGCTTTTCCATGTCTTCTCCAACATGCAAACTCTGCTTCTGATTTCCTCTGTTGTGTTGAGACTGGGTGGATTGTTTGACTAATCAATCACTGACGGCCGACCGATGCATCGCAGCCGTTGTTGCTCCTTCCAATTCTTGGCAAGTTGATCAACCCAGACCACACACACACGTTGCAAAGGAGGAAGGCCTATGCTACGCTTGGAGCTGGCATATTCAAGAACCCCAGGTACCTTGCAGATCCTGGAGCTCTCGGAGTTACTTTACTTTTGACGAATTATTAACATCTGTATGTTAAATTTTAGTTTCTTGCTCTGGTGTGCATATTCTAGGGACTACATAGCAAACGAGAAAAGGAAGGCCTCAATTTTTAGATGGCATGAGTAAAAGCAGTAGATCTGAGCTCCCCAGAAAGCTCAGGTTTGTGTAAGTTGCATCATGTTTGAGCCTTGATTTTCTTTTACTCTACCTTCCATGATCAGCTTCCCCGCGAATCTCCTCTAAGGCGATGCTCTCATTTTGAAATACCCGCAGGCATTCATCTGTCCTTTTGTGACAAGAACTCAAGGCTCCAAGTGTGATTCTATATATAATATAAAGAAGCAACGACTCAGAGGCTGAAGGACTGCAGCTACTAGTTTTTCAGGTCAGATATCCATATTGATGACAACTGAAATAGATAACCACACATGAAAGCACTAGTACTACATATATGGTTCAAATATTTCATTAGTTGTGAGTTTGACCTATGAAACCCACTATTCTTGAGTACTTCTCGTTGCAAACGGTTTTGCTTTCAGAGACACCTGATTATGTCAAAATTCAATTTACAGAAAAACATGGTCGGTATGGAAGCGTCTTTACTGTCTGCTGCAGTAACTGGGATGTTGAAGATTCTGGGCAACAAGTTAGCTCCACTAGTCATCAAAGAGTATAGCTCTATAGTGGGTGTGAAAAAGGACCTCCAGGAGCTCCAAGATCAAGTTCAGGAGATCAATTTTAACCTAGAAAGAGTAGGAGATAGAGATCCGAAGGATGCACCATGGCTCAAAAAGTTGAAAGAAGTTGTTTACGATATTGATGATATTGTGGATGAGTTTCAGCTCAAGGCCGAAAGACATGAAATTGATGGTGATGGTGGATTTGTGTCCAAATGCTTGCTCACAAAAAAGCAGAATCACTTGTATTGCAATGCAGGGCAGCCAAAAACATAAAAAAAATCAAGAAATGATTTGCTAAGATTGTGATGCAACGAAATGACATGAAAGCAATATTTGGCGATGATCCTGTCAGCCATATCAACAAGACAACTATGGATATGCAAACATTGCCTGTCGAGGAGGCAACCGTACTTGGAAGAGACCAAGAGATGCACCAAATAATATCTGATCTGGTGGAGAATAATGACAAAAATGAAATCAAGATTGTTTCCATAGTTGGACTTGGTGGCTCTGGGAAAACTACCCTGGCTAGACAAGTTTTCAATGATGGTAAAATAATAGAGAATAACTTTGAAGCGAGACTATGGGTTCATGTGTCACAAGAGTTTGATATTGATAAGATGATCAAGAAACTATATGAGGCTTTTACTGATAAAGATCAGGGACAACCTTCCTTGCCGTATATGAGCAAGAGAGTCCAAGAGGGGTTGACAAAGAAGAAGTTTCTAATTGTAATGGATGATGTTTGGACTGAGTCCCAAAATGAGTGGGACAAAATAATGGGCTATTTAAAAAAGGTGCACCTGAAGTGGAGTTTTACTCACTACTCGCAGTGCAGATGTTGCGAAGTAGTGCGATCCACATACCAGTTTTGTTTGCAACGCCTGTCTCCTAATGACAGTTGGATGTTGTTCCAACAAAGCTTTAGGTCAAAATATTTGGACCCTGACTTTATTAAGGTTGGCAAAGAGATTGTGGAAACATGTTGTGGGTTGCCACTAGCAATTAAAGTTCTTGCAGCTTCTCTTAGTGGCAAAGAACTAATAGAAGAGTGGCATTCCATGAGAGAAAAATTATTAGATGTTGAGGGTGAAGACTCAATGTTTGCATGCTTGAAGTTGAGCTATTTTCATCTGCCATCCCATCTGAAACGGTGCTTCACAATGTGCTCATTGTTTCCTAAAGGTTATTTGATTCATAAACAACAGTTGATTGACCAATGGATTGCTCATGATATGATTTGTATAACTCCTGGTGTTGATGATTTGGAACATATTGGCCACAGGTACTTTAATTCACTTGTGCAAGTGTCTTTTCTAGAAGTTGAGGACGAATATTCTGTTGGGAGAGTGACATGTAAGATGCATGATCTGGTTCATGATTTTGCTCGATCCATCTTGTGTGAAGAAATTTCAACTATTGTGCCAGAGGATGCAACTAGTTCCACAAAAGGTTACAGATTATTTTCTCTAACTGAACCAAGAAAACTTTTGCCCAAAAAGGTTTTTGGAAATGCACGTGCTATATATGTTGGCAAGGGCAATGATATATTATTTGGCAATACACTGAAGAATGCAATGCACTTGCGCAGTATCATTATTCACAATTCTGTTTTGCCAACACCAGTGCTTACAGCCATATTTGAGGTAAAAATCTGAAATATCTTGAGATGTCTGAACTGCGATGTGAAGCACTCCCTGATGCTATTACAGATATTTGGTGCCTCCAAGCTCTTTACTTAAAATCAAGAAATCTTCTCGAGTTGCCTGGATCCATTGGGAAGCTGAAAAAGTTAAGAACATTGTACCTATCATGGTGTTATAAACTGGAGACTCTACCAGATTCTATTGGTGATTGTCAAATGCTTTCAACTTTGGAAATTAATGGTTGCATAGCATTTGAGGACCTGCCAAACTCCATTGGTAGGAATAAAAGGCTAAGAGTGTTGAGACTAGATTCGATTGGAATTCGTAGGCTACCATCAAGTATCACAACTCTAGAAAATCTGGAGTATTTGAGAATTAAGGATTGCGATAGGCTGGTATGGTTTCCTGATGGCATTGGGAACCTGACTAAGCTCAAAGAATTGGACCTAGATGTCCTTATAACATTGCCACGGGGTATTGGGAAGCTCACTCAATTAGAAAAACTGAATGGATTTTATGTGTGAAACTGACCAAAAATATGCACGAATCTCAGAGCTGGCAATGCTATCTAGGATAAGTGGGAAACTAGAAATCTGTTTTCTTAGGAGGTTGACAGACCAGAGTGAGGCACGCCAAGCATGCTTAAACCAAAAGGAAAGTTACATGAGCTTGAACTTTCTTGGGGTCCTCTACATGATAGGGAGAATCTTGAGGAAGAGCGGGTTGCACTTGATGGTTTGGAACCTCCATTAGGGATTAAACAATTAAAAATAAGCACATATGCAGGTTCATGGTTCGCTTCATGGATGTTGAAGCAAGCCAGTGGTGGTGTTCAGGGCCATGGTCAATTCCCTTTTTGACCAAGATGGTACTAGATGATTTGCCAAACCTGAAGAATCTTGATGGGCTAGTGCAGTTGCCCTGTTTGGAGGTGCTTGATCTGCAGCGCATGCCTGCTGTTGAGAGCATAAGCGGAGGCCCATTTCCTTCACTTACTATGGTAAAACTAGAGGGACTACATAGTCTGGGAGAGGTGTGGATTGTACCAGATAGGACCTTGTTTGGCAAGGAGGGAGAAGGCTCTAGCAATCACAATCCTCCTCAATCAGGACAACTGCAAATTGGTAGCTGTCTTACAAATTTATATATAGAAGAATGTCCTAAATTGATGGTTAAGCCACACTTCCCGATTTCACTTGAGCACTTGTTGTTGAAGGAATCCAGTAATTACCTGCTGTTATCTCCATGCCAAGGCCAAGAGTCCTCTTCATCCTCCAATTCTCCACTCTCTCTTAGCCACCTGAAGGTGCTTGAACTACGTTGGATGAATGCATCGTTACCTTTCTCACAACCACCGTCACATGGATTAAGATTGGAGTTGCTCCAGCACATGTCAGCACTTGAATCCTTGGAGATTTCCCTCTGCAGTAACCTAATTGAGCTGCCCGACTACCTAGGGAATCTCTCTTCCCTGCGACGAATGCGCATCAGCGACTGTGACTGCTTAAGGGGCCTTCCACAATCAACAGGTCACCTAACCTCTCTCCAGGACCTCATAGTAGAATGGTGCCATGCATTTGTCCGGTTTCCAGAAAGTCTGGGAGAGCTCCACTCTCTACGGAAGTTCGAGATTGATGATTTGCGAATCTTGACTTGCTTGCCTGAATCCTTGTGCCACCTCACATCCCTCGAGGCGCTCATCATACGAGACTGCAAAGAACTTGTTCAATTGCCCGAAGGTCTGGGCAAGCTCTGCTCTTTAAGCAAGTTGGATATTTCGTGCTTGCCAGGCCTGACTTGCCTTCCCCATTCCTTGTGCGGCCTCTTGTCCCTCCAAAAGCTCAATATAGGAGGGTGCGAAGGGCTTCGCGAGCTACCTGAATGCTTGGGTGAGCTCCACAGGCTACGCAAGCTACAGATTTGGGGACTGGACAGCATAACTTGCCTTCCCCAATCCTTATGTTGCCTCACCACCTCCCTTACAGTGCTTGAGATCTGGACTTGCCCAGGCATCAAAGCCATGCCGGAGTGGATAAAGGGCCTTACCGCTCTGCAGCGATTGGAGATCCGTTCCAGCCCCGATCTGCTGAGGCGCTGTGAGAGAGGAAACGGGGAGGACTGGCACCTCATCTCCCACATCCCTAATCTAGAAATTGGGCGGCCACGGTGACTAGGGGCAGATTATTAACCTCTTGGCGATTCATCTGGTGAGCTCGTTAACCTCTATCCACGATTCGTCCTTGTGCAGTAACCTATTTCCTAATATTCGTTACTGGTGTTCAGGTTGCATGTGCAGTTTGCTCTGGGTGGGCGTGTGGGGAATTTTGAGGCATTACATTTTGTCAAGGACTCTTGCATGGGACATGCTCACTACTTGCTTGGTGCCAACTACAGAGCACATTGTGCATCCTGTTGTGTCAACTTATTGCAGCAAGCAGAGCATATTTCAGTCAGGTGATTCTAATTCTCTCCTTTGCTCCTCTCTTCTTTTTTACAAACACAAAAGCATCTATGAACCACCTGAGAAATGTACAACTTGCATGTGCGAGTAGGCTAAATTCAATTCTGTTTTCAGGTACACTAGGACCACTTATTTTGATTCATTTTTGGTGTGGAGGTGCGACTGCACAGTAAAATGGCTGAAGATCATTCTGCTTGTGTGAAGTAGATGGGTTGGATGTCTCACAAGCTACTGAGCTTCAGTTCCAAAGCCATTTTGAATTGATGTAAGGTACACATATACATAGATAATCCTATTTCCCTTTTAACTTTTCATGAAGAAAGATTTCTTAAAATTTCTAAGTGCAACACATCGAGTTGATACAAAGTCATGAAAATAATTGTCTCCTGCCTTGCAAAAGACACAAAGCCAACACTGGAATGACCCAAACACATATTTGTGATGGAGATCGATGTATAAAATGCAGAGAAACTTGTACTCCTTCATTTTTGAAGAATCCGCTTCATTTATGTTGTTGGACATTTGAGTGATCATGTATTTTTGCCTTTTAAGTAATTGCTTATTATTGCAGGTACTGCATCTGGGAGACTGGAAGTCCGGTAAACAAATCTCCATTTCAGTCTTTCGGTGTGGCTATTCTGTACCTGTGGTCTGTGGAGTCCGGAGACGACTTAATTAAGAAGTTGATTTTTTAAGTTAGCAACACAAAAGTCTATGGAGTATGCTCGAGCTCTGCTTTGCCATGAAGAAACACATCAGTTCACTTACTGCTTGTACTAGTACCATCTTGCCTGTGCTCAAGTGAGCTGCAAATTTCCTTTGAAACCTGTTGCCATTTCGTAATGTGTTTGGTAAGGTAAACTGCTATGTTTATTGTCCTTGAAGGCATGGACCATCCAACTAACCGTGTGAAGCGCACAACTCTGCGTTGTCAGATGATCCAATGTATTTTTTTGTTCAGAACAAGCAGTATTTGTTTTACAAACGAAATTCCAGATCGATTTCTTTGTCATCAGAAATCAGAAACTTGAAAAGGAAAAACATGTGGGCCTGCTTGTCGTCAGTTATCTTGCGGTTAGTCACGATTCGTCACAGCTAAAATGTCAGTGTGGTGGAAGGATTGCGTTTTTCTCTGATAGAATGAATTTGTTGATGAGATGGCTCATGAGCAACTCTGTTGATGCAATCATGTAAATAACTGACAACCGGACTTGAGAAGCTAGTGTCTCCGGCGCACTACCCGATTACTCCTGGCCATCTCTGGTGCGGCGACAAGCCAAGGGCACGCGACGCGCGGAAGCTGCCTCCTCCTTCGCCGCGGGCGGTGCCGGCGTCACCGCGTGCAAGGGTAGTGCGCCCGACCATGGTATGTTCTATGGTGGGAAGTGCCGGCGACCGCACGATGGTGAAAATTCAGATTTCAGGACATACTCTGTTTTGTTCTGCTGTTTCAGAAGGACTATAGGTAGCAGCAGCCAGTGACGTGTAACTATTATTGCCCTTCTCTTTCCTGGCAGTGCGTTTGTCCGACGATACGCAGCCAGTGAGGCCGAGTTCCCAGAATTGCGCCGCTCAAGGGAGGCCGTGTCCTAGCCGACTCCGTGGTCCGTGCCGTGTACACCCTGCCACTCAACCGAGGCCATGTCCTCGCCTCACTGCAGAGAGTGCGTGGGGGCACTGGTGCCGACCGGCTTGCGGCTGGCCTAGGATGGTGGAGCAGCGGGCAAGGGAGGCGCGGGAGCATTGTGTCGGGTTCGAGTACGACAGCGAGCACGCGATGGCGACGGCCGAGCGTCCTGCCATGCTGGGCTGCCGGCCCTCACTGAACGCTCAAACAGTATAGGCGGCGGTGTAGGCCACTCGTTCGACAAAATGCCGCACAGGTGGAGACTGGAGATTTGGGAGTTGGAGCGGCGCCACTACTCCACGGCATATCGTCGTCTTCCCCAAGATATTTGCCTCGCTAGGTACGTGTTCTCAGCTTAGCATACCTCTCCCTCGACACTTGACAAAGACTTTGAGTCAGTCATCAACCACTCTCGTCCTGAAGAACAGTGCAATGCGTGAACTTATGCAATGACATCACGTTACTGTAGAAGAATTGCAGGACCCCGTGAGCCTTACACTACGAATCCTGATGCTTAGGCTAGGCCCTTCATTCACTCAGACACTCAGACATCTCATGACAACAAGCATAAACACAAAAACATGTTGTTCGTAAACGGATAGTATACACAGGAGCATGTCTGTCTGGATAGATAGAGATAGATGAGGTTTAGATAACAGAGTTTGCACAAGGTCCAAATCACTCTCTTTACTCCACCCTTGAACTTATGCAATGGCAGCACGTTACTATAGAGGAATTGTAGGACCCCGTAAGCCTTACATTACGAATACTGATACTTAGGTCGTTAATTCACTCAGACACTCAGACATGTAATGAAAACAGCAGCCGGACATGCGTGCCACGACACCTGCGGGTACACGGACACGCCCTTACTAGCCATGGGGCGGGAGCCGACCTCACCGCCCGCGCCAGTTCACGGCCACCTTGGATTCGGTCGTGGAGTCGGCGGCCTTGCGGCCGGCCCCACCTATGGAGGCCGGGCGGCCCCGCACCGCCGCCGCGCGTGCTGGTATACGCCAGGACAAGGGCCCGGCCTCAGGTGTCCTTAGGAGAGACCTCTGCTACGCCCAAACTCCCTGGGGCAGGGTGACCAGCGTTGTCAACAACGCCCCTACCGACTTGTTGACCGCTTTCGCGGCCTTGGGCGATGGCGTCGAGGTCGGGGTCCTCTGCACACCGCCCCCACCGACTTATTGGCGACTTTTTCGCGATGGTGGGCGATGGCGTCGAGGACGGGGTCCTCCGCACACCGCCACGCATCCCTGGGGGTAGCGTCGAGGACAAGGTCCTCCGCACCCCCGGCGACAACCTCCACGACCTCGACGCTCCGCCGCTCTCACTTGCCACCTCCAGGCCCTCTCATCTGATGCCTTAGACCACTGCCGACTACTCCTTCAAACAAGGATGGGCATTCATGCCAAGCCCCGTTTCCACTTCGAGGCCTTTTGTCCCAAGTCGGAGGGCTACATGGAGGCGATGGCTAGAGGATGGACCTGCCCCGACACCGTCTCGACCCCCTTCGGCGCTAAACGCGATGCTACGCAACCTTAAAAAGAGGTGGTCCGCCAACAAGTATCGACAATGTGCGCAGCAGCTGCTCATGGACCGTGAGATCATCCTAAGGCTTGACCGGACCGCCGACCGCCGATCCCACAACAATGATGAGTTCAAGCTGCGCAAAGGAACTCAAGTATAAATGCCTCGGCCTTTCCTCCCTTGAATGCACCATCACACGATAGAGGTCGGGGTCAGATTCCTCGCCAACGGTGACACGAACACCAAATACTTCCACCTGTTGGCTCATGGAAGAAAGCGGAGAAACACCATCACCAGGTTGCAAGCGGAGACTAGTACTTCTTTATACAAGATAATTTTATTTGTGCCCATCTCTCATCATCATCATCTTCAAGGAGATAACCCAAGCTTGTGCTTGATCTCGGTTGAGAACCCATTTCTGACTCTTTGTTATCATTTTGAGATATCCACTGAAGACATATTTCAACTTTTGGATCCTACGATATACACAATCCCAAGTATATCCACTTAGCAAACTCACCATTCAAGCAAAGGCCAATGCGTGCTTTAATTGTGTTGTCATCAATCACAAGCTTGAATGGATCTCTTGTAACTTTGCTAAGTGTTAAGAAGGAAATTGAGTCTATTACATAGTGATTATATACACAATCCACAAGTATATGGTGTCATTCAATCAACCAAAACCCACTAAAGGGCCAGATCGATGCACTTTCAAAATGTAATTGAGCACTAATAGTAATTGAGGGCTATAAATAAGGATCATTGACTCCTATGTAATGGTAGGTGAACACATTAATATCTAATATTTATTGGGATCAACACTTAGCCGTTTCTATACTTCTCCCATCGGGGCACCGCCCGAGCGTAGGTCTTCACCTTCCCTGTCGAACCATTGTTTGAACATGTGTGCTGGGCCTCATGAAGCCTTCCCGTTACAAAAATCCGTGGAACAACACCGAACAATGTTGACAATCGTCACAAAAATCAAGAACGTCATATTAAATCGAATGGTCCAAAATTCGTGTGATACAAGCTGTTAAAACATAGGATTCTTCTTATGGGGTTTATCGGTTGTTTCAAATGCTACCAACTATCGGTTGTTGACAACAACCGATTGACACTCCCAATAATTTTGCTAGTTCAAGTTTTGTTTGGACAATAATCTGGACACGTAGCTTACTCCAGCACCAACCATTCCAGCTACCACCACTTACATAGTACTTGTTTTTGGAAGGGTCCCACCGATAGTACTAGTTGTAGTAGTCCAATTTATATAGCGACCGTGCCCACTGATACTCATCAGGACCACACACAACATAAGCAAGTAGACCCGGGACCGGGAACTAGTGTGCGCATCGATCAGATCACATCACTCCGGCCGGCCGCACGATGGACGCAGAGGAGGTGTCTTTCATGACCGCGCAGGAGCTCACGTCGGCACACATCGTCTCCATGACACTCAAGGCCGCGATGGAGCTCGGCCTCATCGATGCGCTCGCCGCCGCGCCGGCGGGCGCGTTGCTGACCGCGGGAGAGCTTGTCGCCCAGCTAGCCAGGCCTGTCGTAAACACGGCCGAGGCCACGGCTGCGGTGGACCGGATGCTGCGGTTCCTCGCAGCCCACAGCGTGGTGGCATGCTCCACGGAGGAGCGGGACGGCACAGCGCTCCGGAGGTATGGAAAGGGACCAGTCTGCCAGTGGCTCTCCACCAACAACGGCGAGGGGTCGCTGGCTGCCCTCGCCATGTTCGGGTTTCAACAGCCATATTTGAACCCCTGGTAGGACACACCATTTACTTACTTAATTTTTCCTCGATCTCCTCTCGACACAAATACGTACAAGCAAATAATTGTTGCTATCAAATCTAGGCTGCATATGGCGGAGGCGGTGCTGTCCGGCGGGGTGGCTTTCGAGATGGCCAACGGGATGCCGTCGTTCGAATACATGGGGAAGAACCCTCATCTGAGTGCGCTCTACAACCAGGCCATGTCCCAGCTTTCATTGCTCGCCTGCCGCAAGATGCTGGAGCGCTTCACCGGCGGGTTCGACGATATCCACGTCCTCGTCGACGTGGGCGGCGGCGCCGGCACCACACTGGGAATGATCACCTCTCGGTACAAGCACATCAAGGGCATCAACTTCGACATGCCTTCCGTCATCAGCCAAGCAAAGCCTATACCAGGTACGTTCAGCTAGATATATCGATCTTTGCTTTCCCAGTCCACTCAAATATAGGATATCCACGGGCATGTATATAAATAAATAAAATTATGTATGCAGGCGTAGAACATGTAGGCGGGAACATGCTCGACTACGTGCCCAGCGGCGACGCCATCTTTATGAAGTCGGTGCTGCACCTGCTCAACGACGAGGACTGCGTGAAGCTTCTCAACAATTGCTACCGGTCGGTCCCGGCGGAGAAGGGAAGGTGATCGCCATGGAGGTGGTCCTGCCGGCGACCCCAGACGACGCAACGCAAGCGGGGCGCTTCCCGTTCCAGTTTGATATCATCTGCTTGCTCAACGGCTTAAAGGGTGGCAGGGAGAGAACCGAGCAAGAGTACGCACGGCTCGCCACTGATGCCGGCTTTCGTGGACCTATCCGCTCTGTTGCTGTCTTCGGGGGTTACCGAGTGCTTCACTTCACCAAGTAGCTACTACCTACGTACCTAACACCGGCCTATATATCTTGCATTGGAGGTCTAGCTAGAACTGAAATCTCATCGATATATACGAGTTTGGAGTTCGGCGGCCGGTCTAGTACAACTCTCGAGCAAGAGATGACATCTCAATCGTTAAATTACGTGTTTCCATAATCTGAATACATATAATTCCCTGGAGACCGACCTGGATTAGTATTGGATTCTTACTGACGTCGTCGTAGAGATTATAGGCATGCATAGACATGGATTTTTACTTTTAATAATGGTAATGATGACATGGAAATCAAATATATCCCGTAGGCATGGTAAAATTAAGTCCAAAGTCGAACCCAGATGTCAGAGAAAGGCCTGGGGACGGGCCTTGCCCAAGTCACTAGGGGTACGGGCCACGGGCCTCCCTCGGAAAGTGCAAGATTGGTGTAGTAGCTGCTTGCCACATACCCGAGTCACTAGGTTGGTAGCGCTAGCAGTGGCCAGGCTACCCACCACGGTTCGATTCCCAGTCTGGGCAACCGTGGGTGCCGCACCAGGGGATTTTCCCCAGTTTCTCACCTGGTTATCCAGGCCGCCTCTCTTCGCGTTGGACGTTCAACGAATATTGCGACGAACTTCGTTGCCCCTCAAAGGACGCGAACTTTGAAGTCTGTGTGTAGCTCATGCAACACACTTCGGGAGAACTCTGCTCTCTACGCAAACTGGCAAGGTTTGGCGCCTGCCACACCTAAAAATTTGTATAAAACACTCAATATACATAGTATACGTCGATGCATGCTAAGTTTGGGTCTGGTGGCTAGCGGCTGTTGGGTTTTCATGGTGATGGGCTATAATTAGCAAACCAAATGAAAGGGAGGCTGATGGGCTATAATTAGTAAACCAAATGGAGGGAGGCTAATTTGTCCAACTGTCGAGCAGAATGGCCCTGATCGATGTACTGATATGATAACAACTCCAGAAACTCTAGCGCACTATACAACGGCTGTAGTGTGAGCATAGACGCGGGCTTCAAGGTCGGCGGACCGCGACTGATTGTGCAACGACGGCACTAAATAAGAGTAGATACATAATGAAAGGTACTTATTTAATTTAGATACATAATGAAAGGTACTTATTTAATTTAGAAAATTAGAATTCTATGTTAATTTACAGGTCTTTTTTTTTGAAACAGGGGTCCTTATAATGTCAGTATAAATTTTTCAATTTTATAGAAATCCCGCCACACCTCAAAACTATTCCTGCCTCCGCCACTAGGTTCAAGAGCCTGTGGAGCCTGATTGATCACTCAGTGCTGCTACCAAATAATCTATACCTGTGGAGCCTCCACGAATTGAGAAGTGGACTGATGATATACCACGTGAGCAGAGCATCCCCAAAGGCTACGTACGGAGGATGAGGAGCCCTGTTTTGCCATTGAGAAGTGCATTCATTAGCAAACTGCTTTGCCCTGGAGCACTGCTAATTTCGTTTGCAACCTGATGCGACGAAACAATTTGCTGAACTGCACTATTAATTCACCTTGGATGCATGGACCATTCAGTTTTATACTCAAATTCCAGGCAGTCTCCGGTGAGTAGGGATTCCGTTCCCGGTATACTCAAATTTTGAAGATGTACAAGAATGCAAAAGGAGTTGGTCTAAGCTCTAGAGACCTCTGCTTTGCATGGAGATGTTGAGGCTATATATGTGATATAATGTAAAAAGTTTTGTTTTGATCACTCAGCGCTGCTACGAATCTGTAACTGTGGAGACGAATTAATTAATAAGAAGTTGATATATCACGTGAGATTGATCACTTACTGTTTTGACACGGAATACTGCTAATTTCGTTCTGAACCTGATGCGACCAAGTAATTTGCTGAACTTCCCTATTTATTAATTCTCCATGTATGCACGGACCATTCAATTTTTCAATAAACTCCTCTGCTTTGTGAACTCCAACGTGTTTGTCAGACCAAGCAGAGTTTGTTTTTTATACGTATGAACTTTCAGATCGATTCCAGGAGAGGGGAAAAACGCTCTGTTGTGCTGTTGATCAGTTAACATGATAAGGCTGCTTGTCATCAGTTATCATGTGGAAGTCGGAATTCGTAAAATCACGTCACAGCCAAAATGTCACTCCAGGTCAGGTCAGATGCAAGTATCGCGTCTGACAGGTCTGACAGAGCGCCGCGTCTCTCATCTCTGTGCCACTACATCTAAGCTAATCGTACCACGTCGCAAAGCGCTGCTTTCGCCTCCGTCGCCATGGCGCGACACAGGCGTCTGCCCGTGGTGGCGCAACGTGCCGGGGTGGTGCGGCTGTGGCGAGTGCTTCGTCGACCGTGGCGCCGTGCTGTGCTACCGGCTGAGCCTTCAGGCAGTTGCGATGAAGCTAAGTTGGCGCGGCGACAACACGCACCGCGCACCAGATGTTCGGCGAAAATGCGCCACAGCCTGTCAGAATTCCATGGTTTGTTTTCCCCAATGGCTGGTCTGTGGATTTTATTTGGTTTTGCTTCACACGAATCTTTCTGCATTTTAATTTACTTGGGTCTTGTTTAGATGGCAAATTTTTTAGCACCGAATGTCACATCGTCACTTATAGCACGTTTCGTTTGTTAGTGGTAAATATCATCCTACCATGGAGTAACTAGACTCAAAAAGAATCGCCTCGCAATGTACATCTAAAAACTGTGTAATTAGTTATTTTTTTATCTACATTTAATACCCTAAACATATGTCTTTTGGTGTATTTAATGTGATGTGATGGAGAGAAAGTGGGGAAAAGTTAGAAGGTTTTGCCAACTAAACGTGGCCTTGGATTGCACACAACGAGCAGCATTGGGTTTGTACGGCCATGCACAAAACACTGTATTATAAGTTGCAACTGTCAAGACTCACCTAATGCTGCAGGGAATCGAACTAGCGCTTTAGTGCCAAGCAGGTAATGTGAAAATATGAACAAGCTTTAACACCTAGATTTGCTTCCTAATACCAACCGAGGGCACACAAAGGATGCAACTCGTATTAAGACAAATGATAGGCCAAGGCACAGAGTTAACAGAAGGTTTAAAACAATGAGTTTACTCATTGAAACAAGACTTATAAGTATGTTACTCTACAAATAAATGCCTGGTAAAAGCTTTTACCATATACCATCACTTGCTAGAAAAATAATATAATCTCATAGACACTTTAAATAAATACAAATCCATTGATGCAAGTTTCATGATCTAAAATTGCATATAATTTGAATAATAGTTGGTCATAGTTTGTATAGGTTGACTTTTCCTTTTGAAATATGGCTATCATTTTGACACGGAGGAAGTATTTTATATTGTTCTGATAGTGGTGTAAGTATATTTTGCATCGTTATTGTAGTGGAAAGTCATTGTTATGAACACACGCACACTCTACCTCTAGGAGCATGTCCCAAGAACTGAGTTGGATCGGCAAATCTTAAGATTGATGAAGTCACCATATGTGTTTAGTTGTCAAAAAAACATCGCTTACCACTAAAAAGAATAGCGTCATTAAAACCGTACGATAAGCCCCAGAAAAATGCAAGCATCCGTATCAAACACCTAGTGGACAGATTGCACCACAAGGACCCCAACCAAAGTAAGCTAAGTTCAGTTCAAATTAACGTTTAGTTTAGAAGTCACTCAACCTTAGATCATGGAATTTAAACATGGCCTAAGTAGTTTGGGTGATTATTTACTGATTAACCCTTCCTTTGGCCCACTGATCAGGCTATGGGCTCTCTTGTACATGCCGGCAACCGGGCCCCAAATTCCATTTGAGTGAGTAGAGGTAGTTTCACATGCTTGTAAGCCAAGGGCAATCATGGTTGTTGCATGCTTTTAGATTAGAGTGCAGTGTTGCCACCTCATCCGACGAGCCGACGAGCATGTCATCTGACACATCCCAATTGTGGATCCGTTTGACACATGAACAGACAAACTCTGGGTCATCAGACGGACTCATCGCGTTTTGCTAGATTATTAAACGCGAGACAACAAATAAGACTCCTACGTTTTTCTTTAATTGCCACTTTTGACGAAATTCCAGATTTCATCAGAAATGAAAGACGCCGCGTTTAACCTCACTCCGCCCACAGCGAGCACTGCCAGCCACCGCTTCTCGATCTTATCGTCTCGTCTCTCCTCTCGTCTCTGTCCTCACCCATGTGCACTGCAGCCGTGTGCAGCGATGCAGAGTACGTGCTCCCAATCCTACGTATACCTAGGATTGGGAGCAGTGAACCGCGGCCTGACTGCATTCCTGGCCACCGCGCGGCCCCCTGCGTGGGCGTGCATGTGGAAATCGCGAACGAACCATCCTGTTTGCCTTTGTGTCGATTGAAGTGAGCAGTACGTCTACGCGCAATGCCGATGCCCGAGCCTTGTCCTGCGGCGGGCGTTCGCGTGAGCAGCGCTCAAACAGTCAGTTGGCGGTGCGCGCCGCCCGTTCGACGAAATGCGCCAATGCCCACCGGTGGAGCCTTGCTGCTTCAATGTCAACCAAAGCGGCGCGTCAAGTGTGAACTTCAACTTGGTTCGTCTGTCGCTACGGTACGTGTGCCACAACTCCGCGGCAACTTCCTGATACTGGTAATTATTCAAGAAGTCATTTGTTTCTTCTCAAAGTAGAGACTGATGAATCCTTGGTTGCTTGCTTGGGTCCCTCCATCTTTAACTGTGGCATGAATATCGTGAAGGCAAGATGGTACGCGTGCACATGGGGTCTGGCAATCCTCTGCAGCTCCACGTCCACATGGTACGCCTCCTCTTTTTCTTTGCCATTGTCACTGACAAAGACTCAGGGGCCCTGTTTTAAAATAGCGGGCTAAGCCATTTAGCGGCAGTCTCCCTAAAAGATATTTAGCGCTATATAAGCGGTATAATAGCGGGCTTTAAGCCATTTAGCGGTTGAGCAAAAAATATGCCAAACATTATATAATTTTACACATAATAAAGATAAAAACATAGATAATTCAAAGTCTTATGTAGTGCTTCATCAGCCATTATCTTGGAAGTGATATGTCTCCATTCGGTTGGGCCTTAAGATGAGATTTGGGCGCTAATCAATTTGGGCCAATGGAAATCAGCCCGATATCTTATAGCGCGCTAAATGAATGAGTGCAGTTTAGCGTTTTAGCGGCGCTATTAGCGGTAAATAGTGTTTAGCGCTAAAATAGCAATAGCTTTGCGTTACTCTGCCCGAAACGCTATTTAGCGCTATAGCGCGCTATTTAAAACAGGGCTCAGGGGTGGTCAATCACTCTTGGCTGCTTCTCTCTTGTCTCGAAGGAGCAGTGCAGCGCGTGAACTTGTGCAAAGTTTTAGTGACATCAAGATTGCTGGTAGCCTGCTGCTGCTCCTATCCTGGTTTTACAATTTTACTGAAGCAATGCTGCAAGCTAACCCTGTTTAGTGCTAGTTCCTTCCACCAATCTGAGTGTTTTGGATTCAGACTCGTCATTATATATCTGATCAAGAACACATTCTTTGGCAGCTAAGACTAAACTTCAATGCAACTCGCTGTGACGTACTATCAGATAACCCATATCCAGCAGTTTTTTTTTTTTTTTTTTTTTTTTGAAAAGATTCCATCTGCAGCTTTTAACCCCTTGTATCGATGTTTGAGCAAGACTCAGAGTGAGTCAATGACCTTGATAGCTCCTCTCTTGTCCAGTGGATGTGCATGTGCAGCCGAGCAGTACATCAACTTTTGCAATCGCAACAAATCACTATGGAAGAATTGCAACATCCAATAAACCTTACAAATCAAACCCTGAGCCATGTGTATATGTATAAAAATTATGGGTTGAGATCACTGATGTAAATGGCCCAAAACACTGTATCTAGCATCCATGACAAACTCAGAGTGCTTAAGCATAATAGTGTTACACATGGGGGTCCAATATAAAAATTGCTCCATTCACCTGGCCTCCTGGCCCTCTAAATTATGACTGTGGCACATGGGGCGTCCTTTGCACTACTCGTTGTGTCCTTCTTGCTTCCTTTGGCCTGCAGCAGTTGATAGCTCAGCCGGAAGGTCACAACTCATTACAAGCAAGGAGAAGCGCTCCCAACCCCAAGTGCTTTCATCCCTGGCTATCTAGATCTAGGCTCAAGCGCGCTTTGGTGTGCGGCCATTGCAGAAGAGAAAAAGAAGGCTGCATCTGGAGATGGCTCCAGTCAGAAATATCTGATCTGCCCACTTTGCATTGGAAACTTAACTGAAGAATACTTTATTTGTCCGAGGTCCAGGTATTGTATTGTTGTTTCCTTTACCTGAGAATATGGTATTATATTGTTTTGTTTATTGCTCCTGCTACATTCTTCCATTTAGATCATGTCTTCTACACTTTCTGCTCTGAACGGTAATCATTTGGAGTGACTGACTTGGCCTTTGACTTCTCAGGAATTGAAGGTTGAATGCTCCTAAATCACAGATCATAACAACTCTGTGGTACGCTAACCATAGTTTGTCCCCTTTAATTTCATGTTCTGTTATCTATTCCATTTTGCTGCACTTCGAGTACAAAGAGTTTGCTTAATCAGAGGCTTATCATGGATTTGAAGGGAAAGCAATATTTATTTTCTATTTTTCTAGTGTGCACCCTGAAGTAGATGTTTCCAGATCGCACATCATCTTGCGCTACTCAGTACCCACTCCGCACCGCACGATGCACCTCCGTCCTTGTTCACTCCGTGAGTGTGTGTATAACTATCTACGACTGTCGTATATTGCCTTGTTAGATAGGAGTATACTGTTACACCAGTTAACACTTTGATTCTATGTTCTCTCGGTAGGTTTTCGATCCAAATTTGTCTTTTTCGATGACGAAAACAGATAATCACCCTTCGAAGCCATTAATAACCTAGCTGTCCTTCTTTAGCACAGCTGGAGTACTTCTCAATCAACGAAGACTGGGTGGATTGTTCGACTAATCAATCACTGACGGCCGACCGACCCATCGCCGCCCTTGTTGCTCCTTCCATTTCTCGGCAAGTTGATCAACCCAGACACGTTGCAAAGGAGGAAGGGCTACGCTACGCTTGGAGCTGGCTTATTCAAGAGCCCCAGGTACGTTGCAGATCCTGGAGCTCCAGCAGTTACTTTATTTTTGACGAATGATTAACATCCTGTATGTTTAGTTTTTGTTGCTTGCTCTAGTGTGCATACTCTACGGTCTAGCTATGTTTTAATTTTTCTTCTCAGAGCGACCCTCCTTTATTTGCTATGTCGTCTAGCTAGGTCGTCCAACAAATCTGAGCCCAAGGCAATTGCCAATGCTTAGTGTTCTGTTTTGTTTAACGCAATGTAAACCTTTTCAGTGATATGTATCATGTACTCATAATATCAGGCTCTCAGAGCCACATAATCAATGAAATCAGGTGGGGGACTTCCCCCGTTGAAGTTTCAAAAAAAAAAAAACGTAAGACTTCTAGTTTAACCAAGAATATGTCATCCTCTTTATTCCGTCGTCGATTTCCTTGTCCTACTCTGCCTGCGCTTTCTGCTTGCACGCCTGTAATTTCTTGGATAAATAACATGAGATTTCTTCTTACTGATCTCAGGTACCGAAGTCCTAACACACTCCCTAGCAAGTTATAGAGCAGCTTGTGTGAAGCTATTTCATTCTTCTCTATTTGATGTTGTGGTATGTTCCTCTTACCATCGTTAACTTATTCACCTGTTTTTGCGTTACCTTTTATATTCTTTGCGAAGGAAGGCTACTTGTGCATTACATTCATTGATCAACTTGAACTTGATCTGCTCTGAATCTCTCATTTTGAAACACCTACTGAATTTTTTCTCAGATTTCTCAAGTTCTACCAAGTGTGCATGATAATCCCATTCATCACTCCAGATCCAAGTGCATGATCATAAATATATAGGATATATAGTCGGAGCGCAAGGCTAGCCGAGAGATGGAAACGGCGGTGGTGAGCGCTGCGGTTGGGGTGATGAAACCCCTTCTTGTCAAGCTCACCATGTTGATGGGCGATGAGTACAAGAAGCTCACAGAGGTGAGGAAGCAGGTTCCCTTCTTCAAGGACGAGCTCAACGCAATGAGCGATTTCCTTGAGAAGCTAGCGGATTACGATCAGCTGGATACACGTATCAAAGGTTGGAGAGACCGTGTGAGGGCCATGGCATATGACATTGAAGATTCCGTTGATAACTTCATCATGTGGCATGATTCTTGTGCCGATGTTGGCTTCCCCGAAAAGATGCGTCATTATTTAAAGAGATTGAAGGAATATCGTCGATTGGCAGCCAATTCAAGGAGCTCCGGCATCATGTTGTAGAAGAAAGCGAACGATACAAAAGGTACAAGACTGATGATTTGCATAATAGTTTCAAGATTAGTGGTCTACAATATTACGCTTCTAGCAGTGTGTGGTTGTTGATCCTCGAAAGTGACGGCACTCTACAAGGTGTCAGCCTCCCTAGTAGGTATGGATCATATAATTTTGTCAATAGACGTTTTTATTATTAATAACTTTCCAAATGTGATGTTCTACAAGTCTTTACTTCTAGTATGTATTTTATTAAAAATAATATGCACACAATTGCTCTAGGTTTTTTTTTTGACATGAATTGCTCTAGGTATTGATGCGCCAAGGGAAGAGCTAGTCAAGCGGTTGACAAACAAGGAGCAACAACTGAACGTGATTTCTATCGTGGGATTCGGCGGTTTGGGTAAAACTACACTTGCTAAAGAGGTGTACCAAACGATTGGAGATCAATTTGATTGTAAGGCGTTTGTCTCAGTTTCTCAGAGACCTGATTTGACAAGGGTTCTCAAGGACATACAAACGAGACTAGGAATTGGGTATTCTGCTTCTTGTGATGTACGAGACATACTCGACAGTCTTACAGACCATCTCAAGCATAAGAGGTAATAACTACTTCTGAATTCTGACATTGCTAGCTATTAGCTCTTGTATTTACGTGGGCTATTTGTGTGTTATATTTAAATGATTGTTCAACTTTTTTTTCCTTCCACACATCAGTTCTCATGTAAAAGCACTTTTGCAAGTAAATACTAGTAGCTATTATGGCTATAGAGATTTTTTTTATTACCACTAACTTCATGAATATGAGTTTCTTCTTGTTTACGGCATGTTTAGATCCATTGTGATTATAATAAATTAGCAAAAATAATCTGACCATTCATTGTGACCAAGCAAGCAGTTTATGGGGTGAATTATTATAAACAAAACACCAGATTACAATAGTTCTATCATACATCTGATGCTTGCTTTTTGGAGATTATGGACGCTGAAAAGTCCAACCTGCCGTCACCTATCTTATCTGAAGTTCCATCCAACTAAAGGGCATGATAGGTACTTATCACTTTAACCAACAAGTAGTCTACCATAATAAACTAGAGAACCAAATACCCCACTACAATTATTATAATTAATCTATAATCCAGTTATAGTAATCTATGCACAAATTTATAGTAATCTTGCTGACACCCAAACGAACCCATAATGTGCGTAGTAAGGAACATATTACTCTATCATAATGTCGTACTAAGGAGATCTACTATTGTCAAACTTTTCTGATGGTTTTATTTATACTTTATGGTGGTATATCCTAATATACAATCTATGTAACATGTGCAAACAATTCGACAGGTACTTCATAGTAGTTGATGACTTGTGGGATATGCCCGAATGGGATATTATTGTGTGTGCTTTTGAAGATAATAACAAGGGCAGCAGAGTAATTGTAACCACACGAGTGGAAGATGTGGCTAGTAGAGCAAGTTCGAATCGCCAGTGCATCTATAGAATGAAGCCCCTCAACAGCCAAGATTCTCGAAGATTATTCCTGAATAGGATATTTGGCTCAGAAGATGACTGTCCATCTCACTATAAAGAAGTTTCTGCTCAAATTTTGAAGAAGTGTGGTGGTTTACCACTTGCAATTATCACCATAGCTAGCCTATTAGCTAGCCGACCAGAAAGACTAATGGATGAATGGGAGACAATACGGAATTCTTTGGGTGACCCGTTTGCCAAAAATCCCACTTTGGAAGGGATGAGACAGATTTTATACCTTAGCTATAAGCATCTTCCTCATCATCTCAGGACATGCTTCCTGTATCTTGGTAAATATCCAGAGGACCATGAGATCAAGAGGGATGATGTAGTTAGACAATGGATGGGTGAAGGATTTGTCAGTACATGTCAATGGAGAGACAAAGAGGATGTTGCTAAGGGTTATTTCAATGAGCTTGTCAATAGAAGCTTGATTCAGCCAGAAAGAAGTGACTGTGGGGAGGTATTGTCATGCAGAGTACATGATATGATGCTAGATTTGATCCTCAAGAGGTGCACAGAAGACAATTTTATCAGTGTGGCACGCAGTTCTGAAGATATGGCAAGAGAGCACGAGTACAAGATCCGTCGACTGTCCCTGCACTCTAATGCTGAAATTGGTGCACCGGATGGTATTTCATTAGGGACCATTACTACTAGCCTGTCAAAAGTTCGATCTCTGTCACTGATTGGACGTTGCATGTGGAGACTCCCATTGTTACCGTTCCATAAGTATATCAGAGTGTTGGATCTGCAAGTGCGGATCATAGAATATACTCACGCATGCGAGTATCTTGCCAAGCAAGTGGACCTCACTATCATTGGACAGTTGTACCAACTAAGGTATTTGAAGCTTGGCTGTTGTGCACACTACATGAAGATCCCTCATAAAATTAGCGGGCTTGTGCATCTAGAGACGCTTGAAATAGTGAAGAACTCGAACATGCCATCAGATGTTGCTGATTTGCCTCGCTTGTCCCGGCTGGATGTGCATTGGGGTCAATGCATGCCTGCCGGGCTAGGCAAGATGAAGTCTCTGCGCACTCTCGCAGGCTTTGATCTTCTGAGTATGGACACTAAGCCCATTGGTGAGCTCACAAATCTAAGGGACCTGAGGCTCTGCTGTGGAGTTCGTGGAACTAGCGTTCCGGCAGGGAGCGATCTAGAAAAGATGCTTCGGGGTGGTGCTTTTAGCATGGAGTCCGGTGTGGCACGGGGCAGTCACCAGGTCCAGGAGCAGAAGAAGCAGCTCTGCAATAATGCTATTGGGATTAACGTATCAGTGGTCAAGGGGATTGATTCTTTGTACTCTTCCATTGGAAAACTCCGTAGCCTGAGATACTTGGAGATCCGTCCTTGGGGTCGTGTAGTTTTTGTTGAGGATGGCAACAGCCAGCTGGGTTCACTATCTGATCCACCTTCCAGTATCGAGATTCTCAAACTAACGGGATTTCTGTTCTCCAGAATTCCCAAGTGGATTAGAGCGGGTGCTCTGAACAACCTCCGCCGCCTGGAGCTTCTTGTTTCCGGGACGTCGACAGACGAGGTTGCTGTTATTGGAGAGCTGCCGTCCCTCATCCACTTCGTCATGGAATTGGAGACCGGCCCTCCTGCTGCCGACGCCATCGTGTTCGGCGCAGGATTCCTAGCTCTGGAGAGCCTCTGCTTCCATTTCTGTGACGCAGATGCAACCTCGTACATGGGCTTCCACTTCCAGGCAGGGGTTATGCCCAGGCTTCGAAGTCTCACTCTACAGTTTGATCACCGGGAGTGGCGCAGTAGAGCTACACCAGTTGGCATGGAGCACCTGTTGAGCCTCCAACACTTCCGTGTGGAGTTCCAGGACCACCAGGAGACATTTGACGGAAGCTACCCTCCACCGTCAAATTTGTGCAGTGACGCACGTTCTGCGTCACTGCAGAAATTATCTCGAAAATTTTTTTTTTTTCGCGATTTGGAAAAAAAAAAAAAAATTCTGGGATCTCGAAAAAAAAAAAAAAATCTGGGATCTCGAAAAAAATATCTGCAGTGACGCAGAACGTGCGTTGAGGAACGCTGTGGAATCGCTCCCAAGCCGTCCTTCCTTGGAGTGGAGGAGTCCTATAGATATGGATAGATGGAAGAGATCCGCTATATATATGGATTAGAGCGGGTGCTCTGAACAACCTCCGCTGAATCTGATGATACGTAGTAAGATAAAGGAAGTGATGCAACCTAGTCCACGTGATGGAATTGTATGGAGTATGCACACAGCGCACCTAATGTAATTTCAATGGCACGGCTTATTTGCCCTGTTCACTCTGTTCTTTCACCACTCCTTATCTGAGCAGAACTGTAAGCTTTTTTATACAGCAGCAAAAATCAGTGTGCTCCTGTTAAACTGAGATGTAGATATATTATTAGCAGGGACAGGAAAAGACATAATTATTTGACTGTGGTTGTACGTGCAACAGTAGATGATCCGTGTATATTCAGGGTTGTCTGAACCTGCAAATCAGGCGTTTTCTATTTTATGTGCATCATCAGATTCAATCGACTATTTTTTGGTAAATTTATTAACTCAAGCAAACAAAAGTTACAGTACGCATTTCTTTCATTTTCACCTTTGATTTGTGAAGAACTTGGTTCCAGATGACGTGTCCTGTGTGTGTGATGAAACAACATGAGATGATGGGTTAACATCCCTCCACTCCGTCAATAACCGAGTCTCATATTTATCTAGCATATATTTTAAGAAACTACTTGAGCTGTGCGCCAGGGGTCAATTCTTCATTGCCTTCGCCCCCGACCCCGAGAGTCGAAGCTAGGTACCGTGCCGAGTGCGAGCGGCCTAGGATGATCGATGATGGGTGGAAGAAGCAGAAGCATGCAGCGGCTACCAGCAGCAGGACACGGGCATGGATTGGGAGTGAACAGTGGCTTGACTGCATCATCAGATTCAAACGCTTTTTTTGGGGTAGATTAAACTGCAGAGAACGAACAATACATACGTATTTCTTTCATTTTCACAGAACGAAAGATGCCACGTTCTGTGTGTGTGATGAACAACTCACTGCTTACTCTGCTGTATCAGAACAAGCAGAGTTTGTTTCATCTCGTTTACATATGAAGCCTCTGATTTCAGAGCGACAGATGTTTTATTCTGATGTTCAGTTAACATGCTTGGGTGATTGGGTCTCCATCTTTACATGTGGCATGAATCATGGAGATGGAGGCAAGATGGTACGCGTGCACATGGGTCTCTCTCTCCGGTCTGGCAGCTCCGCTCCGCGTCCACATGGTACGCCTTTGCACCTCAGCTTCGTCTTCTTCTTTGCCATTGTCACTCGTGACTCGACCAAGACTCAAAGGTGGTGGTCAATCACTCTTGGCTGTCTCGAATGAGCAGTGCAGCGCGTGAACATACATGTACGAAATTTCAGTGACTGAAGCAAGATTGCTGCTGCTTTTATCCTGGTTACAGATGCTGTTTAGTTCCTTCCACCAATCTGAGTGTTTTAGATTGGGGCTCGTATTTGGATCTGATGACAAACACATTCTTTAGCTGCTAAGACTAAACATTTCACTACCACTCGCCGTTATGAGATAGAGTAAGCATTTCTACCGGCCTCTTATGTCTGCCCTTTTTGACCCCATGCATCGACGCTTGAGCAAGATTAAGAGTCGGCCAATGACACTTAGTGCATGTTACGAGTACTCCTGTCCGGAGAACAGTGCATGTGCAGTGCAGCACGTCAATTTTATTTGCAAATGCAACACATCACTAGGTAAGAATGGTAACATCCTACCTAAAAGCCTTACAAAATCCTACCACTTAGGACCATAAATACAAGCTGTAAGCTCAGACACTGTCACACATGTTCATACAAGCTTAAATCCTATCTCCTCACTACAGAGACCGTGGAGCAATGGTTGATCAACCCATGTCCAGGAGACGAAGGCCGCGTGCCGAGCGCGAGCGATCTAGGATGATGAGGGGTGCCGACGCCCGAGCCTTGTCCTGTGGTGGGCGGTCGCGTGAGCAGCGCTCAACCGTTCGACGAAATGCGCCATGCCCGTTCGACGAAATGCGCCAGTGCCCACCGGTGAAGCCTTGCTATTTCAGCGTCAAACGAAGCGCCGCGTGAAGTGTGAACTCAAACTTGGTTCGTCAGTCGCCACGGTACGTGTACCACAACTCCGCGGTAACTTCCCGTATACTGATATTATTCAATAAGTCATTTTTTTTTCTGATTCTGAAGAAGAGACTGATGAATCCTTGGGTCCCTCCATCAAATTTAAGTGGCATGAATCATGGAGATGGAGGCAAGCTGGTACGCGTGCACATGGGTCTCTCTGATAATCCCTGCAGCGCCGTGTCTAGTACAGTATATGGTACGCCTTTCCACCTCAGCTTCCTCTTTTTCTTTGCCAATGTCACTCGACCAAGACTCAGAGGTGGTCAATCACTCTTGGCGGCTTCTCTCTCTTGTCCTTAAGGAGCAGTGCAGCGTGTAAACTTGGGCCACGTTTAGTTGGCAGAAATTTCTAACTTTGTCCCCCACTTTTTTCCCATCACATCACATTAAATACACCAAAAGCATATATGTTTGGAGTATTAAATGTAGATAAAAAAATAACTAATTACACAGTTTAGATGTACATTACGAGACGATTCTTTTGAGCCTAGTTACTCCATGGTAGGATGATATTTACCACTAACAAACGAAACGTCTTTAAACAGACATGATGTGACATTCGGTTCCAAATATTTGCCATCTAAACAAGGCCTTGTGCAGAATTTCAGTGACATGAAGCAAGATTGCTGCTGGCCTGCTGCTGCTCCTATCTTGGTTTTACGGTTTTACATGACCTTTTTTTTTTTTTTTGACAACAAACGTCGCTCAATGACCTTGGCAGCTCATCTCTTCTCCACTGCATGTGCATGTGCAGCCGTCAGTACGTCAACTTTTGCAATGACAACACATCACTATGGAAGAATTGCAACATTCTACAGCTAGAAGCCTCACAAATCATACCCCCTTAAGCCCTTAAATACGAAGCTGTAACGTCAGACACTCAGGCATGTTCATACAAGCTTAAACACAATGAATCTTGCTATCTATTTGGAGGAGATGAGCCATGTGTATCTGTATCTGTAACGTGACAATGAATTTGATTCTAACATGAAGGACCAATTTAATAATTTTGCTTCATTCACCGTACTGTCCGGGCTCCTCGAGTCCTCCTGGCCCACTAAATTATGACCATGGCCCATGGGATGGCCCATGGGAGTCCTCTGACAGTGGGACGGCCTGATTCTAGCATGAGGAGATGCATGATATGCATTACTCATTGTGTCTTCCCTTGTTGGCCTGCACTTGGTTTAGCTCACTACGTAGCGTCACAACTCACAAGCTATCAGGAGCTCCAATCCCGAGTGCTCTCATCTCACTGGCTATCTATATCTAGTTCAAGCCCGCGTTTTGCAACCAAGATTTCGGGAGATCTAGTGATTCCGGGAGATCTGGGGTGTGTTTGGTTGCACTCAAATGGGTTTGTAACTGCTAGGATGGGCCTCCTTTTTCGCCGTTTGGTTGCAAAAATTTGGAGTGGAGCACTTCCCAGTTGGGCCATCCGTGCGCTCGAGCACCGCCCGGGATCGAATCGCGGGGGTGGCGATTCATTCCCGGCCGTGCTCAACCCAGCGCCAGCGGCGAGGCGACTTTCCGTCACCGCCTCCTTGGCTCACCCTCCGTCACGCAACCTCCCCGCTCGGAGCTCGCGGCCGTCGGCGCTTCCCTTCCCCCGCCGGAGCTCGCGGGACGTCGGCGCTGCTTCCCCCCCGCTCGGAGCTCCGCGGCGGGCGCGCTTCCTTCCCCGCCGAGCTCGCGGCCGGGCGGGCGGCGCCGACGCACCTGTCCCGACTGCGCGCTTCCCCTCCCACGCGCTTCCCCCCCCGTACCTGTCCCCGACTGCGTTTCGCGCCCGACCTGCGCGAAGCGGATCATGGAGTTGCCCGTGGAGGAGCGGGTCAAGGTGCTCGACCTCCTGCCGCCGCGACGACGACGCGCCACCGCCTCGACTACAACGACATCCTCTTAATCGGGGTGAGGAAGAGGTGATCAGTATGCAAATCAGCCGAAGCAACCAAACACTCCAATCTCTTAATCGGGCTACAATGGGCCACCAAAACTAAAAACATCCAAACAAACTCATGTGGCTAGATTTAGCCAGGCTCATTCTAGCCATGCTAGAATGGGCTAGCCATGCTACAGCTAGCACCACAACCAAACACACCCCTGGTGTGCATAGATTGCAGAGGAGTAAAGGAATTTGGAGATGGCACCCAGCAGGAGCAGTATTTTGAGATCCAGGTATCTTACAGTATTTTTAACCACGAATACCCTACCATTTTGTTGTGTTCATTGATGTATTTGTATTTTTTTTTTTTAGATAAAGGATGACTCATCCGGCCTCTACGTCCGGAGACGTACACATCCCAAATCTATTTGTATATAGTCAGGGTTCTCTGTTTATGCTATGAACCGTAATCTTTTGGACATTAACTTGGCCTTTGACTTCTCAGGTGCTGAACTGAAGGCTGAGTACTCCTAAGTCACAAATCATAGCAGCATAAATAAGCTCCTGGTATTTTTCTTTTTTAGTATGGACAACTATTTTAAAGTTGTCTGTTCCTTTTTTTTTTCTCTGGCAACATTCGTCCATTTCTTCTCCAACTATGGACATCTAGCCGTACTTCTGCTTTCAATGCAATTGTTTTCTGCAAACAAAATTGGTGATTGTTCTGCATATGATCAGGTGCTGAAGGTTGGAAATTCAGAAGTTATACATCAGTGTTTGATCCTTCTGAGCTTCTAGAGGATATGGTATGCTTATCTTCCTGTCACTAAGTGTTTAGTTTGCTTTCATGCCATAGCCTTTAACCCCTGATCCCTCCTATATTATGCTTATTTTGGCTGCTTATGATGCAAGGAGGAAGAAGGCTAGTGCCAGCGTGAGTTTGCTTGCAAATAACCACTTCAGCGACCAAAGACCAAAGGCTATAAGGAGCTACTGCTACTACAACTGCACCCTGTTTCGTAAGTCAGATATCAATAAATAATGCCAGTGGATAAAGAAATAAGAGTGAAATGCACCCCACTTCTCACCTAGATCCATGAACATTCCCTCGGCTCGTCTGGGTCCATAATTTTTCCCCCTTCACACCTAGTTCCATAAAAAAAAAAATTCCGCTCATTTGGGTCCATGAACTTTTCCCTACTTCTCAACTTCACAACTGGCTACACAGGACTTTGCTGGCCACGTATCTGCTGATGTGGTGCCATGTGCTTTTTATTTCATAAACTAGCTGAGCCTTTGAAAAAATGTATAAAATCATAGAAAAATCATAAAAAGGAAAATCTAGTTCTTAGACTCCACATAAATAAATCTATGCAATAGATATATAATATGACATGTTTTAGTTCAAAGTTTTATTGTAGCTGTAGATCTATGTGTTTCTATTCTTAATTCATAACTATAGCTCTTGTGCTCCAATTATGGTGAAATTTTTATGGTAGGCTACACATTGTATGCTTGGACTATGGTAAAATTTTCAGCTTTAGAGAAACACGTTTTAACTATTAAACAAGCATAAACCTAGGTAAATAAATAACTCACTTATTACGTGCTCCCTGAATCTGAATTTTTTACCATAGCTCAAGCATACTATGATTTTTTTTTAAAAGGGATGAATTATATTAATAAGAAGACACAGTACATCCCGAGTTTACAAGAAACACCCTGAAAACACTAGAAAACACAAACCAGACCCTACAGGCCGATTCTGTAACCTTCCAGAACTTCATCCGCCATCGCAGGCGCCGCCGCCGTCGGTGGTTGCCGTCACCAGAGAAGAAGAACCCCCCTCCAGCAAGAGACCTCAAACTTTGAACAAGCCGCCAAAAGCCAACGCCTCGGATCTCCCTCCAAGCCACATCTAATCTTTGAAAGAGTATCGGCTATCTCCTTCTTTGGAATCGAAAAGAGGAATCGACCGGTGGTCGCCACCGCCTCCGCCGGACGACGCCCGCGCCATCGTTGAAGTCGAGGAAGGAAGCCCCTCAATCACCCGACCTCGGCTTCACTAGCTCCTCGCCGGCGTTGGAGCAACCGCCGGTGAGACGATGGAAGAGCCGGAAGACCTTATTCCAACGCCGCCGCGCCGTCTCCATCGACTCGCCGTCGCGACACGGGACACCGAACCTAAACCTAGACGCCCGGCGAGGTCCCCGCTAGTGCGGAAGGAGACCCATCCCGTCGGCCCGGGCACCGACCACCGCCCGCCGAAGCCCAACCCACCCTCCTCCGACGCCCTACGGGCCGTCGGAGTCGGGGGCGGCGGATCGGCGGCGGAAATCGGTTTTCGCCCGATTCGCCTCCTCGCATCAGTAGCCCTAGCGAGCGGGCCGGGGAAGGACACCGCTTTAGGAGACTTTTTTTCAAGCATACTATGATTAGCCTATCATAAAAATTTCACCATAATTGGTACAGAGGAGCTGCAGTTGTGAATTAAACACAGTAACACATAGGTCTACATACATCTAAATCTACAGCACAAACTTTAAACCAAAGCATATTATATTATATATTATTGCATATATTCATTCATGTCGAGTCAAACAGAACTAGATTTTCTTTTTTATGATTTTTTCTGTGATTTTATATAATTTTTCAAAGTTTTAGCCAATTTATGAAATTAAAAAAAACACATGGCGCCACATCTGCGGCCACGTATGCAGCAGAGTCCTATTTTGGCTTGTTGTGGGTGAGAAGTGGGAAAATGTTCATGGACCCAGATGAGGCGAAGAAAAGGTTCATGGACCTCGGTGAGAAGTGGGACGAAATTTTATGGACCCATATGAGCAAAAATAAAGTTCATGGATCAAGGTGAGAAGTAGGTAAAATTTTAAGGACCCACGATTCATTTCACTCAAGAAATAAACACGACTTAATTAATTGTATATCGTATAGGCCATATTTCAGTATAGCTCGTTTTGTTTTTCCCTTTTTTTTTTACTTTTACTTTGTCGACAGTAGCAGCTAATACTTTAATATTGTAATTTGTAGAAAACTTTGTGAAGGAGAAATTTTCAAAATTGCACCAAGTTTATTATTCTCAAAAAAAAAATTACACCAAGTATGGAAGCTGTTGTGGTATCTGTGGCATTGAAGGTTGCGTGCAATAAGTTAGCTCCACTGCTAATCAAAGAGTACGCCTCCATTGTGGGTGTGAAAAGAGATCTCGAGGACCTCCGAGATCAAGTCGAGGAGAGATCAACGGTTGGTTGGAAACAAGATATGAAGCTGTGTGGAATGATCGAACATTAAACTGGCTGAAAAGGTTGAAAGATGTTGCTTATGCTGTTGATGATGTTGTTGATGAGTTCCAGCTAAAGGCTGAGGAACATGCAGCTGCTGCTGATGGTGGCAGTATTATTTCCAAATACATGTGCACAAAACCAAAATCATTCATTTTACAATGCAAGGTGGCCAGCAAGATCAAGAAAATCAAAAGGAGATTTGCTAAAATTGTGAAACAAACAACAGACTACAATGCAATAAGAAATAGTATCCCAGCGGATCCTCCTGTCAGGCAAAAAGACATGAGGACTGAGGGGACTTCACCCTGGCCTGATGTTGATGTTTCATCAGTAGTTGGAAGAGATGAAGATAAGAAACATATAATATCCAAGCTTCAAGAGACTGATCATCAACTGAAAATCAAGATAATTTCTGTGATCGGGCTTGGTGGGTCTGGTAAAACTACCTTGGCCAAACTGGTTTTCAATGATGGTAACATTAACAAGCATTTCAACTTCACACTATGGGTTCATGTGTCACAAGAATTTGATGCCGACAACCTAGTCAAAAAAAATGTTTGAAGCTTTTGCTGACCATAATCCTGGACAGCATGGCATGCCTTATATGAGAAAAAAACAATCTCAGACAAGTTAAATGGAAAGAGGTTTCTTCTTGTATTAGATGATGTTTGGACTGAGTGCCGATTTCAGTGGAAAGAATTCAGTGAATTTCTAATCAATCTTGGTGCACATGGAAGCAAGATTTTACTAACTACTCGAAGTAATAAAGTTGCACAAACAGTGGGATCCACAGATCTATTTATGCTGCCATTATTATCTAAGGCTAGCAGCTGGAAACTATTCATACAAAGTTGTGGAATGGCTGCAGACAATTTGGCCTCTGAATTCCGTAAGGTTGGAAAAGAGATTGTGGATAAATGTGGTGGGGTGCCATTGGCAATTAAAGTTCTTGCAGGTGTTCTTCACGGCAAGGAACATATAGATCAGTGGAAGGCCACAAGAGACAGCAATTTATTATATGTTGAGGGTGAAGAACATAGAGTCGCTGCATGCTTGAGGTTGAGCTATTTTCGTTTGCCATTCAATCTCAAACGGTGCTTCGCAATTTGTTCACTGTTTCCTAAAGGTCATAGGATTGATAAAGAACAATTGATTGACCTATGGATTGCTCATGATATGATTACTCCAGAGGATAGTTTTGATTACTTAAATGTGGAGTATGTTGGCCACAATCACTTCAATTCTCTTGTGCAAATGTCTTTCCTGCAAAATGTCAAAGAAAAAGATGGGAGAGTGACATGTGGGATGCATGATTTGGTTTATGATCTTTCCTTGTCCATTTTGGGTGATGAAATGTCACATGACATGCCAAACAAGGCAAGCAGCAGTACCACAAAGAGCTATAGATATTTTTCTTTGATTAAACAGACGGTACATATGGCACCCAAAAATATTTTTTTAAAAAGACACGTGCTGTATATATCCCTTCGTATATGGATTACACATATTTCAAGGCAATGAAGCATGCAAAGCACTTGCGTAGTGTCACGTTGGGAAATGTTGATGACAAAAGAGCCAATACCATATCTAGGTTAAATATCTGAAATATCTTGCCATGTCAATTAGAGGCTGTGAAACGCTTCCTAAGGATTTCTCAGATGTTTGGAGCCTACAAGCACTTCATGTAATACAAAGCTATTCACTTCTCGAGCTACCAAAATCAATTGGTCAGCTGAAAATGTTGAGAACACTAAACTTGTCAGGGTGTAGAGAACTAAAGTGTGTGCCGATTCTATTGGTGATTGTGAAATGGTTTCGAGCATTGATCTTTGCAATTGCAAGAACCTTACAATGTTGCCGTGCTCTATTGAAACCTACGGAAGTTAAGAACATTGAACCTATCAAGTTGTGAGAATCTTACAGTGTTGCCAGACTCTATTGGTAGAAATGAGATGCTAAGGGTATTAAGGCTAAGTTTCACAAAAATTGAGAGACTTCCATCAGATATCACAACACTAAGAAATCTTGAGTGTTTAGACCTTCAGGGTTGTCATAAGCTGGTAGAACTACCTGAAGGAATCGACAAGTTGGAGAAGCTTCAAGTTTTGAATATAAAACGTTGTGAAAAAATAGAAGGAATGCCTATAGGCATTGGACAGCTCAATCTACTACAAAGGTTGGGTTTATTTGTTGTGGGTAAGGGAGAAACGTTTGCAAGAATCTCAGAGCTTGCAAATGTATCTAGGCTTCGTGATGAACTAACAATCAGAGGTATTTCACATGTGATGGACAGGAATGATGCACACATGACATGCTTGAAAGAGAAAACAAATTTAGAGAGGTTGGACCTAAATTGGAGGCCAACAAACAAGGAAGAGGTGAACACCGAGTTGCGGCAGGATGTGCTTGATGGCCTAGAACCACCACATAGGATGAAAGAGCCGCAAATTCATGGGTATTCAGGTAGGCACTATGCACGGTGGATGCAGAATCAAATTGGTGGTGGAGTATAGGGCCCTGCTCCCTTCCCATTTTTGAGGGTGATGAAGCTATCTTCTTTTCCAAAATTGAAAAATCTACATGGGCTTGTGGAGCTTCCTTGTTTGGAGTTGCTTCAGCTTAAACGGATGCCTTCTCTTGAGAGCATAAGTGGAGGCCCATTTCCTTCGCCGGTGAGGCTGCAGATGGTTGGACCGGATTGCTTGGGAGAGATGTGGATGGTACCAGAGAGGACTATGTCTGATGGAGATGAGGGGAGAGGCTGTAACTTCAAACCTCAGTTTGGACAAGTCCGAGTTGGTAGTTGCCTAACAAAATTAAAGATTATTGAATGTCCTAAGTTGGAGATAAAGCCACATCTCCCTCCATCGTTGCAGCACTTGAAGGTGATTTGCAGTGAGCAGCTGCTGCAGTCACCGGGCCAATCCGAGGCATCCTCTTTGCCTCCCAATTTTAACCAACTAAAGAAGCTTGGACTGGATGGTGTGACAATTGCTCGAGTCATTGGAGAGAAAAAATGGCTATTTTGCCAGCATGAAATGCGGGCTTCGCTCTTTGCCATTATGTAAATGGGATTCGCCCGATTGCCAGTATCAAACTTGGCACAACAGCTAAAATGCCCTGGGACTGAATTCCAAACTTTCATTCCCGTTCTACCCCTTTCCTTTCTTCCTCGTTCACGTGGTGACCTTCACGAGAGACCGACGCCGCCCGGTGCTTGACTGCTCCTCCCACGCTCCTAGGGGGTGCTGCGCCAGGCCGCCGGTGCGGAGGAGCTCCCGCAGCCCCCGCAGTAAGGCTCCTAGGCCACGCTTCGGCGACCGCCGCCACGCCACCCGCTGGCTGCGGGCGGCCCACCACGACGCCGACAACGGTCCTCCGAGTCAGCGCCGCGTGGCGGATGCGCAGGTAGAGGCCGGGAGCCCCCACGGCGTTGGCCTTGCTCGCCGCGCCGCCCGCCCGCCGTGCAGACGGTAGAGGCCTGGGAGGCACGCTGGTCTGAGCCGCAGGCGCTTCGCGCCCGGGCGGCGCCGCCGACGCCCTCGCCGGGCGATCCCGGGACTCAGAGACCTCTTGCGCCTCCAGTCCGTGCCTCGTGCGGTGCTGCCGGTGAGGTGGAGGGCGGTCGCACACGTGGCCGGTGCGGGCTGTGTGGAAACATCGCGGCCGCGGCGGCGCCAGACTGAGCCGCGGCGCGCTGGCTGAGATTGCGGCGGCGCTAGACTAGATCGAGCTGCGGCGGCGCACCTCCCCCACCGTGTTGGCGTTTCTAGCGCAATCACTAGAGACAGGTTTAGAACCCACCTCTAATGGCGACGCTAGGAAACGTGTGCGTCGATATCACTAAGTGGAACCACCGTGTCGGGTGATAACGCACTTTCAATCAACGGTGATAGATCTTGCCATAGTTGATATTTCATCCGCAAAGCACACGGATCTATCATTGTAGCATTTCACCCGTAAGTATTCAGGGTATCGTTATTTATATTTTCCCAAAGGAAGGCTTGTGTATAAGAAGCTAGCATGGCATCCGGATGATGAAATGTGTGCACGCTAAGACCAACTTGATCATAACAGGGGTAAGCAATACGGTTTATAGATAGTGTGACACACACATTGGAATCCACCAGAAAGGATAAAGAAAATAGATAAAGAATAAATGAATGTCCTATGAAGTATTCTAATGTATTCCGATCGTGGTCTTACAATGAATAGTTAGGATCATATGCTAACACGACATGAGCATGGTTATGTCTAGGATAACGGGGAGACTTCCCTGTACCATCCGCCCAATGGAAAGCATTTACGAACTCCTACATCACATGCGAACGTGGAGGGATTACAAGGGACCGGGACAGGGCTGTCACAACCCCCGCCGCCTACCCTCACGACGGTGGCATGCTCTCATATCCGAAGGTGTCGTAATACCCGGGCACCATGCCCGCGTACTAAGCACTACTCTTGTCCCCGGGATCCCCACCCTACGGATGGACGGACTAAGACAAGAGCAAACCCGAAAGAACGACGAACCGTTATCCCATCTATAATCATGTTAAGCATACGATGATCGATGAAGAACGAATATGAACATGTTAAGATTATGATATACAAACTATATGCTAGTTCATATATCAACACTAGAACATGAACAAGACTATACTCTAATTCATAAGTTAGACCATGATCATAGAAATAGAACTTGCAAATAGAAGAAAGATCCATGGAGGATGTATATTACCAAAGCTCACTTTCTTCTAGATTACAAGCTTTTCCTCTTGTAGCTCTTCTACTCCAACTCTAACCAAGTAAGAAGAAGAAGAAGAAGGTGGTAGAGGAGGTAGGGAGGAGTGGTGGTGCTGGTGTGTTGACTCCAAGTGTGGTGTGTGGAATGAGGGAGAGAGGGGGGGCTACTTATACACATGAGTGAGGTGCTAAAAGACTAAACTACCCCCTAACCGACCTTGCTGCGGCGTCCAGGTACACTGAATCGGACATCCAAGCACCGCACCGCCCTCAACTGCACTTAATGTACCGACCTGCCGAGATTGGGCTCGAACCGCCCCCAGGAGGGCGCACCCCTTTGGGCTCCGCCCCGGTCCCGAGCCTCGGCGTGGTGTCGGTCTGGGCCTCGAAAAGTTGTAGTGTGGGCTTGGCTTGGTCCAATTAATGCTTTGGTCCATTTCCACCCCGGGCTTGTGATCTTCAAATACGCTTTCGTGGTCGTATTTCCACCTGTATTTATTATAAATACTACAAAATATATTTCAAACACTACAAGTGGAAATATGTTAGTAATAAATGTATATGAGTATAAAAGGTATAGTTTTACTCCCTTTATGGTAGTAAGTTGACGGAAAATATATGTCGTTGGTGACCGTCAACAAACTCCCCAAGCTTACCCTTTGCGGCGTCCTCGAGCAAAAAAGATAAATACTTGGTTGTTGATCGAGTTTGCTACTATGCCGATTATGTTTTACAAGTGCCGAGTTTATAATAAGATTTTCTACTATAGTTTGAATAAAATGGCACATCTTTTCTCACCCTTTATTACCTTTCATCGTAGCGGGGCTTTTAGCCGCCTCGAGCCTTATGTTGCCGATAGAACGGTTATAATAGAAATACTACTCATTCATTCTTTTTGATCAACCTTTTCATCCGGGGATTTATTTATAAAAATTATATTTGTTTTTCGAGAAAGTATGGGCTTATTACTATATATATATATATATATATATATATATATATATATATATATATATATATATATATATATATATATATATTGGAGAGGTGGGGCTCTGCTTTCGCCCTAGACTTTTGTCTTTTATTTCCCTTTTTTTTGGAGATGTGGGCTCTACTCCGCCTCGGACACTTGTCCATTTTTCATCTCTTTTTTTCTCTTTTTTTTTAGCATAGCCCATATCTTTTCTCTTTTCTTCAAATTAGATTCCCGGATGTCAAGTTTCTCTTTTTGAACGAAATCATAGCAAAATCTATTTGTACCATATCATACTTGGCAACAACTTAGACTGGATAGAGCTTATGCAACCCACATGAATCAAGTTTTCGGGATGAGTTTTTAAGACTTAGCCACTAAACCCAAACTTTAGAGAAATTCAAATTATAAACTAGGCACAGTGCAACACATAAGACAGAGCAACTATTCATCATTTCAACAAGGGACTAAGACTAAACATTTTCATAGCTCATATGTATAGACATGAAAGCACAAGAAGAGCTACTTATTCTATTTTTGGATTTTTTTTTTTTTTGAATGCATTGCTGAAATTTTAAACATGCTAAAAATAAAATAAAATTTGATGAAAGTAAATATGCAATGCAATAATACACCGGGGGGTCCTCCCCAAGCTATTTGGAGGCCTACTGATCGGGATCGAAGCCTTGGTGCCTCCTGAATGCTTCCTCGCGGCGTTGTGAGTAGCCATGCTTGCCTCGAAACGTCCCATCGTTGCTTGTTTTGGTATTCCCGCTTTGTCGCCACCGATGGGTGTTCTCGCACATGAGTGTTAAGTGTATGCTCAATATTACCCGCGGCGAACGCCGAGGTTCTCAGAGGCTGTATGTTGATAGCCTCCAATCCGTATACTGATGGCCTTGGTTGGACTTCTGGAGGCATACCATCGGAGCTGCTGGAAAGGTCCACCATGTTGGCCCTCCATGCTTCGAATCTCCTTTTGGCCACTTTCGATGGTGCAGCGCGTCATAGGTGGAGGTTCCCACCTTGGATCATACCCGGGCACAAACCCCGGGTCCCCATAGGATAGAACCCTCCCCGCCGGGGCGTCTCAAGGCAGCCGCCGGTGGTGGCGTGAAGTATGCCGCATGAGAGCTTGAGCCGCCCTACCCCTCCCGACATCGCGCGTGTGGAATCGCTTGGGGCCTCTCTCCTGCGCATACACTATCGCCAGCCTCGAGCTCAAAAGTCAAAGATCGGGCTTTTATACAACCGTAGATCCGGGTTAGGTAACCGAATCACGCTTGTATAGCCGTGAAAAGTATGTGCAAGCTCTCCCGTTGGTGTAGTGTCTTTGCTAGGTGCCCTAATACTAGCCGTGGCAAAGCAGTCCAAGACTCACGGGGTGTGGAAATGTACTCTATTTGCACATTGTCTAATGCCCCAATCGCGAAGCGATGCGTGTGATAATCGATGTGCGGTGGATCGGAATGGCTACTTTAGTGATAACATGATAAAGGTTCCTGCACATCTCTACCACTTTGGGGCTACCTTCACCTTATGGACAACGGCATAGAGAAGTTTAAGCTCGGTTTCATTCACCCATCTAACCCGTGCCTAGGAAACAAATTGCCAAAGACATCCAAATGATGAATAAATCTAAGTGATGGGTGCTTTGGATTTGTGAGTGGCGAGGCTTGAAGACACCGGTCTCGTGAGCACCGGTAATCTCTTCCCAAAATCGGGGTCGAACGGCCGGGCAAAGCAAGATCCAAATGTAATGCACATCTGTAACTAAAGCCCAAGTGACTAGCTAGTTCCGCCCACTTGATATGATAAGAACGACCGAAAAGGCGGAAAGAAATTCCTAGCTTGTCCTCTACCAAAGTGCATAGAAACTGGATTGTTAGGTGGCGAGAACCTTCCTCCTCGAGGGGATAATCCTCGCCACCCGACCGCTTTCCAAATAGTACGGGAGTTCATCGTCCATACCGTTTGCTCGAGAAGGTCGGGGTCGATCCCGGGCATGTGTTGGAACACACGATCCTTGAGTAGGAGATAGGCTTGCATCTCCCGGGTTCCCCTGATGTCGAGGTATGGAGCGTCAGCTTCGTCGAGAGTCGGGGGAGCTTGAGCTTCTTCCTCCCGACTAGTGCAAAGATCTTCTTCCATGGGGAGCTCTCTTGCTCGTCGAGGTTGAAGGAGCTCATGCTTGTTCGCCCGAGCTATGCCCGGACGACGCCTCAATCCGCTGAAAATTTTCCCGGCTTTCTTCATGGCCACTGCAAAAACAATTGAGCGAGACCTCGGGTGTGCAAGGGTTAGATGAAAGTATGAACTTTCACACCCGTGATTTTGCTCGACACATTGTTTTTGGTAGAGAAAATGGAATGTAGAACAAAGTGGGAGAGAGTGTGAGAGTGAGAGATAGTGAGAATGGAAGGTGGGTGGTCTCACACCGGTGCTCGGGCTATTTATAGCCGAGCAAACGACCAGGGGCGCCATGCAACGGATAGGAGCCGTTGGTGCGGGCGGGGCCCCGAAGCGGCGCCAGGCAGGGTGCGGGCGCACCTTGGGTGCGGCCGCACCCTACCCGCGAAGGCTGCGCAGCCGGGCTTTGGCGGGCGTGCTCAACGGTCACGAAAAAAGTTTGTGACCGTTGTTTGCTCGCTACCGGTTCGGCCGTTTTCTCCCTTTCTTGATTTCCTCAAAAAAATTTCAAAATTTTGTTATTTTTTTATATACTAAAAAATTTATTTAGAAAATATTTTTTTTTACTCAGATATTTTATTTAATAAATATTTTTCTTAATTTTTCATAGGAGAAATTTATTTTATTTATAAAGATTTTTATTTTAGTTTTCGAAAATATTTACTTATAGATTTTATGTAATAAATATTTTTGTTTCATTTTGATAATAAAATATTTTGTAAAACATATTATTATTATTTTTTTAGAGGGCGGTTGTTTATAGTCGGCTGTCGACTCTCCCCTCGCATCGGGCGAGAGTACCTGCTCCGGGGGTCTCGAGTCGGATCCCCAACACACCATACCGGTTTTGATGATGATATCCGGGTGTGTTGTTGCTTGTACCCAATGAATGGGCACTTCACCGCCTTATCTCGACATGGAAGATGATGAAGCCCTTCCCTAGGCGGATGTCGGCTTTAGCCGTATAGAGAAATGGTCTCCCCAGGAGGAGAGACACATCCTCTTTTGGGCCCATGTCAAGGACCACGGTCTACGGGGATGTACTCATCTTTGATTTTGATTAGCATGTCTTCGAGAATTCCCTCGGGCCGCCGTGTTGTTGGAGCAAGTGTCCCACCATGGATTCTATTGAAGGTGGCCTTGGACATCACATTGATACGGCCCCCGGATCACGTAATGCATTGGCAAAATTGTGAGGGCCGATGGCACAGCTGATGATCGGACGTCCAGGGTCTCCCTTCTTGGCAATAAACGGCGAGTCCACGGGGATCTTTGCTAGCTCGGTGGGTTGATCGAGCCTCGGTGATATCATGTTAATCGACTCGTGCGGAATCTCGGGTTGCCCCGGATCCTTCCCCGAGTCGTTAACCGGTACTTGGCGAGCAATGCGGGCGGCCGTGTTTCTATCATCTTATTGAAGCTCAATTGATTCTTCACAAAATGATGTCAACCCTTCCAGCTTATTGTTCACCCCTTCAAGGATTTTATCTTGATGGCTCATCTTTTTGGTGAGATTTTCATTGATCTTGGCTTGGCCCAACACCGGGTCCTTGAGTGATGGTCGCCCGAGCTGTAATTAGGATTATAGCCCCGGTTACCTTGGAATGGTGGACGGGACTGGTTGTTCCACCCTTTGCCGAGGTTGGCGATACCCGTTGTTGTTTATGAATGCCGCTTCCTCACGGGTCTCGAGGCGCTTATCCCCTCGAGTGGCCAACTTCACCACACAGTCTCACATGTCATGTGTGAGTCGTGGCGTAAACCGGGCGCCGCTGAGTGCTCGAGTCCGTCTTTAGCGCTCATCCGGTTTCTTCAGCAAAAAAGATCCATTTTTGCGAAGAAGCATATCCGCCTCCTTCATGGGATGCATGCCTTTTTGTGTTTTGGCTGGGTTCTGTCCTCTCCCCAGCTCTGGTTTGCCACCATCTTGTCGATTAGGGCTGTTGCCTCATCGATGGTGAGCGACAAGAATGCACCACCGCCAGCCGCGTCTAGGTGCCCCCTTCGATATGGCCGTGAGACCATTGTAGAAGTTACGAGCACCGACCAATTCTCCATTCCGTGGTGCGGGCATGCTTGAATGTATTCTGCGGCCTCTTCCACGCCTCCGGGATGGGTTCCATTGAGTTTTGCTGGAAATTGGCGATTCTTCCCCTCAGGGCATTGGTTTTGCCCATGGGGAAGAACTTAGCCAGGAACGCCGTGGAGCATTTTGCCCACGTATTTACTACTTCCTTGTCCTTGTAGAACCATCGCTTTTATGCCTTCCCCACAAGGGAGAAAGGAAACAGACGGAACTGATAACGCCGGGTTCGACGTCCTTGATAACAATCGTGTCGCACGACTCAAGGAAGTGTTGGAGATGTGCGTTGGCGTCCCTCGCTAGGCGCCCACGTAGGGACTAGCCTCGCACCATGGTGATTAGCCCGTCTTGCGCGCTCGAAGTTCTTGTCCGCCACATTGAGCACCGGCCCGGTGGGCACGTTGGCGGCATGGCTGAACGGAGAAATCGCGGGTTTACTTTTTGAGCCATGGCTTGCGGTACGGTTGGTGCGGGGGTGTCGGTCTCAACCGCCGTGGTTCCGGCTGAAAAAAGAAGAGGTACGGGACCTGTTCTTCCTTAGGAGTGCCTCAGGATTCTCGATGAAGTTTGTCGGCAGTTGGAAACCTGACATACACTATCCTGTTTTCATCCACAACAGGAGAAAACATACAAGATTAGCCTGTATGAGCAAGTGGTAGCCACGCATACACATTTCATATTCATAGCCAGCTAGTGATTTCTTATAACAATGCCTTCCCGGCAACGGCGCCTGCAATGCTTGTTGGCGTTTCTTAGCGCAATCACTAGAGACAGGTTTAGAACCCACCTCTAATGGCGACGCTAGGAAACGTCTTGCCGATATCACTAAGTGGAACCACCGTGTCGGTGATAACGCACTTTCAATCAACGGTGATAGATCTTGCCATAGTTGATATTTCATCCGCAGCGCACGGATCTATCATTGTAGCATTTCACCCGGAAGTATTCAGGGTATCATTATTTATATTTTCCCAAAGGAAGGCTTGTGTATAAGAAGCTAGCATGGCATCTGGATGATGAAATGTGTGCACGCTAAGACCAACTTGATCATGACAGGGGTAAGCAATACGGTTTATAGATAGTGTGACACACACATTGGAATCCACCAGGAAAGGATAAAGAAAATAGATAAAGAATAAATGAATGTCCTATGGAGTATTCTAATGTATTCCAGTCATGGTCTTACAATGAATAGTTAGGATCATATGCTAACACGATATGAGCATGGTTATGTCTAGGATAACATGGAGACTTCCCGGTACCATCCGGCCCAATGGAAAGCATTTACGAACTCCTACATCACATGCGAACGTGGAGGGATTACAAGGGGCCCGACAGGGGCTGTCACAACCCCGCCGCCTACCCTCACGATGGTGGCATGCTCTCATATCCGAAGGTGTCGTAATACCCGGGCACCATGCCCGCGTACTAGAGCACTACTCTTGTCCCCCCAGGATCCCCACCCTACGGATGGACGGACTAAGACAAGAGCAAACCCGAAAGAACGACGAACCGTTATCCCATCTATAATCATGTTAAGCATACGATGATCGATGAAGAACGAATATGAACATGTTAAGATTATGATATACAAACTATATGCTAGTTCATATATCAACACTAGAACATGAACAAGACTATACTCTAATTCATAAGTTAGACCATGATCATAGAAATAGAACTTGCAAATAGAAGAAAGATCCATGGAGGATGTATATTACCAAAGCTCACTTTCTTCTAGATTACAAGCTTTTCCTCTTGTAGCTCTTCTACTCCAACTCTAACCAAGTAAGAAGAAGAAGAAGAAGGTGGTAGAGGAGGTAGGGAGTGTGGTGGTGCTGGTGTGTTGACTCCAAGTGTGGTGTGTGGAATGAGGGAGAGAGGGGGGCTACTTATACACATGAGTGAGGTGCTAAAAAGACTAAACTACCCCCTAACCGACCTTGCCAGCGCGTCCAGGTACACTGAATCGGACATCCAAGCACCGCACCGCCCTCAACTGCACTTAATGTACCGACCTGCCGAGATTGGGCTCGAACCGCCCCGGAGGGCGCACCCCTTGGGCTCCGCCCCGTCCGAGCCTCGGCGTGGTGTCGGTTCCGGGCCTCGAAAAGTTGTAGTGTGGGCTTGGCTTGGTCCACTTGCGCCGTTTCGGTCCATTTCCACCACCGGGCTTGTGATCTTTCTCAAATACGCTTTCAGGTCGCGCCTTTTGGTCATATTTCCACCTGTATTTATTATAAATACTACAAAATATATTTCGAACACTACAAGTGGAAATATGTTAGTAATAAATGTATATGAGTATAAAAAGGTATAGTTTTACTCCCTTTATGGTAGTAAGTTGACGGGAAAAATATGTCGTTGGTGACCGTCAACACCCGGGCGGACGCTAGCGGGCAGCCCCTCCTCACCGCCGTGGGACGAGGACGGGCGCGGGCGGACCCGGTTGCTGCAGCGGCGCCCGATTGCCTTGCGCGAGGAGAAGGAGGCGCTGGACGGGTCGGGGCGGCGGTCGCGGCTCGGGCGGCGCTCGTCTCGCGTCCCTTTGTCTCTCGTTCGCTCCGTGTCCATGAATGGATAAGGCCGAGGGGTAAAACAGAAGAAAATATGCCACCATGGCAACAAATCAAGAAGGGCATTTGAGCGGGTGTGGCTCTCTTGATAATGGCAAACGGGCGAAGCCCATCCGCAGGATGGCATAAGAGCGAAACCCCGTGTTTGAAAAGGGCATAATCGCCGTTGGCTCCATTGGAGATTCGTGACTTTTCTCGAGTGGAAACCGAACTGCCCGAGCTTGTGGAACCTCACATCCCTCCGGTCCTTGAAAGTAAGACGCTGCTCTAATATCCACATGGTACCCAATTCGATAGGGGAACTCCGGTCTCGCAAGAACCCGACCATCGAATCCCCGCCGCGGCCTGAAAGCGGCCTTTCCCCAAACAATGGGTCAACTCACATCCCTCCAGTTGCTCGTAATAGAATCATGCAAAGCACTTCACCAATTGCCCGATTGCCTGGGAGGACTCTGCTTTCTAAGAAAACTCAAGATTAAAGACTTGCCGAGCTGACTTGCCTTCCGTAATCCATCTGCCGCCTCACCACCTCTCTTCAAGAGCTCGAAATCATTTACTTGCCCAAGCCTCACATCCTTGCCGCAAGGGGATTGAAGGCCTCGCCTCCCTTGAGAAGCTCTTTATCATGAACTGTATGGGCCTCACATCGTTGCCGCAGGGGATAAAAGGCCTCGTCTCCCTTGAAGAGCTATACATCTGGAACTGCCCCGGAATACAATCCTTGCCCGAGGGCATAAAAGGCCTCACTGCTCAAGAAATTGCAGATCCGCTTCGCCCCGATCTGCAGAGGCGCTGCAGGAGAGAAACGGGGGATGACTGGCACCTCATCTCCCACATCCCTGATTTTTCGGTATATCGGTGAACGGGGAGTGGCCGTGTGGGCAGGATCTGGCCAGCGACTGCATGCTACTGCTTAATCGGGTGAGTTTGTTGTGCTATTTTTACCTGTACCATTGAGCAGCCCCCTGTTTTCATGTGTACTAGCACTATAGGGCCATTTTCCTAATTATAATTTCCTATTCAAATGTGGTTTGAATTGTTGAATACTTTGGACGAGGATAGAGTTCTGACATTTATGGATTTGCCTGTAATTGCATTGCAGGCCCACTGCAGTTCTGATATGGAGAATTCTCTACGCACCTCTATACTGCAATGCTTTTGATCTTCGTCGCATAGGAGTATGCAGTTTCAGATTCCAGAAGAACAGGCATTTGTGCTCTGTTGTTCAGTTAACATGATTGGGCCTGCTTGTCGTCTCGTCAGTCACAGTTTGGCAGCCAGTGAGGTGGAACTATTAACTATATAGTATATATATTGCGACACGCGACGGTGGGTTTTTTCTTTAATTTGTGGCACTGTCAGTGCGAATGTGATGGATTATGCTGATGCAACCTACAAATGTTTGTTGCAACTTACTGTAGGAGCTAGATGAGTATATATGCACCAGTATTGGATTTGGGTGGGCTAATTTGAACCCTGATTTCAGTCAGGTCCGCCCTGCCATGCCACGCTTGTATCTTGTATGTGTCTGTCCAATTTCCTTAATAATAGTTGCAGAGCTGGACTGTGGTTTGCGAATTGCATGGCCTGTCCTAATCAATCAGAAATACAGGTGTGTTTCTGTGTGACTCACCACACCACAAGGTAGAGAGAGTTTGTGTTTGTGTGTGTGTCGACAACATGGCCGCTTGTACTGGGCGTAATAGTAAGAAGGCAGGCAGATGCTCAGATGTGATGATTTCGATTTGGTTTTGTGACAGTTTGAAACCGTAAAAGTTTATTGTGCCCGAGGACGCTTCTTCTCATGATGGTGTTGTGCACTGCATATTTTTTTCTGCTTTGGCTTATGGTGGAGATGGAATGCATGCTTTAATGCCAGATTACATTACAGGTTTGTCACAGGCCACACACAAGTCACATGAGTTGAGTTGGCACCATACTGGTCGGGACCTTTCTTGTTGCAGCATTGGAGGAAAGTAGGGAAATTAAGAGCTCTTTGTGTTTGCCATGGAGAAGTGCATTCATTAGTTACTGAATTGCCATGGAATACTGCTAGTTTCGTTTGTAACCTGATGCGACGAAGTAATTTGCTTAGCTGCACTATTTACTCTCATGGATGCGTGGACCATTTCCCCTTCATTTTTATAGCAAACTCCTCTGCTTTGTGAAACCCAACGTATTTGTCAGACTAAGCGGAGTTTGTTTTACATATGAACTTTCAGATTGATTTAAGGAGGAAAAAAAAACGCTCTGTTCTGCTGTTGATCTGTTAACATGATAAGGCTGCTGGTCATCAGTTATCATGTGGTTAGTCAGAATTTGTAAAATCATGTCACAGCCAAAATGTCACTGTCAGGTCAGATGCAAAGTATCGCGTCTTCCTCCCCTGACAGCGCGAAAATGGTGCCGAGTCTGACGGAGCGCCGCACGTCTCTCTTCTCTCCTGAATCGTTGCTGTTTCAGTTTCTTGTGCATCTGACACGCTCCTCCTCCACGACGTCGTGGGGTCCAACACTTTTGTCCTTGGATCATCTCTGTGTCACTCCATCTAAGCTTACGTACCACGGCTCGTCGCCATGGCGCGGCACCGGCGTCTGCCCGTGGTGGCGCAACGTGCCAGGGTGCTCCGGCTACCGTGGCGCCGTTCAGTGCTGACGGCTGAACCTTCAGGGAGGTGCGATGGCTAAGGACAAGCTTGTTGGCGTGGCGTCGGCAACAATAAACACCGCGCACCAACCGTTCGGCGAAATGCGCCACAGGTGACAAGCTGTCAGAAATTCGTCCTTTCTTTTTTTAATGTCTCGCCTATGGATGGATTTTGGTTTCGGTTAATGCTTCTGCTTATATTCTATGTTTCCCTGTACTGCTTTTTAATTTTCTCGATCGGATTGCACACAATGAGCAGCATCAGCTTTGTATGACCTTGCACAAAACATGTACACTATTTTAAGTTGCAACTTGTTAATTAGTACACTCTGGAGAGTGGAGACGTGTTTCCAGCTCATCTGCCAGTAATGAAACTGCAAGGGGGGCCTTTTTGTTTAACTTGACGAAGACTCTCACCTAATGCAGCGAATAAAAACATTTGCAATGAAACACACTACTCTTGGAATATAACACCACCTTAGGTACTAGCACTTTAGTACAATGCTGGCAATGTGAAAATTTGAACAAGCTTTAACACCTCAATTTGCTTCCTACTATCAATGGACGGCACACATACAAGGCATTTTGTAGTAGGAAAAATAATAGGTAAGGCACAGGGTTAACTGAAGGCCCAAAACAATGAGTTTAGTCATCAAAAACGAGATTTATAAGTATGTTACTACAGTCTAGACATTAGTGCTTCATCATTGACTCAAATTTAGTGTAACATTAGGGACCAAACTCTAATACCTCCATTCAGATTAGTGGTCCAAAGTTGACTTTCTATTCGATGTGTTTGTTGGCCCTTAGCAGTTCATATCTGTTTTTTTTAAACGTAAGTCCATTTTCTATTTGTGTTCTCAGAAGATATCTGAAGCACCAAAGTTCCCTGGCCTTCTGCCTCAAGAGCTCTGATTTGCATCAGTGCATAGGACTGGAGAAATACGTCTGTATATTGCAGATGGACAACCGGAATCACCAAATCTGAGCTCCTGGTACATGCAATGTTCATCAATTTCTTTTTCCAACAATCGACGCCTACACTTTCTGCTTCAGTGCAGCTGTTTTCAGCAAACAAAACTAGTGATTGTTCTGCCTACTATCAGGTACTGAAAGCAGGAAACTAAGAAGTCCTCATACACCAGAAGTACAATTTATCTAGGATTTCTGTTGATTCTTCTAAGCTGGAGGCTTTGGTATGTTCATCTTCATGTCATATATAGTTTTTCTTTATTTCTATATTATGCTTATTTCTGCTCCTTGTGATGGAAGGAACAAGAAGGTAGTAGAGTTCATTTGCAAAGAAGAACTTCAGCCACCAAGGTCTGCGTTACACATTCTATCCTAGCATCAGAAGCTAGCAGAAGCTCCCAAGTGCTCTCATCCCTGGCCATCTAGATCTAGGTTCAAGCCTGCTTTATGCAACCCAGATTCCAGAAGCACTGGTGTCCATACATTGTGCATGAGAAAAGGAAGGCCACACTTGGATGTGAAATGATTAAAAGCAGCAGATCTGAGATCCATCAAGATCTGATTGGCCCATGTTGCATAACTTGTATTCGAGGAAAGGAGGCCACAAGCAGGACCTGCATATTTAAGGTCCAGGTAATGTACGTTATTTTTTTAACTATGTTGTTTTTGTCTGTAGCTCCTGTGCTATGTCGGCCATTTGTATTATGGCTTCTTCGCTTTGTGGTATTGAACAGTAATCTTTTGGATAATAACTTGGACTTTCAGGTACTGAACTGAAGGCTGAATGATCCTAAGTCACAGACCAAGAACTATGAAGACTCTCACTTGAGTGCTTGACTATGTGGTATGCTAATCTTTGCATCATTATAGAGTTTGTCTAGATTCAAGTTTTAATTTGTTATCCTTTCCATTTTGCTGCACTTCGAGTGCAGATAGTATGCATAATGTAATTATAGGCTTACATAGATTTATAATGGAAAACAACAGTAATTTTCTATATTTTGATATACAGTATAAAAGATATATTTATATGTCTGTGATTCCCTCTTAAATATGTTTCTTCTTTTTGCTTCGTTACATTAGGAACCAGAAGGGTGGTTAAATCTATCTGCAAAGAAGCAGCAGAGGTCGTAGACAAAAAGCAACAATACCTGTTTACCGCAGGTAGATAATATTATCGACTACTGATTAATCCAATGCTAGCTTATAACTGTTTCAATTAGTCATACTTCAGGAGGGCAAAAAAAAAAAACAAATAATCTTGTCGGCAGAAGCAAACACTAAAAAGATCCAAGCGATTGAAACTTGTAGCTACCTTAAATCTCATAAAAAATATATACCATTGTTCAGCATAGTCCACTTTTCAATTTTCGTTGTTCTGACTGCTCATAGTAAATTTCGTTATATAGGGAAAAAGATCCGCCTTCAAAATATGGAAGCTGCTGTAGCATCTGGAATACTGAAGATTGTTGGGGAACAAGTTAGCTCCACTTCTAATGAACGAGTACAGCTCAATAGTGGGAGCGAAAAACAATCTCAAAAAGCTCCATGGTCAAGTTGTGGAGATCACCAATTGGTTGGAAAGTGTAGGAGATAAAGCTGTGAGTAATGATCCATCATATAATTGGCTCAAAGAGTTGAAAGATATTGCTTATGAAGTTGATGATATTGTTGATGAGTTCCAGCTAAAGGCTGAAAACATTGACGCTGGTGGTGATGGTGGTATGGTGTCCAAATATATATGTAATAAACCAAAATCAATTATATTTCAGTGCAAAGTGGCTACCAAGATCAAGGAAATCAAGAAGAAATTTGCTGCAGTTGTGAAACAAAGAAATGATTTTAGTGCGATAACAAATAGTTTACCATTTGGTCACCCTGTTCGTCATATGAACATGACAGTTGCGGAGATGCCACTATTGCCCAACATTGATGCAGCATCTATACTTGGAAGAGACAAAGATAAGGATGAGTTAATATCTAAACTTGTAGAAGTGAAAGACCAACAAATAATCAACATAGTTTCCATCATTGGACTTGGTGGCTCAGGGAAAACCACCTTGGCTAAACTGGTTTACAATGATGGCAACATTATAGACAAGCATTTTGAAGTTAAATTGTGGGTTCATGTATCATCACAAGAGTTTGATGTTATAATGCTTATCGGGAAGTTGTTTGAAGCTATCGCTGGTGAGAAATCTGAACAGTATCCTTTGCAGCGAATGAGCGAAAAAATATCAGATAAGTTGACCAAGAAGAGGTATCTACTTGTATCAGATGATGTTTGGACTAAGGACCAAATTCTATGGGACCAGTTCATGGTGCATCTGAAGAGTGGCGCACCTGGAAGTGCAATTTTACTCACTATGCGCAGTAGTGATGTTGCGGGAACAGTAAGATCAACATACCAATTTAGCTTGCCATTCTTATCTCTGGATGACAGCTGGCAACTGTTCCAACAAAGCTTAGGAATGCCTGTGAAACATTGGAAGTTTTTGAGTTTGTAGAGGTTGGAAAAGATATCTTGAACAAATGTGGTCGTGTGCCACTTGCAATTAAAGTTATTGCAAGCATCCTCCGCGACAAGGAACTCATTGGAGAGTGGCAGGCCATTAGAGATAGCAATTTACTTGATGTTGAGGGTGAAGAAGCTAGTGTATCAGTATCTGCATGCTTGATGTTGAGCTATTTCCATTTGCCTTCCCATATGAAACAATGTTTCACAGTATGTTCAGTTTTTCCTAAAGGTCACAGGATAGATAAAGAACAGTTGATTGACCAATGGATTTCTCATGATATGATAACTCTAGAACCTGGTGTTGAGTTCTTGGATATTGGTGACAAGTACTTTAATTCTCTTGTGCAAATGTCCTTTCTTCAAGACGTGGCTGAAGACAGGTATGGAAGAGTCAAATGCAGGATGCATGATTTGGTTCATGATCTTGCCTTGTCCATTTTGGATGACAAAATTTCACTTGTTGTGCCAAAGGAGGCAACCAGTTCCACCAAGAGCTGCAGATACTTCTCTTTGATTGAACAACCAGAAAATCTGGCACCTAAAAATATTTTTAGAAAGGCACTTGCTGTATATATGCTTTGTTCTGGAGAATATACAAATGTCATGGCACTGAAGCATGCAAAGCACTTGCGTAGTGTCATGGTGGGAGATGTTAATGGATATGAAGTCGACACCATATCTCAGGTTAAATATCTGAAATATCTTGCCGTGTCACCCGTTTGTGAAACGCTTCCTAAGGGTTTCTCAGATATTTGGAGCCTACAAGCACTTCATGTAACACGAAGCTATTCACTTCTCGAGCTACCAGAATCCATTGGTAAGCTGAAAATGTTGAGAACACTAAACTTGTCAAGGTGTGAAAAACTAAATTGTCTGCCAGATTCTATTGGTGATTGTGAAATGATTTCGAGCATTGATCTTGGCAATTGCAAGAACCTTACAATGTTGCCAGGCTCGATTGGGAACCTATGGAATTTAAGAACATTGAACCTATCAAGTTGCGAGAAGCTAGTGTTGCCAGACTCTATTGGAAACCTACGGAAGTTAAGAACATTGAACCTTTCAAGATGTTGGAAGCTTACAGTGTTGCCAGACTCTATTGGCAAAAATGAGAAGCTAAGGGTTTTAAGGCTAAGTTTCACAAAAATTAAGAGACTTCCATCAGATATCACAACACTAAGAAATCTTGAGTGTTTAGACCTTCTGGGTTGTTTTAAGCTGTTAGAACTGCCTGAAGGAATCAGCAAGTTGGAGAAGCTTCAAGTTTTGAACCTAAATGGTTGTGAAAAGTTGGGAGGCATGCCTTTAGGCAGTGGACAGCTCAATCTACTACAAAGGTTGGGCTTATTTATTGTGGGAAAGGGAGAAAAGTTTGCAGGTATCTCAGAGCTTTCAAATGTATCTTGGATTGAGGAACTAACAATCAAAGGTATTTCACATGTGATGGACCCGAATGATGCACACATGGCATGCTTGAAAGAGAAAACAAATATGAAGAGGTTGGACCTTTCATCCTTTCCGCAGGGGATGGAAGGGCTCGCCTCCCTTGAAAAGCTCTTAATCATGGACTGTATGGGCCTCACATCGTTGCCGCAAGGGATGAAAGGCCTTGTCTCCCTTGAAGACCTATGGGTCTCTCACTGCCCCGGAATACAATCCTTGCCTGAGGGCATAAAAGGCCTCACCGCTCTGAAGGAATTGCGTATCTTCGACTGCCCAGATCTGGAGAGGCGCTGTAAGAGAGGAAAGGGCGAGGATTGGCACCTCATCTCCCACATCCCTGATGTCAAGATTCGTTTTTGGTTTTGACGGATGAACCGTGTGTGGCCCTGTGGTGAAGATTTGGCCAGATTAGGTGAGTTTGCTGTACTATTTGTACCTGTAGCTATGAGAAATCCCTTTTTTTTTTTTTTGCTTGTGTAGTATATTCACTATAGAGTCTATTTCCTTATTATTTTTTTATTCATTTCAGTTGGTTCCAGGTCCAAGTTGCTCATATTGCCTGCTCAGGAAATTTGCACTTGTGTTCACACCTACTAATGGGAAATCTGCATATGTGTTGACACTTACTAATTGCTGCCGAGGCCATGCTGTTACTTGTTATGCCCGCATAACAACAAACACTGGTTGCCAGTAAGCAAAATCATATTTCTAGGTAATTCTCTAGTTTCCTTGTACCTTTTTCTTTCCAACACAAAATGATGGACTCACCACTTGGAGAAATGCTCAGCTTATGACAGATGCAGGTACGAGTTGGCTAACTTGAACTCTGGTTTCAGGTACACCAGGTCCATATCTGTTACAGTCATACTCTTCTTGAGCCAAGGAGGGCTTCTGAGAAGCGCTGTGAGAGAGGAAAGGGGGAGGACTGGCACCTCATATCCCACATCCCTGATGTCGTGGTTTAGATGGATGAAGGGGTGTGTGTGATCGTGTGGGGGAGGATTAGACCAGGTCGGGTGAGTTTGTTGTACAATTTGTACTTGTAGCTATGGGCTGTTCCATTTTTTCCTTGTGTAGCTTCACTAGAGAACCTATTTCCTAATTATTTTTATTCACTTCAGTCGGTTCCAGGTCAAGTTCTCATACAAGCCTGCTCAGGAAGTTTGCATTTGTGTGCACACTTTACTAATGGGAAATCTGCAATTAGAATCATCCAACTACTTGCTCCCAAGGCCATTGTTGTTACTTATTATTCCTGTGCCAGTAAGCAAATCACATTTCAAGGTAATTCTCTAGTTTCCTTGTACTTTTTTTCTTTACAGAACAAAATGATGGACTCACCACTTGGACAAATGCTCAGCTTACGCTAGATGCATGTACGAGTTAGCTAATTTGAACTCTGGTTTCAGGTTGGTGGAATCCTCGAGCTCTGCTCTGCCATGAAGAAAACCCGCTACGTTGCTCACTACTTTCATGTTGCCTGTACTCAAGAGAGCTGCTGCAAATTTCCTTTGGTACTACCAGATGCCATGAAGTAAATAAATTGGTGAAGTGCAGTGTACGTTTATTCTCCATGGGAGCAAGGGACATTCAGTAATATTAAGCGCACGGCTCTGCTTTGTCATACAGACCCAGCGTTTCCATCAGAACATGCAGTGTTTGTTTCATCTATCATCTATAGTACAGTACATATGAAAATTCACATTTCACTGTTTTAGAACGTCAATCGTTCTGTTGTGGTGTCGAGTTAACATGATTGGGCGTGTCTGTCGTCATTCACGTATCCTTCAGAGTTCAGAGCCAAGAGTACAGGTAGCAGCGAGTGATTTGAAAATGCTTTTGAACTTCCTCAAAATTCGTGATGGAGAATGATTCAGTGGACTAGTAGCATGTTGTTGCCCTTCATTCGTGATGGAGAATGCTTTTGTAACTTGGCACCCTGAATTAACATAACTTTGAGAATGAAAGGCATGATGCTGGATGCTGCTATATATGCAAGCTCTGTCTGTTTTCTCGTCTCAGGCAGATTCAAGTGTGCTTTCAGATCAGCCACGCACGCCAATGTAAGACTAGGACATAGCAAGCCCAATCTGAGGCCTATCCCGATCGACGGGCAGCTAGCCATGGACGAACCTGCCTGCAGGCGCGGAACAAGCAGCAGGAGCAGCCAACCAGCTGCCTGCCTCCTTGTCCTTGGCCATGGACGGCCCCAGTGCCTGCACTGCACGTGGAGGCGAGGGTGTGGGGCCACGGCCATGGCAGCGGCGCGCTACTGTCCAACGGTGGCAGTGCAGCGATGGGGGCTGCGGCGCACCGGTGCTCTCGCTGGCGGCACCACGACGCGTCCATGCTCACCACCTGTTCGGCAAAATGTTCCACAGGTAGAAAAGCTTTCCAAATCCCGTCGTTCTCTTTCAACTTGCCTTGGGTTCTTAGTTTTCCATTGCATTTGCATCCGTGGAGCCGTGGAGGTGGAGAAATCCAGCACAGTTGTCATTATTTAAGTTGCAACTAGTGGATTTAATATCCTATCCAGTACGCATTTCCTACTCAGCAGGCACTATATGCAGGCCAAAGTGCCCACTAAATATGGACCTCTTTTTGACTCGATCGCCGAATAAACAACTGCAACGAGCACAATAGCAAAACCATTCTGACAGATACCAATGCTACTATAGGGTAGTGGTAGTAGTTGGGTGTAGTACTAGGGAATAGGAAGAAACAGACTTACCTAGAATTAGAATACAAGACCTACCCATAAGTTGTACATCTCCAAGTGAAGGCAAGCAGTGAGCATGGTGAATATATGGATTTTAATTTCCCCACCACAGCGTGGAATTCGTGTATGGGGGTTATATTTTGCAATTTGGAGGCTGCTTTGAAATCATACAGGATTTTGTATGTAACCAAAGTTTTGGTACGGTTCAACCATCATCAACGCTTACTGACACTTCCAGTTCAGCATGCATGTTTAATAAGGCTCTTAGTGCGCCTTTCCAACCAAAGCATCCAATACCTAAACTCCAGGACGACGCCATTCTTACTAGGCTTCACCATGCAAGGCTCAGAAAATACACACAATACTCTTTATAACGAAGTAAGGCATGCTGCTGGTGAAGTATTAAACTGTACTTGATAAAGAATGGAAATGGTTGAGCACCCAGAGTTAACAAAGACTCTAAATGCTGCATTGCCTGCATATAAATGATCAGCTTTTACAAGTAGTAATACGCGTATCACCGCTCCATCACAGACAGGTTGTTGTTCCAATTACAGGTTCAAACACGTATTCATATTCTAATGCCCTCCGGCGAGGGAATCTGTTCTTTAATTTGCTGGGGAAGTTACTTTATTTAGCCGCCCACATGCATTTGTTTTATTTTTCTTCACGGAGAGACCCTCCTTTGTTTACTGTGTCCTGTAGCTTAGGTCCAAGATGCTCAAGTATAATAAGCTAAGTTGCAAACCGAGTGACCCAAACCTCCAACTGGCACACAGTGCTCTATCGATTGGTTATGATAAAAAGCAGGGCAGCATTTGGAGAGGCCACAGGCAACATCGACACATCTGAGCCCAGGTATTACTCAACTTTTAACCAATGCAAGAATATAGCACCCTCTTTGTTCCATTCTCCATTTCCTTCTGCTCTGACTCCTGCTACTACACTTTCTGCTTGCACCACAGTAATTTCTTTGGTAAATAACAAGGGGCTGTGCAAATTCTCATTAACCTCATGTCCTTGTTAAGTGGCTTTGATTGGCAGATGCAAACTTCACGAGGAAGCTAGCGTCGCAAGGTAGCAGAAGCACTGAAGCTTTCTCATCTCTGGCCATCTAGATCTAGGCTCAAGCGAAGCTAAGCTAAGCAACCCAGATCTAGGAAGCTCTGCTTTCCACACATTGCAGAGGACAAAGGAGGTCCGGACAGGAAGATGGCAGTACAAGCAAAGTAGATCTGAGCTACAGAAACCACTGCTTTGTATACGTTACATAGGAGGAAAGGAGAGCAACTGGAGATGGAACAAGCAGCAGCATATCTGAGCTCCAGGTATTTTACGTTACTTTCAACCAAGAATATATACTAGCATCCTATTCCTTCTGTTCTTTACTCTTGCTAAGTTCATCCATTTGTGCTCCACTTTGTAAACAACCTGCATGCTTTCACTAGCAATTTCTTGGACAATAACGTTTAGTCTTTCTCCCAACTATGGACAAATACCCAAGACCAACACCAAGTCATGAAAGACGCCGTTTATTCTTTTGTGATTCAAGCTCTGGTATTTTAATCTTTCCAGAAAAAAAATTCCACTAATGAACTTCTCCCTTCGCGATGGGGAAAAAATTTGATCTGCTCTAAGGCAAGGCTCTCATTTTGAAATACCCGCAGGCATTCATCTGTCCTTCTGTGACAAGAACTAAAGGCTCCAAGTGTCATTCTATATATAAAGAAGCAACGACTCTGAGGCTGAAGAACTGCAGCTACTAGTTTTTTCAGGTCAGATATCCATACTGTTGACGTCTGAAATAGATAACCACACATAAAAGCACTAGTACCACATATATGGCCCAAGTAGTTCATTAGTTGTGAGTTGTGACCTATCTATGGAACCCACTATTCTGGAATACTTATCTTTGCAAACGTTTTTGCTTTCAGAAATACCTGATTATGTCAAAATTCAATTAACAGAAAAAGCATGGTCAGTATGGAAGCGTCTTTACTGTCTGCTGCAGTAACTGGATGTTGAAGATTCTGGGCAACAAGTTAGCTCCACTAGTCATCAAAGAGTATAGCTCTATAGTGGGTGTGAAAAAGGACCTCCAGGAGCTCCAAGATCAAGTTCAGGAGATCAATTGTAACATGGAAAGTGCAGGAGATAGAGACCCGAAGGATGCTCCATGGCTCAAAAAAGTTGAAAGAAGTTGTTTACGATATCGATGATATTGTGGATGAGTTCCAGCTAAAGGCTGAAAAACATGAAATTGATGGTGATGGTGGATTTGTGTCCAAATGCCTGCTCACAAAAAAAAGCAGAATCACTTGTATTGCAATGCAGGGCAGCCAAAAACATCAAAAAAATCAAGAAAAGATTTGCTGAGATTGTGAAGCAAACGAAACGACATGGCAGCAATATTTGGTAATGATCCTGTCAGCCATATCAACAAGACAGCTATGAATATGCCAACATTGCCTGTCGAGGAGGCAACCATACTTGGAAGAGACCAAGAGATGCACCAAATAATATCTGGTCTGGTGGAGAATAATGACAAAAATGAAATCAAGATAGTTTCCATAGTTGGACTTGGTGGCTCTGGGAAAACTACCTAGCTAAACAAGTTTTCAATGATGGCAAAATAATAGCGAATAATTTTGAACCGAGACTATGGGTTCATGCGTCACAAGAGTTTGATATTGATAAGATCATCAAGAAACTATATGAGGCTTTTGCTGATAAAGATCAGGGACAACCTTCCTTGCCGTATATGAGCAAGAGAGTCCAAGAGGGGTTGACAAAGAAGAAGTTTCTAATTGTAATGGATGATGTTTGGACTGAGTCCCAAAATAAGTGGGACAAAATAATGGGCTATCTAAAAAAAGGTGAACGTGGTAGTCGAGTTTTACTCACTACTCGCAGTGCAGATGTTGCAGAAGTAGTGCGATCCACATGCCAGTTTTGTTTGCAACGCCTGTCTCCTAATGACAGTTGGATGCTGTTCCAACAAAACTTTAGGTCAAAAATATTTGGACCCTGACTTAATTAAGATTGGCAAAGAGATTGTGGAAACATGTTGTGGGTTGCCACTAGCAATTAAAGTTCTTGCAGCTTCTCTTCATGGCAAGGAACTAATAGAAGAGTGGCAGTCCATGAGAGACAAATTATTAGATGTTGAGGGTGAAGACTTCGGTGTCTGCATGCTTCAAGTTGAGCTATTTTCATCTGCCATCCCATCTGAAGCGGTGCTTCACAATGTGTTCATTGTTTCCTAAAGGCCATTTGATTCATAAACAACAGTTGATTGACCAATGGATTGCTCATGATATGATCTGTTTGACTCCTGGTGTTGATGATTTGGAACATATTGGGCACAGGTACTTTAATTCACTTGTGCAAGTGTCTTTTCTAGAAGTTGAGGACGAATCTTCTGTTGGGATACTTTTCAAAAAAAAATATTCTGATGGGAGAGTGACATGTAAGATGCATGATCTGATTCATGATTTTGCCCAATCCATCTTGTATGAAGAAATTTCAACTATTTTGCCAGAGGATGCAACCAGTTCCACAAAAGGTTATAGATTCTTTTCGCTAACTGAACCAAGAAAACTTATGCCCAAAAATGTTTTCGGAAATGCACGTGCTATATATGTTGGCAAGGGCAATGATATATTATTTGGCAGCACACTGAAGAATGCAATGCGCTTGCACAGTATCATTATTCACAATTCTGTTTTGTCAACACCAGTGCTTACAGCCATATTTGAGGTAAAAAATCTGAAATATCTTGAGCTGTCTGGACTGCGATGTGAAGCACTCCCTGAAGCTATTACAGATGTTTGGTTCCTCCAAGCTCTTTACTTAGAATATAGCAATCTTCTCGAGTTACCTGGATCCATTGGGAAGCTGAAAAAGTTAAGAACACCGAACCTATCATGGTGTTCTAACCTGAAGACTTTACCAGATTCTATTGGTGATTGCCAAATGCTTTCAACTTTGGAACTTAATGATTGCATAGCATTTGAGAACCTGCCAAACTCCATCGATAGGAATAACAGGCTAAGAGTGTTGAGACTAGTTTCGACTGGAATTCGTTGGCTACCATCAGGTATCACAACTCTACGAAATCTTAAATATTTGAGAATTAGGCAGGGCTGTCAGCCGATACGGTGGCCTGATGGCATTGGGAACCTGACTAACCTCAAAGAATTGGACCTAGGCTGGTTGCCGTCAGGTATTGGGCAGCTCACTCAATTAGAAAAAGGGCTGAATAGATTTTATGTGGAAACTGACAAAAAATTTGCACGAATCTCAGAGCTGGCAATGCTATCTAGGATAAGTGGGAAACTAAGTATCTGGTGTCTAGGGAGGTTGACAGACCAGAGTGAGGCACGCCAAGCATGCTTGAAACAAAAGGAAAGGTTACATGACCTGGAACTTTCATGGGGGTCTCTATGTGACAGGAAGAATCCTGAGCATGAGGTGGTTGCACTTGATGGTTTGGAACCTCCATTAGGGATTAAACAGTTAAGAATAAGCATGTATGCAGGTTCACGGTTTGCTTCATGGATGCTGAAACCAACCAGTGGTGGTGTTCAGGGCCATGGTCAATTCCCATTTTTGACCAAGATGGTACTAGATGATTTGCCAAACTTGAAAAATCTTGATGGGCTTGTGCAATTGCCCTGTTTGGAGGAGCTTGATCTGGTGCGCATGGCTGCTGTTGAGAGCATAGGCGGAGGCCCATTTCCTTCACTTGCCAAGGTAAAACTAGAGGGACTATATAGTCTTGGAGAGGTGTGGATTGTAACAGATAGGACCTTGTTTGGCAAGGAGGGAGAAGGCTCTAGCAATCACAATCCTCCTCAATCAGGACAACTGCAAATTGGTAGCTGTCTTACAGATTTATTTATAAAAGAATGTCCTAAATTGATGGTTAAGCCACACTTACCGATTTCACTTGAGCACTTGTGGTTGAACAAATCCAGTAACTACCCGCTGCTATCTCCATGCCAAGGCCGAGGGTCCTCTTTGTCCTCAAATTCTCCACCATCTTTTAGCCACCTGAAGGTACTTCAACTATGGTCTATGAAAGCATCGTTACCTTTTTCACGACCACCGTCACCTGGATTAAGATTGGAGCTGCTCCAGCACATGTCAACACTTGAGTCATTGGTGATTTTATTCTGCGACATAATTGAGCTGCCTGACTACCTAGGGAATCTCTCTTCCCTGCGACGGATGAGCATTCAAAGATGTGACTACTTAAGGGGCCTTCCACAATCAACAGGTCACCTAACCTCTCTCCAGGAGCTCATAGTAAGAAAGTGCCATGCATTTCTCCAGTTTCCAGAAAGTCTAGGAGAGCTCCGCTCTCTACGTAGGTTCGAGATTTATGATTTGGTAGTCTTGACTTGCCTTCCTGAATCCTTGTGCCACCTCACGTCCCTCGAGGTGCTCGACATAGGATACTGCAAAGAACTTGTTCAATTGCCCGAAGGTCTGGGCAAGCTCTGCTCTCTAAGCAAGTTGGTTATTTCGTTCTTGCCAGGCCTGATTTTCCTTCCTCAATCCTTGTGCGGCCTCCTGTCCCTCCAACAGCTCCAGATAGGAGAGTGCGAAGCGCTTCGCGAGCTGCCTGAAGGCTCGGGTGAGCTCCACAGGCTGCGCAAGTTAGAGATTTCGGGATTGGACAGCGTAACTTGCCTTCCCCAATCCTTATGCCGCCTCACCAGCTCCCTTAGACAGCTTAAGATCTGCAGTTGCCCAGGCATCAAAGCCATGCCGGGGTGGATAAAGGGCCTCACAGCTCTGCAGCGATTGGAGATATGGGAATGCCCCGATCTGGAGAGGCGCTGTGAGAGAGGATACGGGGAGGACTGGCACCTCATCTCCCACATCCCTGATGTCTTTATTGGGTATCCACGTGACTAGGGGCCAGCCTTTTGGCGATTCATCTGGTGAGCTCACTAACCTCTATCCACGATTCATCTTTGTGCAGTAACCTATTTCCTAATATTCGTTGCTGGTGTTCAGGTTGCATGTGCAATTTTCTCTGTGTGGGCGTGTGGGGAATTTTTGTCAAGGACTCTTGCAGGGGACATGCTCACTACTTGCTTGGTGCTACAGAGCACATTTTGCATCCCGTTGTGTCAACTTATTGCAGCAAGCAGAGCATATTTCAGTCAGGTGCTTCTCATTCTCTCCTTTGCTCTTCTCTCTTTTTTTTTTTTACAAACACAAAAGCATCTATGAACCACCTGAAAAATGTACAAATTATGCCACATGCATGTGTGAGTAGGCTAAATTCAACTCTGTTTTCAGGCACACTAGGACCACTTATTTTGATTCATTTTTGGTGTGGAGGTGCGACTGCGCAGTAAAATGGCTCAAGATCATTCTGCTTGCGTGAAGTACATGGGTTGGTTGTCTCACAAGCTACTGAGCTTCAGCTCCAAGGCCATTTGAATTGATGTCAAAGGTACATATATATAGATAATCCTATTTCCTTTTAAACTTTTAATGAAGGAAGATTTATTAAAATTTCTAAGTGCAATACATCGAGTTGATACAAAGTCATGAAAATAATTCTGTCTCCTGCCTTGCAAAAGACACAAAGCCAACACTGGAATGACCCAAACACATATTTGTGATGGAGATCGATGTATAAAATGCAGAGAAACTTGTACTGCTTCATTTTTGAAGAAACCGCTTCATTTATGTTGTTGGACATTTGAATGATCATGTATTTTTGCCTTTTAAGTAATTGCTTATTATTGCAGGTCCACTGCATCTGGGAGACTGGGAGTCCGGTAAACAAATCTCCATTTCAGTCTTTCGGTGTGGCTATTCTGTACCTGTTGTCTATGGATTCTGGAGACGATTTAATTAAGAAGTTGATATATGAAGTAAGCAACGCAAAAGCCTGAAGGCTATGGAGCGCAAAAGGCTATGGAGTATCCTCGACCTCTGCTTTGCCATTAAGAAATACATCAGTTTACTTACTGCTTGTAATACTACCATCTTGCCTGTGCTCAAGTGAGCTGCAAATGTCCTTTGAAACCTGTTGCCATTTCGTAATGTGTTTGGTAAACTGCTCTGTGTATTGTCCTTGAAGGCATGGACCGTCCAACTAACCGTGTGAAAGCGCACAACTCTGCGTTGTCAGATGATCCAATGTATTTTTTTCAGAACAAGCAGTACTTGTTTTACAAACGAAATTCTAGATCGATTTCTTCATCATCAGAAATCAGAAAGTTAAAAAAGAAAAACATGTGGGCCTGCTTGTCGCTAGTTATGTTGTGGTTAGTCATGATTCGTCACACAGCTAAAATGTCAGTCTGGTGAAAGGATTGTGTTTTTCTTCTCTGATAGAGTGAATTTGTTGAGGAGATGGAGATGCTGGAGTTGCCTGCTGTGATGCGCAACTCTGTTGATGCAATCATGTAAATGACAGGTGACAACCAGACTTGAGAAGAATTTTTGTCCCCCAACTCGCTTCTCTCAGTCTCACAGAGCGCCACCTCTGTTCTCTTTTGCGTGTTGTGCTTGTGCTTCTGTGAACTGTACATGGCCTGGTCAGTTTACCGGTCAGTGTGCATCTCACAGGCTTGAGAGTTTCAGGCATTCAGCGTCATGACCGTTTCTGCTGTTGTTGTCAAATCAGTTGCAAAGCCCTGATCTGATCTAGAACTCCGCTTCATGTTCATGCTTCTGTGGATATAGAGACCGGATTAAAAATATCCTTCATAAAAAGAAAAATAAGTGGGTAACTATCGGACTCACTATCGGACTCCGGCTTAGAGTGCGCGGATGGCCGCACTATGTCCCCGGGCTCGCATCGCAGACGCCTTCCCTGGCATCGGAACCAGCCGGCGCGGTCTTTGTTGGCGCCGCCGTCGGCGTCGACCGTCCCAGAACTCCATCGGCAACACCACGGTGCGACCTCTTCCTTTGGTTAGAGTGCGGCACCCCCAGGGATCGGGCCGACGTGGCGGCGGCAAGCGCCCCCGCTCACCGTCGGCTAGGCCACCACTTTGCCGCCCTCCGTCGTCGGTGACCGCCCGTCGTCGTCGTCACACGACCAGGGCCCGGCTGGAGGCCATCCTCCACCGCCGCGCCCCTCGCCGATGACAACGGCTTCACCCTTGTCGGGGGCACCGGCGCGGGCGCCACAGGTGCCCTCCCCGCCGCCATCGGCGTCTGTGCCGCCTTCCCTCATTGGGCTTTGTTTCAACCGGCACGGGCCGGGGACCACGTCGCCGATGATGCCGCCCGACCCGTTGCCTCTTACGCCTCGGCCACGAGGGCACGGGCGAGGGATTGCAGCACACCGGCGCAGCTTCCGCAAAGACGCCTCCACGAGCGGTGAACCGGGACCTCCGTGTCGTGCCGGGAGCCTCCGCTGGCCGTGCCGGGACAGCCGAGGCGTCGTCGACCGCGTCCGGATGCGGACAACTAGGGATCGATGGGGCCGCCGGTACCCCCTTCTTCCGTCGGCCAAATCCTTTGCTCGCCCCTCCACCTCGGCCCCGCCCCGCTCATGTTGGGCGCCCGAGGCCATCCTTCGCGCTGAGCACCGACCGCACACCCACGGACCCGCTCGCTCGTGTGACTTGAGGACACGGATCCCCGCAGCTTGGGTGGACCCGATGCTCGATGAGCTTGTGGCCTCCTGCGCGCGGCCACTCTACCCGGTGGCGTGGTTCGAGCCTCCCTCGCCGCCACGTCCGTTCAGCCTCAACCGTGGATGCTTTGTGGCGTCCGAGGTCGGCGTGTCGCCCGCGGACTACGTCGGCACCGACGACCCTCCTACGGGACGTGCGCCGCCGGGCGCGGTGGGGCACTCGCCAGGGGCGTGACGCCCGCCACCACGGCCGCAGTGGCGGCGCGCGCCTTCTCGCTATGCCCCACGGGCGGCGCCACTCACGCCGACCGACACTTCCCAAGAACTACCACGCCCCTGTCGCCACGGTCCGAGTGCGGGGGTGGAGGAGGCATCTCGCCTGCTACGCCTCACGGCGGCGCCGCCGCCACGCCGACCAACACTTCCCGCACCTACCATGCCCGCCGCCACGGCCGAGGTGCGGGGGTGGAGGAGGTGGGTGCGCCCGGCGCTACTGCGGACACCTCTCCAAAGACGACCGTCTTCTACTGCTGCCACGCGATCGGTCTTTGTCGAAACGAGCCGGCCGCCGGCGTCTTCATCGCCTCTCGGTTGCCTGCGGAGCCGCCCCTCGATTGACTCGCCGCCCGGCCGCGCATCACGCCGCGTCGCGTGGCCAGTGGAGGACGACGGCTGGACCCCCTGCACGGAGCGACCGTCACGGCTGCAAAGTCCGCCTACCGGGATCCCGGGCCGAAATGCGGGCTCGCCGCATCATGCTCGCTAGATGGGAGGGCAAGCGGATGGCTCCAACGCGGAGGTTCAGGCGACACCCTCGTGGAAAGGTTCCGTAGCCACTTCAAGAACAACGTTCCGCGGCCGCAGCGCGGCGTTGTGGATGTGCTCGTCCCCCGCCATCACGGCGACGCACCTCCACCGTGAGCCGTTGATCGCCGCCGTCCGGTCGTCACGCAAATGTTTTAAGTTTAGTACGACACTTCGAAGCTCCACCGTTGTAGCCGGTGCCTTTTGTTAGTGTTTCGCCTCTTCGCTCACCACGGCACCTCGCCACGGGGGCGTCTACGATGTACTAAAACTTGGCCTTCTTTCAAATTTTCTCTTAATGCAAAACGGGTAAAGTCCCGGTTTTGAAAAAAATAAATACTATTAGATTAATTATGAAATGTATTTGATAATAAAATAAATGTAAATCCATAAATGTGAGCATTATTCACTAGAAACTTAGTCAATAGTATATATTATTTTTTTATGGTACGTAACTCATAGTTTCATTTTTTAGGACAATATAAATAAATGCAGATGTACTTGTCCCATGCATGAAACTAATGGAATCATAGACTTGTGTTTAGCGATTTAGATTCAGTAGCTGGCCGGTGCAGCTGCACCGGACGGGATGGATCTCTAATCGAACTCAAGACAAGGACCGCCAATATCTATGCCACGTGTCCGCTTACGACGTTTCATTCAAAGTCAGTCGCTGTTGCTGGGCGCAATAATCACGGAGCCAAGTGGTAGGGTAGTACGTGGAGCCCTAGCATCCTCCACAGTAGCGTACAAGAATCGTACATATAGGTCGTACGGGTGTCCGCAATAGTACTTAAATAGTTAGTCTATAAAAAATATATTGGCTCTCAAGACCTTTTTATAAATCGCTAGCTAGATGAGACATAAAAATAAACACTATAGTGGAGAGGTATGTGAGAGAAATATTCTGTGAGATTGTGATATCGATAGACTATCTATTTAAAAAGTCGCTAGCTATTTGATCTTTCTCCTTGATATCCAATTGTATTGTTACTTTTTTTATTGTTTTCATGTTTCATCTAGCTAGCTATTTGCAAAAAAAGATCTCGATAACCAATAGAATTACTTATAAACTAGCTATTTGAACACCATTGCGGACGCACTACCAAGCAACACTGTAGAAAGATCTGCACGGAATGTATTAGACTCCGTATCTCCCAAGAGATATACATTTAGCAATCCCCATCAAACGCTTGAAATAAGAGACGTCATCCATGAATAATGGAAGCATGAACGCGAGAAAGTTGAACTAATAATGAACCTTGGCCACTTGACTGGTGCCTTCTCCACTTAGAGTAGTCTACTCGTGAGTCCAAGTCAAAATCTCGTTGCCATGGAGAAGGAATGGAGGACAATTCCGTCCTCGATCAACTTTATTAGCAGCCACGCCTAAAGCACTGCACTAACTAGCTAGGACAGCTACTAGCAGTACGTCTTCCTGTCCTTCCGATCCATGCATGCGTCACTGAGAGTATTACTTCCATAGAGGTAATCACGCCTTGCATCACATAGATTAATTATTAGTTAATTCTGCTATCTTGTGGATAATCCTTCCTCACTAGAATACTCATGGCAGACCAAGTCTCCCAGCATTGGCGATAGCGTATTGTTTAGCACCTGTGGTTGCGGGACAAATCAAAGAATCCTGCTTGCTGAATCCTATTATCCTAGACTCCTGCAAGCGGGGAACACACACGCGCGCGTCGCTGTCGATAGCTTTGGCGTCTTAACAAAAAAATCACACACTGCGCGACTCTTTCCACCATCACACCATCAGGGCACTCACGATGCAATGCAAAAGTCTAAGATAACTTTAAAGTAATAAATATTCTTAGACTCTACATATAGTCTGCAGTACGAGTGCCCCTATCTCTCATAAGGCGTGCTTTCCAACTTATATGTAGCTTAAGGAAGAGATGGATTAAAAATGTTCATAAAAATTAAGTTTTATCTTATAGTATTATGTATTACATAAAATAATTTTATCCATGGTCAAAATAGATTTATACAGTCGATTTTGGTCCCATGGGCCCTTTAAGTTGTGCAAAAGCTCTTCGTCTACTAAATTTAAAATCGAAGTGTCGAACCACCTGACGCCAATATTCTCTCTAGCTTGATAAAAAAAAATAATTCCTAATCAAGGCAACAATTAACAAAACATTAACATATCTAAAAATAAACAAACAATTTGGAAGAAAATAATATCGCGACAATTCATATTTATTAGAACTCCACAAAAATAATATTTTGACTCTCCCTCTCCCTGTCTCTCTCGCTCAAACATAATTCCCATTCTTAGAGAAATAGTAGACTCTGAATAATGGGAGTTTTTTTTTGTGCGCCTACTCAAGCGCCTCCAGTCATTTCATGTCTAATGGTCACACCACTATGCGTGAAGAGAATGTTGCAAACTAAAAACATAATTAAGCATATTTTTACCATCTAGAGTCAACTCCTCCAAAAATTCAAAAGTGAGACATTCCTTTTTAGATATGTTATTTAAGGTTTGCTCTTCAAGCTTCCTATTTTCCTTTTGGGCACCTCCTACGGTTCTGCCTTCAAGAGAAAAGAGGAGGGGGGTTGGAGTGGGCGCGGCTCTATAATTTCAAGGACCCATGGGCAAGTAAGAAGACAAGGGCCTGTTGAACTAGTCAATACTCTTACAATAAAAATCGTCTTCAGAAACTATATTTAAATTTTGTTCAAGAAAGTTTAAATAAAACACTGTTAGGACACAAGTTTAAATGCAGAGTGTAGTATAGCCAATACAAATTACACTAATCTCTCGTGTGATCACCAAAGCACGATATTGGTTAACCAAAACAACCATAAACTTCTTACTACTTTAATTGTGAAAAGGTGGCATAAAACATACGTATCTAATCATATAATTTGATATTCACCCATAGCAAACGCACGGGCACGTTTCCTAGTATATATAGTCTGAATAAATAGCCCTTTCAAGTAATTTGGGAAAATTAATAACCCTTGCTTGGAGGAATCAGGAAGTAACGAAGCCGATACGTTGCCTGGCCGCCTGGGCTCCACTCGATGGATGAATGGATGCGTACTTGGCTAATGGGCCTTCAAATATAAACTAAACACTTATATAATGTTGGGCCCTCCGGCTCCATGGGCCCCCCGGCGGTCGCCCTGCCTGCCCTCCCCTACAGCCGGCACCGGGGGGTCGTCTTTGTTTAAGTTGCCTTAGGTGAGGGTTATTACATGAACGGCTTGTAGGGATGGGTTGGTGTTACAGACTGCACAAGCTGTGAAAGATGTGTAGTTTCATGATTTTCATAGACTGTTGATGAGTGGTGGAATGCTGTTGTTGCCTCTAAAATTGTTTTTCTACTGTAACAGAAGTTCACTTTTATAGTAGTGAAAATGATTGACGAGGCTAGCCTATAAATGGATAGTGGTTTCATTCCTTTTTTGGTCGAAAGATTTGGTGACCAGAACCATGTCCTAGGTGGTTGTAGATATTTTTTTTTTTGCCTATTTGCTTTTTAATATAGAGGAATAAATATCTGGTTCCATTCCTTGTAGCTCAACTTGGGCGTGGGCCAACCTTGGCTGCTCAATGGAGCACCACGCGATCCATCTAAATAATATGGATCGATGGTTCGAACCGTTTTAGATAACTAGCAAACCTACGGTTCATGCGGTTCGACCCTACGGTTTGTGCGGATCGAACCTTTTCTGCTCCAATGTACTAAGCATCAATGTTTCTCGCCACTGAAGTTGAAAGCTCCAACATTTTTTTTACTCGATCCATTCACTAACACACAGGACATGCAGCCAACATGCATGCAGGCAGTGCAATAAACATAACCAGTTGAACAGTGTAATCTAAACATTAAACTAAACAACATGCATGCAGCCTTTTTCTGAATAATTAAATCAATGACAGTGTGGCCACTCATTCAACATCCCCACATGCATATATAATATGCATCACCCAGTATTCAGAACTCAAAACTACATAGTACTAATGAACTCAAAACTCTGCTCCTTCGATCCAGCAATTGAAAAGAAGGCACTAAGGACGCCATTGAAGCAGGAAGCAGGAAGCAGGCGCCTGCCACTTGAGTCTTCCAGCACTCCCACCTCAAAGCTCATCAACATCCCTGGGGAACAAGAACACACAAATCATCATTCACACTGCTATCAGTTTCTTGACGATTTTACTAGGTTACTTGACGATTTTGATTCACAAGTGGACTATTTACTGGGTATCAGTTTACTTCATTGAAACAAGACAACTATGGTTCTGGAAAGAATAATATGGCAACGTGCCTTCCTGTGATTTTTCAAATGGAGCTTGATGCACAAGCTTATAGACAGAGAAGCAAGAGGTTACTAAATGTAACACGTTAACCCAGTTAACTTCAAAATATCTTGGAAAAAAATGTGTCAGAATATTTTAGTAACTGTTAGAGATTGTCAGAAATTCATTAAGCTTATAGATAGAGCAAAGAAACAGAACAAGCACCGGTACTCCGGTAGAATGCCACAAGTTGCTGTGAAACTGAAAGCACAGGAACAAACTTCAGACTACAGCAGAATTAGACTAGGACTAAACTGAAGAAATAAAGAGAAACTAAGCTAAGCCTGAAGAGATGACTGAAGAGACGACATGATATCATCAAAACAAAAGTTGGCATCGCCACAAGAGATGGCTACTGCAGTAACTCAAAAGCACTAGAATATACCTTTGAAAGCATCACTCATCTTGGTCAAGTGTTGACTCCATGTACTCATCAATCGCCTTCATGGAGAACTGAGATGAACTAGAAGAACGAATCCAATCTTGCACACATATTAATGATTCCACAGTTTTTGGAGTTAATCGGGTGCGCAAATCTGATATTAATTTCTTTCCGGTGCTAAAGGCTGACTCCGATGCAACTGTTGAAGCTTGAATTGCCAAAACATCTCGAGCCATGCGAGAAAGGGTGGGATACTCTGATGAGTTGCTCTTCCACCAAGCAAGTATATCAAAGGACTTGCTTCGAGGAATTCTAGGCTTTGCTAAATACATTTCAAGCTCAAGCTCAGAGGACAAGCTTGTTGAGGATGTATCATTGCTCAAGTGTTGATCCCAATCTGCATATCTATCACTTTCAGCAGCAGTAGCAGCAGCAGCAGCAGCAGAGGCCATATCTTGTCCAGCATGAGTTACTTGTGAATAATCCTTGTAGAGCAAACTCAAAACCCTCCTTAGTGTAGCAATCTTGACATCAGCTTCACTGTCAAAAGCTTGTCTCAAACGAAATTGAATGAACTCAAACTTAAACTGTGGATCAAGAATGACCGGGAATGAGACCTGCAACCACATCAGTTTCCAATATCTATTAAACTTCCTCTTCATATATGTGATTGTCTCAAACAGATCAGAATTGGGCTCAGCAACAAATCTTTCCAAAGCAGCTTTGACCTCCCACATCTCATGAAAATACAAATTGGATGTAGGGTACAGTGATCCTGAAACAACACTTGTTGCATCATAAAAGGGTTTCAGCAGTGCACATACTGCCCTTGCCTTTTCCCACTCTTCATCTGAGGGTGCATACTCGTACTCTGGCTCCTGTTGTGTGAGGGAGTCAAAAGCTCTCCTTAACACCAAACACCTTTCTATCATGATGTAGGTCGAATTCCAACGAGTTGGTGTATCGATGTTAGGGCGCTTTTTCTCTTGGATTCCTAGTTGCTTAATGATTTCCTCAAACTGTTGGTACTTGTGAAAACATCAAGAAGTGCTTGTTTTCCCTCTTGAAATGATTTCAAGCAATCTCTTGAGAGAGTCCTCCTTGAAATCATCTTGAAGATTGGGTTCAAACTAGAGACGAACCTTCTAAAGCCATCATAATCAACAAGTGCAAGTGGCATTCCATGAAGTGCAATCATCCGTGTTAGCTCACTCCTTGAGACGTCTTGGCTGAACCTCCAGTTATCCAAGGCAACTCCTTCCGGAGACATCACCACAGATCTGAGTTGATGGGACACATTTGCCACATTTCTTCTGACTTTGCATCTCTTCAAATGAGTTAACATGGCACTAGTTCCTGCTCCTCTCTTGGCACTAATCTGAGCATTGCAATGAATGCATTGTCCTTTCGTAACCAAGCCTGCCACACGGATTTTGGAGAATTCATTCCAAACTTTGGATCTGAACTGCCTATTGTCCTCACCATGTATGTAGCCATCTACCATTCCTGGTTCCATTGAGCCCTCAGCACCCTCACCCTCACCCTCATCCTCTCCCTCACAATAATCGGCATCGGCATTGTCCTCATCCTCCCAACCATGACCATAATCATCACCCCCATACCCCCAAACATGACCATAATCCTCATACTCTTCAATCAATGGATGCTCAGGTACTGGAGTGTGCGGATTAGACTGCATAGTCTCATTTGCTCTTGTTTCACTACTAGGCTGCAGATGTTCAGCTAGTGGAGTACTTGTTTGATGAGGCCTCTTCCGCTTTCGACCACTAAAATAGGTAAAGAAAACATTTCAGAAACATTTGAAGTAAGAGAACCATTACAAAAAATAAAACACATGATTAGCTAATAAGTACTGAATACTGTATTCACTATTGCATGAAAGTGACAATGCACAAATTTCAGACATTGGCTAAGCACTGCTGGCATCTTTTTTTCCTATTTAGCCAGCAGTGCTTAGCAGAATTAGACTAGGACTAAATTGAAGAAATAAAGAGAAACTAAGCTAAGCCTGAAGAAATTTCGCTGAACCCAAAAAAACTTTTGTTCCTGAACTGAAACCTGAAGCTGTTCTGTCACTGAACATTGGAGATTCAGTACCAATACAAAGAAGCTGACAGATTCAGACAAATCCAAGCTCAAAGTTTGCATAAGAATTATCAGCAGGCGTGCCGCTAGGCTTTTGCTCTATTAAGCGAATATAATACGGAAAAACTAAAGTGCTAATTCGGTTACTAAACTGCTAAGCACTGCTGGCTAAATAGGAAAAAGATGCAGATTGGCGTATGCACACATTGCAAACAAACTACTGGCAAATAAAGCATGGCATCATTCAGGCCACTACTACAGGTTGGTGTTCAGTTTAGATTTCAGAGAACTGAAATTTTAAAGCAATCATTGAACAGCAATTTTGCCTCTAGGATGTTGGTGAACCATAAACATAACAATGTAAGCATTTTCCCTGCCGTATTTCTTACCATCTAAAGAACCCCTGACACAATCACCACCTGACCTGAGGGCATCTAGCTACAAGCTAGCTACTACATCTAAATCCAGTGGTGCATATGAACTACCAGTAACTACCAGTACTACAAACACATGATGAACTCCGCCGAAATACACAGAACTGAAATAAAATGTATTTTTTTCCTGATTGAATACATTTATCTGAAACCAATGGCCTTTCAGACTGTCACAGCCAAGTAGACAAGCGTTGAATAAAAATATGCTGAAGGACATGCAGCAGTCACCCCCTGTTGCCCTGACAAACCACAGCTGAATCCAACAACTACAGATGAGGCTCCATACCAGACCAAACCATAGCTAGGGTAGAACTGGCGAGGATGCAAACCTGGGGGTAGCCATGGCAGTGGGGACGCCGGCTTCCATGGGGTGAAGCTACAGAAGGTTCTTGCAGAGGAAGGAGATGGTGTCGGCAATGGAGTCCGGGCGGGAGCACGGGGTCGACCTTCTCGCGCACCAGCCGAAGGCACTGCAGTGATAGGCGGAGGCGAGCGGGGTGCCGACGACGGTGACGGAGGAGCCGGCCGCGAGGCCGCAGGGGAGGAAGACGACGCAGCCGCGAGGGCGAGACCCTACGGCGGCGGCGGCGTAGGGTCGAACCCCACGACCCTAGGGATTGATCCGTCGAACCGAGTGAGTCTCGTGGATGTTTACAGGAGCCCAATAGGATAGATTTTGTGGGCCGGTTCGGCGAACCTATGGGTCGAACCGATCCAGGCCCAACTTGACTTGTAGCCAAGGGGATCAGTCGTCTCCTTGTTACAATAGCCTAAACAAATACAAAAAGAGTCTGACTCGAAACATAATTCTATCATTATATAGACATCAAAATGAGGTAAATAATTAATTTCTTTGCCTATTCATAGCATGGGGTACAAAGTTGTGCATTCTTGCCCATCTGTTTTCTTACCATATTTTCACAATGACCAAAAGAATACTAAAATTTGTTCTCACCTCGTTTCAACTTTTAAGTCTTTTCATTTTTTTAGGACATATAACTTCTGTTATGCATCTAGATGTGCGTTATGTCTAATTATACTTAGAAAACTCAATCTAACTTTGAGATGGAGAGAGTACTAAATCAATACTTAGCTCCATGACTTCCCTAATAGTCATATTGGTCTAAAAGTTTTGAACAAAACCCATGGGATAATGTATTTCACTTGTCATATTTGAAAGGTCCAACATCTATAACTTTTATAAGAATAAACCCCACTAGGCGAATTCTCAAAACATGAAACGTGTCCATATCATCCCCACTAAGTGAACCACTAGATGTTCTATCCTTTCATGCAAAGTGTCCATATCATTACCCACTAAGTCCATGTCATCATCTTATTATCAATTACAAAAAAATGTCCACGCTCATCCCCCATTTCTAATATGTGAAATAATTTCTAATCCTTAATCTATTAATATATAAGTTATCTACATACGGTATTTGTTTCATAACCTATTTGTCACGCACCAGAAGGAGGCCGGCCCAAAGGGCCTCCTTGGCGCGTCTTGGCGCTGCGTGGCCAAGGCTGGCCGCCGCCGCCATCCGCCTTCGCCACGTCATTTACTTAGTCGTTAAGTAATAGATATTTAGGGAATAAATATTTAGGGAAAGAAATAAGATTGCTTTGTAAAGAGGGATTCCAATCTATAAGAAAACCTCCTAGATATTTCTTAGCAAGCAAGTCTCCCTCGGACTATAAATACAAAGGGCATGTAATCGTTTGGATCTTAATAAGAAAAATCAAAGGGGTAACTCCCCAAGCTTTCCAGCCTTCCGGCTCTAGATCTCCTCCTCCCCGCGCACGCGTGCGCCGCCGCTTCCATCACCGCTGCCACTTTGCACGCCGCCGCCACCGCCACCGCGCGCGCGCCCAAGCACCGCCAAGGCCCCCCCTTGCGCGCCGCCATCTCCCTCCCTCTCTCCGCCAACAAATCTGCGGCCGACGTGTCGGATCGCCGGAATCCATCGCGGGTTCGACGAAATTGGTATCCGGAGACCAGGGGCGATTCCCCACCACTAATTGCTTCCAACCACCAACACCGCCAAGATCCGATGGACAGCCGCAAGATCGCCGACCTCAAGATGGGGATCCGTGGAGTTCTCCGAGTTCGCGGATGGAGATGAGTGCTAGCCTCAACGCCCTCACGAGAAGCTCAACCAGCCAGCCTCAACGACATACAAGGGGCGAGATGGCCATGGACGCCGCCGCTGCCATGGGCGCTCCACGGACATCAACAATGCCGTCCTCCACGTCCACGACGGTGAACTCGGTGGCCAGGCCAGAAGAACGCCGCCTTCCGCGGCCATGCTGTCCCAACGTGCGCACCTATGGCGAGCACGTCAAGGCCGACGACCTCCTCGACGATGCTCCTACCACGGGTGCCACCGGCGGCCGCGATGCCTCCTCGAGGCGCCGCCGACGCCGTCCCCTCCCGATCCGCGACGCCGCAAGCTACGAACACCTACCCCAAGGACGCCCCAGCGGTCACGGCTTCCGATCGAGATCGGATAAGGAGGCAACCACCGACGACCAGCTGCTCGACGAAAAGCCTACCCAACTAGGCCAACGTCTCGCAGACTACTCCAATGGCGCAGATAAGTTCCCCAGTGACTAGCAACATCATCTTTGACACTAGGAACATCCGGAGTGCCAACATCACTCTGTGGTAACACAACGACGTCACCTGACGTCGACATCAATGTCGTTGGCATTGACATCCTAGATGACACTGACACCATGGACACCGATGGGAATGACGCCCCTCCCAAGGGCGCCACCACCGGCGTCCTCGTCGATGCGCTAAACTCCGACGACGACATCAACCCGCTACACCTGCTGGACGTTCCATGGACATCCACTATGGCGTAGAATGTCAACAAGCAAGCTACGACTCCTATCGTGGCTTCAACCCCGGCGCCACCCCTAGCACCTCGTCAACGGAACATCAGCTCGAATAAATACACGAGGTATGCCGCTATCTACCTGATACAAGCGATACTTCTCTGGTCCATCTACATACCAAGCACGACAACACGGGAGGACCGGGACACTACCAAACGGTGTCTCCCTCGCGTGCTTCAAGCTGCCATTCTACGGCGAACTCAACAGTGACTCGCGCCAACGCGACTGGACGAGGACTCGTACGACTACATCGGCACCTTCAAGTTCGCCAACAAGCTGCAAGCTATACCAGCCGGGATGACTCGAGAGCCAAACCAGTTGGCTCCCTCATTCCTCGACGACATCAACGCCCAGTACGACTACGCCAACAAGCCCGCCCGGGGCGAGGACTCGTACAACTACATCGACACCTTCAAGTTCGCCAACAAGGCGCGGGGCTATGCCGGCCGGGATGACTCGAGCCAAACCGGTTGGCTCCTCATTCCTCAACGACATCAGCGCCCGATGCGACTACACCAACAAGCCCGCCAATCATCAAGCTTCGCATGCGCAGCGAAAGCGAGGCGCTCCGCCGAGGCGGACACAGCGATACGCCTCACTCGTCTCCTCAACAACTTCAACGACAAGATGGGCCAACTCCAGCTCAACTCACGGCCCCAACGACGTGTCTTCACCGCCAAGACGCCTTCACACCAAACCGGTGGACCTCGTCGAACGGTGGGGAAATGTCACGCCCCAGACGGCCCGGCCGCACCGACCGACCACAAGCTACATGGCACCGCCGAACCATCAAGCTCCAGGCAGGAGCACCAGCTTGGGCACCGCTCAAGGTGATTGGCTTTCACTCTCCGACATACTCTCCATCAATGCATGTCTCTCCGGCGAGCACCTTGCTAATGGAAGAGCTACCACATAGCTTCTTGCCATTAATACCGGTCTTCCTCTTCAACGACAACGGTCTCCACCCCAACAACATCTACAACATTCCAATGGACCGGGAGAGCAATGGACTTCCATCACCGTCAGAAAAGGTCAGCATCTTCGCCTCCGTCCAGCTCCTTCCCTCTATACAAGTGGATGCAACAATCTTCGGAACATGCTACTTCGGCCGACCCGTCAACGACAACAGCCGTGCAGAACCACAGCGCGAGGACGCGCTGTCACGGAAAGGGGGGAGTGATGTCACGCACCAGAAGGAGGCCGGTCCAAAGGGCCTCCTTGGGCGTCGCATGCGTGGCCAAGGCCGCCGCGCCGCCATCCGCCTTCGCCACGTCATTTACTTTGTCGTTAAGTAATAGATATTTAGGAAATAAATATTTAGGGAAAGAAATAACATTGCTTTGTAAAGAGGGATTCCAATCTATAAGGAAACCTCCTAGATATTTCTTAGCAAGCAAGTCTCCCTCGGACTATAAATACAAGGGGCATGTAATCATTTGGATCTTAATAAGAAAAAATCAAAGGGGTAACTCCCCAAGCTTTCCGACCTTCCAGCTCTAGATCTCCTCCCTCCTCAAGCCGTGCACCGTCGCCTCCATCACCGCCGCCAGCGCCACGCCGCCGCCACCGCCAAGCGCTGGCGCTAAGCACCGCCGCCCGTGCCGTCCCGCTGCTGCGCCGCCATCTCCCTCCCTCTCTCCGCCAACAAATCTCGTCGCCGACGTGTCGGATCGCCGGAATCCAACGCGGGTTTTGACACTATTCCTCTAGAATGTAATCACATATACTATAATGATGTTTTATCGATCTAATCCATTAAAATAACTTGCAGTCAAATTCTTATATATGTATTCATAGTATACAAAATACGATATAGTAATGCTACGTATATAAGAAAAAATATGTTTACGAGAATCATGTGGCAACGCACGGGGTATACTCCTAGTTCAACTAAAGGATCAACCAACCATCCCCCGCCTCAAAACCTCCATTCCTTGGAATTATACTATTTTACATCATATTTCAATTGGACAAAAAAAAAAACAATCACTCACGAATGCTATAAACAAAAAAACATGCACCAAACATTTTCTAGAGCTAGAGCTAGGCCACATATATGGCAAACAGATCCACCTGCTTTAGGATGAAGATGCTCCGTTTTCAAATTGGTGGTAGAGTGAAAAAAAGAAGTGGAACAAAACAGACACTAAGAGCGTGTTTGGCACAGCTCCACGTAGCTCTAGGTCTTAAAATCTAGCTCTTGCTCCGAGTTTTTTCAGCCAAAACGGTCTCAGCTCCAGCAACTCCATCGTGGACCTGCTCCAAAAAAATGGTGGTGCATGCCCGAAATCCTTGGATTTCGTGGAGTGGCTCAGGGGTGCTCTACCAACTTCAAGTTTTATGGAGTTGGGAGAAATTACCCACCACTGGCAATTGTTAAGTGGAAAATGCACAATTCGAGTTGTTTCATTCGTGTTTCTCAAACCAATAATTATTTTCCCTCATCTTTGGAGCTGAAAGATTCTACAAATATTTGCTTGATTATTAAGTGTAAGAAATCGACTACAGTGAATCACCAAATCTTGCACACATGGTGTCACAGCCAGATAGATGTTCATAAATGGCTCTTTGAGGCCTCAGGCAAGTTGTCCACCAAATCAGCCTAAGAGGGCTTCTTCAATGGGTCCACTTATTTTGCTCCATATAAGCTAATCTAGGAAACCTGGGCTCCAAGGAAATGCAAGTTTTTCCTATGGCTAGTGGCCCACAACCGTTGCTGGATAGCGGACAGGTTGGCACACCATGGCCTTCCCCATCTAGAGCACTGCCTCAACGATTAACCATCTACTCTCAGCTTGTGTCTTCGCTAGGCAGTTTTGGCATCAGTTATGGAGTTTTTTTTGGATTCCAGATGTCACACACCCCAAATGAACGGTAATAAATTCTGCTTATGGTGGCAACAAGCAAATGTTCGAATGAGTAACGGTGTGTGGGATGGTTTTAACACCTTGGTCTTTTTAGGGGCATGAACACTTTGGAAAGTAAGGAATGATGTGGTATTCAAAGGGGTCACCCCCAGAGTGGACAGAACCTTTCTACTGGCACATGAGAAATCTGAACCCTGGATGCTTGCAGGTGCAAAAGATTTTAGTACCGTGATCGCTACTAGGACCTTTGTACTATAGTTGGAGTTGATCCAGATGGTCGTAACTTATATGTTTGTGTTTTTGGCGCCAATGTAGGATGTAAATTTTTTAGCCCGGTGATCACAGGCTAGTGATGTATGCGCGCGTGTGTGGGTGCATGTACGCTATTTATGTCTTTTTTTTTGTCTAACTCTCATCTTAATGCAATGATATACAGTCCTACATATTCGAGAAGAAAAAATGATTTTGAAATCTTTGTCGGGATAATACACATCAGCTTGCTGCTGCAGGAACACTTGCAGATATACTTTGCAACCATATATGTGCATGCATGGACAGTTGGCACTTGGCAACCGTATTATATTGTACTGATGAAGTCAAACGGCTGCTAGCGAAAACGTCCAGCAAGTAGCTGTCAGATTCTGACCTGGTTAGCGTATCTCCGCTGCTGCTGGAACATAGTACATGTGAATTAAGAATGGCGACAGCGTGGAAACAAAAAATCACCCTGGCCCTGCTTTTAGTTTAGGAGCGAGGTTTACTTATTTATTTATGTTTTTCTTTTTTGTTTCTTTGCATAATATCGTTGTATTTTCTATTTATAGTTACTCCATCAATATACAAACAGTAATGAGTTGCGCAAGAGCCTTTAGCTGAGTTGGTTTGGTGGTCTGAGTAGCATTTTTGGGGTCCTAAAGTTCGACTCCCTCGTCTGTCCTACAATAAAGCAAGTCAAAAGATCCTCATGGTCGTTGTCACGTTTCAAGATGAGGTTTCAAAATCACCTCATATGTCTCACGTCAAAGCATAAGTTTAAGGTCTGATTTTGAAGATTCCTTGACTTGCATGTTTTCCCCGGGGTTATATTACACCTACAGGTCAAGTGTTTTCTTACAAACACAATGACTTTACAGTATCTAAAATATAGATTTTGACCCTTTTTGTTAATTTCTGCAAATTATGCTTAAATTGTGTAATATTTTTAGAGATGGAATTGAGCTACGATAATTTTAAATATGTTATTAAATATAATTTAATATATATATATATATATGGTTTCAAACAACAGAATTTATATTATTTAAATTATTTTATCATGACCGATCTAGCACAGCAGGGATCTTGTTAGTACACGGGCTGTGTTTAGATGCTTTAAAGTGAAGCTATAAAGTACTGTAGCACTTTTCGTTTGTATTTAATAATTATTGTCCAACCATGTGCTAACTAGGCTTAAAAATTTATCTTACAAATTACAGGCAAACTATGTAATTAGTTATTTTGTTTAACTACGTTTAATGCTCCATGCATGCGTCTATAGATTCATTGTGATGGAAAATCTTGTAAAGTTTTTGAATTTTAAAGAGAACTAAACAGGGCCCATTTCTCGTACATGTAGTATTCCGCTTTCCACTCTACCATTTCCCCGAGCTTCTACTTTCCCTATTTCAAATTAAAATCGTTCTCACTTTTTTATACATAGATATAACATATATATCTAGACAGACAACCAAAGATATGTATGTAAAAAAAACCAGTAACTTTAATGTCAACGGAGAAGTATATCTACGTACGTGTCTCTGTCTCTGCTAGCACACATTATATTGCAAGTACTGCAAGTACCACTCGGAGCACAGCAAAGCTGTGCTATATATGTCCCTCTTCTCCCAGCCCGAGGGCTCCTAGCTAAATCTCCACCTCTAACGAAAGGGAAAGAGGCAGCTAGCCGGCCGGCCGGAGGCGACATGGCCCGCGGCGAGGTGTCCATGTACATGCCGGCGTTCGCGTCACGGGTGTTGCAGAGCCGGTGGTTCGTGGTGTACGCGTCCAGCATCGTGATGGCGGTGTCCGGATCCGGTTACATCTTCGCGCTCTACTCCAAGGTGCTCCGCTCCAAGCTGGGCTACAACCAGGAGACGCTCAACAAGCTCTCCTTCTTCAAGGACCTGGGCGGCAACCTGGGCATCATCTCGGGGCTGGTGCAGCAGGTGGCCCCGACGTGGGTGGTGCTGCTCATCGGCGCCGGCATGAACCTGGTGGGCTACCTCATGATCTACCTGGCGCTCACGGGGCGCACGGCGCAGCCGCCCGTCTGGCTCATGTGCTTCTACATCTGCTTCGGCGCCAACGCGCTCACCTTCTCCAACACGGGCGCGCTCGTCGCCTGCGTCAACAACTTCCCGGAGAGTCGGGGCATCGTCATCGGCCTGCTCAAGGCCTTGGTGGTGTAGAGATAGAGGATCGATGCACACACAAATTTCACAGATGGCTAATCCTAGAACACAGAGATGAACACGAGTTTGGGGCAACTGCCACCCTGAACACCGGATGGCAATGCTATTTTCCACTGATTGTTCTGAACCGCACAAAGGAAATTACAGAGAGTTCCCAGGTGTTAACCACACCTTGACACACGCACTAACCTGAACACAAGTTAGAATCTCACTTATATAGCTAGGATACAAACGCACGCTGATACAATGTGAGTAAAACAAACTGCAACACTGAAGACAGGAACGTGGGCGCGCTCCCCGCGCGCTGGCCAACTGCACTCGCTCCACTTTCTCTGAATTCAAACTTCAAGCTTCCCGCTCGACGTCTCACACAGACACGTCACACTTGACTCGACAACATGCTCAAGACACACTGACAATTAGACCAACATTCTCCCCCTAATTGTTATGTGTCTTGATCTCTCTGACACCCAAGAGATGCCTCATCACTGCAAGTTTCCCCACTGGCAGTGGCTTGGTCAGAGAGTCTGCTTTCTGCTCGTCAGTCCCTATCTTCCTCACCACAATCTGCCCCCTTTCAACACACTGCCTGATAAAGTGATATTTCACCTCAATATGTTTACTCTTTCCATGAAAAACTGGATTCTTCATCAAGGCTATTGCTGAAATGTTGTCCACATACAAAGGTACAACCATTGGCTTCGTTTCAGTGAGTCCAGAGTACAGAGTCCTGAGCCACAGAGCCTGTGTTGCAGCAGCTGTAGCTGCCATGAATTCTGCTTCACATGAAGAGAGAACTATTGTCTTCTGCTTCTGTGAATTCCAATTGATAAGGCTTTCATTGAGGTAAAATGCCATGCCTGAAGTGCACAACCTCCCATCCAGATCCCCTCCATTGTCACTGTCAGAGTACCCTACAAGCTCCTCATGCTGTTCTCCCAGAGTGTACACCAACCCAAGGTCAACAGTAGCTTTCACATATCTGATGATCTTCTTTACTGCTTGCATATGCATAACAGTGGGCTTTTGCATGTATCTACTGGCCACTCCTACTGAATAAGCAAGATCAGCTCTTGTATGTATTAGGTACCTTAGACACCCAATTATTCTTCTATACTCTGTTGCATCAACTCTATGTCCCTTTTTGTCTGCATGCAACCTAGTTCCTGGATCCATGGGAATGTTGGTTGGATTACAATCCTCCATATTAAATCTGTTCAGCAATTTCTTTGCATACCCAGACTGTTTGAGAGTCAAGAATTCTTTCTGTTGATCCACCTCAATGCCAAGATAGAAAGACAACAGACCAAGATCACTCATCTCAAACTCTTCAGTCATTTGCTTCTTGAATACCTCAATTTCCTTTCTTTCACTGCCAGTGACTATCAAGTCATCTACATACACTCCCAGTATGATGGCAGTTTTCCCAGCTCCCCTCTTGTACACAGCCTGTTCACTAAGACATTTAGTGAAACCCAGCTTCTTCAGGCATTTGTCCGGCCTAATGTTCCAAGCTCTGGGGGCTTGTTTTAAACCATACAGGGCCTTGCTCAACTTGTAAACCTGTTTTTCCTTCCCCTTGAAAACATATCCATCAGGTTGTGCCACATACACCTCCTCTTCTAACTCCCCATTCAGGAAAGCTGTTTTCACATCCAGATGGTGCACTTCCCAACCCCTATTTGCTGTTAGTGCCAACAAAGAATTTCACTCGTGTCAAGTCCGCAACAAAGCAAAACCTCTTCATAGTCAATGCCATGTTTTTGGACATACCCTTTTGCTACAAGTCTGGCCTTGTATTTGATCACCTCACCATCTGCATTTTTTTCTTTAATTTAAACACCCACTTCAACCCAATTGGCTTGTGTCCCGATGGCAAAATATGTCAAGGTCCATGTCTTGTTCTTTTCTATGGACTGAATCTCATTTTTCATTGCCATTTCCCACTCGGACTCATTCTTTGCATCTGCATAGCAAGTTGGCTCCTCAACTTCTGCTAGTAATGCTTCACCCTCTGAATCCAGTTCAAGCTCAATTTCAGAAGTGTCCTCATAAACATCATTTAAATTTCTGTAATGCATTGGTGGTGTATCCGAATCTTCATTTTCATTTTCATTGTGAGCTGCGATCCCCTCCTTGCTGCTCACTACCATGAAAAAAATCCCTGGACTAGGTGTACTCCCACCGGCCCGGTGTTTACGTGCCACCTAATGATCGTAGCTCATCCGCACGTGGTCAAAGATCATTGTTTGCAACTGTGTTGCTCCCTGTTGGTGTTGCAGGCTGTTCTCCCCCTGCCTGCTCAACCACATCTGCATCACTTGTTGCAGTCCCAGTACCCCACATTGGATACCTGACAAATGCTTCACCATCTACAGTAAATTCTTCTGATTCTGATCCATCTGACACAGAATCCCAATTTCCCTGAACAGATTCTTCAAACACTACATCTCTGCTCACCACAATCCTCTTGTTTTTACGGATCATACATTCTCGTGGGCTTTGCATTCTTCATCAACCCCAAGATAGATCATCTTCTTGCTCCTGTCATCTAGCTTCTTGACATGTGGTCCTGCTGGCTTAACATGTCCAAGACACCCAAAAATTTTCAGGTGTGCCAGATGGGGTCTCCTGCTATGCCAGGCTTCAAACACAGTTTGATCCTTGAGAGCTTTTGTAGACAATCTGTTCAAGATGTACACCGCATGTCTCACAACCTCCCCCAAAACCTTCCAGGTACATTCATGCTTTTCATCATTGCTCGCCATCTCCATAACACTTGTTTTTCTCTCAACCACTCCATTCTCGAGAGGTGAATAGGGTGCAGTCAAATGCCTTCTGATGCCAGCCTTCTGACAGACATCTTGAAACAGCCTAGACAAGAATTCACCACCTCTATCTGATCTGAGTGTATTGATTCTATTTCCAGTAACATTCTCAACTTCAGCTTTATATTTGATAAAAGCATCTAGAGCCTGATCCTTAGACTTAAGCATATACACATAGCTCCATCTGCTATAATCATCAACCAAAAGCATAAAGTATCTATTACCACTCACTATTCCAGGAGTTATAGGCCCACACAAATCAACATGTACCAATTCTAAGGTCTTTGAGGCTCTCCACTTAGCTTGCTTTGGAAAGGAAACATGAGTTTGCTTAGGTGACAGACAACCATGACAAATCTGATCGGGATGTTCTATTGTCGGAATTCCAACAGCTAATTTCTTCGACTTAAGCTGTTTCAAAGGCAAAGAAAGTTGACATGACCCAATCTCCCATGCCACATCCAAGACTGATCACCACTACTGACATTGCTTAACAGACATACAGGCATTGCAATTTTCAGATCAATTTTGTACGATCTATTAGCGGTCTAGTGACTCTCATAATCGGTCTACTTGCTACCTTATCATGCACTTCCAACCAATCATCATCCATCTCTACTCTATGGCCTGTCTCAGTAAGCTGACCAAGGCTAACTAGATTACAGCAAAGTTTAGGAATGTAGTATACCTCAGTTAGCAACCACTGGTCCCCATTCTTGCACTTGAATAGAATAGTGCCCTTCCCTTCAATCTCCACCGCAGAGCCATCACCAAACCTCACCTTTCCGGTGATATTTCTATTCACATCTTGAACTTCCCAAAGCATCTCTCGTCATGTGGTTCTTTGGGCTCCATTGTCAAGGAACCAGCTATCACCGACGGCTCCTATGCCCCCTCTCCCGGATGCGGTTCGAGGCACCACCTTCCTCTCATCAAGAAATACAACGGTGTCTTTGTACCTCTGTGGTCACCGTGGCACGAGCTTGAGCGACTCCGGCTCCTCCGTGATCGCAAAGCATCGGTCACCCTTTACGGTTCAGCTTGTACATGGTGAGCTTCCTCAACATCCTTCTTCTCTGGACATCGATTGGCATAGTGGCGTTCTTGTGACATTTGAAACACGAATGTGGCTCTTGTCATGTTTCCCGGCTCCATCTCTGCCTCCTGCTTCACCACGGCCACCACCTCCACGACCTCGGCCTCTCCCCCGACCTCGGCCTCTCCCTGAGCTACCTCCCGTCTCCGGTGACTTCCCTCCACCAGATGACTCTCCACCAGATCTCCTCTGGCGAGCCTCCAACTCAGCTTGAGTGAGGAGAACTTGGCCTCCTTCTGATCTGCTGCTCCCTCGATTCACCCTCTCCTCATAAGCCTTCAGGCGTCCTACGGCATCACTGAAATCGAGTGTCTTCAGATCAGTGAACTGCTCGATGCCGGCCACGACTGTGATGAACCGTTCCGGCACAGTGTCAAGCAGTTTCTTCACCATGGCCTTGTCTTCTAGCGTTCCCCCCAAAGTTTTGTATCTCACCGACATGCCCGTCGGTTTCCCGAAAGAACCGATCCGGTTTTCGTCCTACTTCATTCGCAATGCATCGACCAGGACATGAGTGTCTGTAAACGAGCATCACGAACGCGCTCCGCGCCCACGAATCTCGCCTTCAGACTCTCCCAAACTTCACGCCCCGTCTTCTTCTTCGCCACTTCCATCAACAGATTATCGGGCAGGCACTGGAGTAGATGTGCCCGCGCCGCCTTGTCCTTGCTGGTCCGATCTGGCCGACAGCGCCGTCGAAGTCTCCCGGAGGTTCCACCACCTCCCGGACTCCCTGATCCTCCATGATTGCCTGGACTCGGATGCTCCGGCTTGTGTGTAGTTCGTCGATGTCAACCGCGGGTAGTTGTACCGCCCCGCCGCCATGACCGCCGCCGCCTCCACCACCGCTTCCCGAAGTTCCGGTCACCCATCGTGGATGAATCAACTCGACGCACGCAACACTTTGTGTATGATCGGCTTTGATACCAGATGTAGAGATAGAGGATCGATGCACACACAAATTTCACAGATGGCTAATCCCGAACACGAGATGAACACGAAGTTTGGGGCAACCGCCACCACCCGAACACCGGATGGCGGTGCTATTTTCCACTAATTGTTCTGAACCGCACAAAGGAAATTACAGAGTTCCCAGGTGTTAACCACACCTTGACACACGCACTAACCTGAACACAAGTTAGAATCTCACTTATATAGCTAGGATACAAACGCATACGATACAATGTGAGTAAAACAAACCGCAACACCAAGACAGAACGTGGCGCGCTCCCTCGCCGCCAACCGCACTTCGCTCCACTTTCTCTCGAATTCAAACTTCAAGCTTCCCGCCGACGTCTCCAAATTTTGTCCACCTCACACAGACACGTCACACTTGACTCGACAACATGCTCAAGACACACCGACAATTAGACCAACAGGTGGGGCTCAGCGGGCGCCATCTACACGCAGCTCTACCGCCATCTGGCGGCGACGACGCCACGTCGCTCGTCCTCCCCGTCGCTGGCTCCCCGCCGCCTTGGACATCTTCACCGTCTACACCATCCGCGTCCCGCCGTACCACAACATCGGCGGGAAGCCCTACAACACGCCCTTCTACCACTTGCTCTACCTCTCGCTCGCCCTCGCCGCCTACCTCCTCGTCATGATCGTGGCGAGAAGCATGTGCACTTCTCCCACGCCGGCGTGCGTTGTCACCTCCACGGCGCTCATCATCATCCTCTTCAGCCCCATCGGCGTCGTCGTCGTGGGAGGAGTACAAGGCCGTCTCCCGGCTCGAGGAGTCATCACTGCGGAATCCCCCCGGCCATCGCCGTCGAAGAACCAAAGGCTGACCGTGGTCCCTTGTGCGGCAAAGCGGCATGGGCGGCCGCCTCCCAACATGTTCAAGCCGCCGGCGCCGGGAGGACTACTCCATCATGCGGCGCTGGTCAGCGTGGAGATGTCTTTGGTGCTGTTCGTCATCTCCGTGTTCGCATCGGCGGCATCGCCGACGACCATCGACAACATGGCGCGGATCAGCCCGATCGCCGGGCTACCCGCCAAGAGCATCAACACCTTCGCCTTCGCTCATCGGCGACTGGAACTACGCCGGCCGCTGTGGCGCCGGCCACATCTCGAGTTCCTCCTCGCCAAGTACAGGATGCCGCGGCGGCCGGTGTGCGGCCGTGGTGCTCTCGCCTCTCGTGCATCGGCCACCTTTTCATCGCCTTCCGGCGTGTCGCGATCCTTGTACGCCGCGTCGATGATCATCGGCCGCGCTTTGGCGCGCAGTGGCGCCGCTGCCATCCATCATCTCCGAGGTGTTCGGGCTCAAAGTACTACTGCCGCTCTTCAACTTTGGCTCCGCGGCCAGCCCCGCCGCGCCTACGTGCTCGACGTCATCATCACCGCCGCATGTACGACGCCGAGGCCAACAAAGCGACGGGCGGCGTGGCGCCGTGGGCGACAAGATCCGCAAGGGGGGTGGTATGCTTCAAGCGCCCCTTCCTCATCATCACGGGCGTCACGTTTGCCGGCGCGCCTCGTGTCGCCGGTGCTAGTCCGGAGGACACGGAACTTCTAGGGGGGACATCTACGCCAAGTTCAAGCGGTGGCACCGCCACCGCCTCCGAGTCGTCGAGGGGGAGCACCGACGGCAAAGGCGTCCGGATGGTGGAGGCGGAGGGAACGACCAAGAGCAAGAAAGAGGTGGTCAACCAGGACTCGTACTACCTTCATTAGATTGAAGCAAAGATTAATTTGGAGGCAAATGAGGGGATATAAACGGGGTAGCATGCGTAAGCGTAAGCAATGTTCCACTTCCACCACTGTTTTGCTAGTAGTATCCAAGTATCTAACCTCTTTTGCTAGTGTCTCCATGCACTTCCACCTTGTGCGCCGCCGCTGCGTGTGGCCCCTGACACTCTTACGCATGGGTTTCGAGACCGGGACTTCCATTCCTCTTTTTAGTTGGTGTCTCCCCGAGTATCCGTTGGAATTTAGATGGGCTTGGCTCAATAACAAATTCGAAATTCCTAGAGAAATCTCAAAGGCCCATTCTATTTTTGGTAATCTTGGCCTTCAAGTTGCGAGTCCTGAATCGACTCGAGTAGAGAGTCCTAAACCGATCGTGATCGCGACACGATGTTCGGGATATATAAGCAGCCTACCGGTCACGCCAAAAAATCAGATCGATATCTCATCTTGGTTTAGAGAGGAGTCCCTTGAATGGACAATCTCTCAACTCCGAGAATTGAGATAGAGTTTTCGCCTCTTCTTGTTGTTGCGCCGCCGTAGCTACTCCAAATCCGATTGCTTGCGTGCACTAGCGACCCGAGCAAAGCGTGTCTCCGAAAACCCTCGTCTTTGCGATCCTGCAGCGGGGAGAAGGCGAATAAGATTTTTTGGGAAGCGCTCTCCGCGCGATCGCTTCTAAATTGTCCTCGGCGGTTCGCCTTCTCGAAGGTTGCTGCGCACTATCATCATCTACATCTTCATCACCAAAGTACATCTACATCGACAGGTATAAACATATCTAGTGTACAAGTTGGGTTTACACTAGTTATTATGTTCATGCTATGTGATATCATGATCTCGGCCCCGCTAGTATATGCGATATACTGATCTGTCATGCCAATAATTTAAACATGTTTAATCTAGTTCATCTATTTGCCATGATTTATATTTTGGAATTAATCTAGAAATTGCCTAATTACTCAACAATCCAAAAACCTTATAATAGGCTTTTTCTTGATTTAACTATGGTCGTTTTCACCGACGTCTTTGAGACTAGAAAAGTTTTCTAGTGCACATATAAAGAGATGGCGAGTTAGGGCCATGCTCGGCTAGAGGCTAAGATGTTCGGAGTTCTTTGTTGTATCGCCTCGGGAAATATCTCTAGAGAAAAGAGAAGATTCCAAGGAGACAACACTATCTTTAGAAGAACAATCCTAAACAGTCTTGCTAGTCATCTAGAAGATGCAAACTTGCACTTCCAAGATGAGAAGGCATTGTGGGATCAATCAATGCAACCATTGGTACATCCGAAGTGTGTACATTATGGAGAGCTTTCATGACTACAAGATGGTTACTAACCAATCTATTGTCAAGCAAGCGCATGAGGTTCAACACATGGCAAGAGAACTTGAACTCCTTAAGTATGTCATACCCGATGAATTTGTAGCCGGATGCATTATTGCTAGGTTGCCTTCTTCATGGAAGAGCTTCGGCACAATTCTAAAACACAAGAGATAGAAAATATCGGTTGTAAACCCGATAGCATCTCTTGATGTTGAGGAAAAGATTCGGTGAAGAATACTATTGAAAAGGGGAACAAGAGCCATTCTAGCACTAATATTGTGCAAGAAAACCCACATGGCAAGAACAAAGGGAATAAATCTTCCAATGCCAAGTTAGCAACTACCTTCGAGAAGAAGAAAAATAATGATGAGGTGCCTTGCTTCACTTATGGACAGCTTGGTCACTTTTTCGAGAGAATAATAAGAATGTCAACCTCGTGACTATTAGCAATGCTGATGAAGAGTACTGAATGTTCCTACCGTATACTATCGGTATTTCAATCACCAAGTTGGTGGGTTGATACAGTGCTAATATTCATGTGTGTCTTTGACATCTTTTGTTTTCTTCTTATAAAGAGCTACAAGGTTCCTCTGTTCTAATGGGGAATGGGTCACATGCTTCGTTCGTGGTGTTGACACGGTAGATCCAAGTTTACTTCGGGTAAAATCGTGCAAAATCGAAGAACGTGTAACATGTCCCTACTATTCGCAAGAACCTTGTTAAGTGTTTCCCTTCTTTTAAGAGATGGGTTTAAGGTAGTGATGGAGTCCAATAAAGTAGTTATGTCTAAGCATAGACAATTTATTGGTAAGGGGTTACGACTATGGTGGCTTGTTCCGCCTAAGTTTGGCGATTTATGCAATAAGTCGATGAATCATATTTGTGGCACAATAAATGATAGTTCAAGTGTTTGGCATTCTCGCTTTATGTCATGTGAACTTTGGTTTGATGTCACATTTATCTAGCTTGAAGTTAATTCCGGATTTCACTATTGCCAAAGGTTCTAAGTGCCATAGTTGTGTGCAATCTAAGCAACCTCGAAAGCCTCACAAGGCAAAGCAGAGAGGAGAGACACTTGGCACCTCTAGAGATCATACATTCTGATCTATGCGAGATAAATGGTATGTTGACTAAAGGTGGAAAGAGATATTTCATGACATTGATTGATGATGCTTCTAGATATTGCTATATTTATTTGCTTTGAAAACTAAAGATGAGGCATTAGACTACTTTAAAATCTTTAAGGCTGAAGTTGAAAATCAACTAGAGAGAAAGGTTAAACGTCTAAGGTCGATCGTGGTGGTGAATATTTTCCTATAATATTTGATGAGTTTTGTGCGGAACATGGTATTATTCACGAGAGGACGCCTCCCTATTCGCCTCAATCCAACGGAATTGCGAGAGGAAAAACCGCACGATGACCGACTTGGTTAACGCCATGTTAGACACTTCGCCGGTTTATCTAAGGCATGGTGGGGAAGCTATATTGATCATGCGAGTCATGTCCTGAATAGAGTTCCAAACAAAAATAAAGAGACAACGCCATATGAGATGTGGGTTGGTAGGAAACCATCACTTTCATACTTGCGCACGTGGGGATGCTTGGCGAAAAGTCAATATTACAATTAATAAGAAGCGTAAGCTTGGACCAAAGACGGTAGATTGTATCTTTCTTGGATATGCTCACAACAAAGATTGCCTATCGATTTTTAGTAGTAAAATCTGAAGTTTCGACGATATGCTTGTAGATACTATCTTTGAATCTCGTGATGCTACATTTTTTTGAGAATATATTTCCTTTGAAATATATGCGTAGCAATGTTAGATTTTCTACCGAAGTTAGCTCTCGATGATACTGTACCTATCAAGTACCCTGTTGAGTCATTTGAATAACCACTTGAGAAGGATGACAATGAAGTTCCCGTGAGGAACAAGAGACAAAGGATTGCAAAAATCTTTTGGTGATGATTTCATTGTGTACCTTATGGATGGTACTCCCACCTCTATCTCGGAGGCATACACTACTACTGAAATTGATTTTACGAGGCACCGAGAAAAGATTTTTCGGCGGCGGGCATTTAGAAAACCGCCACGGTAAATGACTTGATTAATCGTGGCGGACATTTTTTAATTAACCGTGGACGGTTATAATGTCCGCCACGGTAAATCGATTAACCGTGACCGTTTTTTTTAAAATGCCCGCCATGGTAAATAAAGCCCAAACACAAGGCCCGAGAAATCCATATCAGCCCACTATAGGGTTGGACATATAAAAGCAAAACGACCCCAAACCCTAACTACCCTCGAGACCCTCGCTCTCACTCCCGTCACCGCCCCCCCTCCCTCCGTCACCAGCACCCCTCCCTCCCCTTCCCACCCGCCCCTCCCTCCCCTCCCCCTCCCCCTCCCCGCCCGTCCATGGCTACCACCGACGACGCGGGCTCAGCCTTGGCGGGATCCGGCGGCTAGAGATGTCGATCCGGCGGCGCTGGCGGTGGCGCCGGATCCGCGGCTGGAGCGGCGGTGGCTCGAGATCCATGGCTCGAGCGCGGTGGCGGCCGGATCAGCGGCCTGGAGCGGTGGTGGCGCGATCCGCGCTCGGAGGCTGGCGGTGGTGGCCGGATCCGCGGCCTGGAGGCGGCGGTGGGCGCGCGGATCCACCGGACGGCGGCTCCCGGCGCCGGGTCTTTAGCGCGCTTCGCTCTTCGCCACAGGAGGCGCGCGCATGGCGGCATGGAGCTCCGGCGGCGCCGAGCACGGCGGCATGGAGCACGACGGCGGGCGCTCGAGCACGACGGCGGGCGCCGAGCACGGCGGCATGGAGCACGGCGAGGCGTTCCTCCTCTTCCCCGAGATCCGGCGGCGGCCGTGAAACCCCTAGCGGGGCCCGGATCTGGGCGCCGGCCCGCTAGGGTTTCGGATTCGATTTTTTTTTTTTTTTTTTTTTATTCATTGACCGTGGCGGGCATTTTGTCCGCCACGAAAATCGTCCATTTTTCGTGACCCTCCGTCCGTGGCGGACAAAATGCCCGCCACGGTTAATGTTTTTGTCCGCCACGGTTAATCGTTTATGTAGTAGTGATATGCATCTCCGGATGTAGATGATTGGAAAGAAGCCGTCAGAGTGAGATGGACTCGATTCTTTCTAATGGAACTTGGGAGCTATCTCGATCTACCATTCGGTTGTAAACCAATTGGATGTAAGTGGGTGTTCAAGAAGAAGCTTAGACCTCGATGGTACTATTGACAAGTACAAGGCTTGGCTTGTGGCAAAGGGTTATACTCAAAAGGAGGGCGAGAATTTCTTTTGATACTTACTCACCTGTTGCTAGAATGACCACTTATTAAACACTACTATCCTTGGTCGCCTCATATGGTCCGATCATTCATCAAATGGATGTAAAGACGACTTTTCTCGTATGGAGAGTTGGATGAGGAGATTTACATGGATCTCGCCTCGATAGATTTGTAGTAAAAGGTGAAGAGCAAAAGGTGTGCAAGCTATTGAAATCTTTGTATGGCTTGAAACAAGCACCTAAACAATGGCATGAGAAGTTTGACACTACGTTAACTAGTGCCTAAGTATGTTGTCAATGAAGCCGATAGGTGTGTGTATTATCGACATGGTGGGGGCTTAATCTGTTATATTATAATCTTTGGTTCCAACATTGATGTGATCAATGAAGTCAAGTCTTTCTTGTCTAAGAGTTTTGACATGAAAGATCTAGGAGAGGCCGATGTAATTCTAAACATCAAGCTAATGAAGGAAGGGAGTGGGATTACATTGTCGCAATCTCACTATGTTGAGAAGGTCCTGAACCGCTTTTGGTTTTATGGATAGAAAGCCTTCTCCAACACCTTATGATCCTAGTGTGACATTGCGAAAAATAAGAAGAGTACTAAAGATCGGTTGAAGTACTCTCGTGATTGTTGGTTCACTCATGTATCTAGCAAACGCAACTAGACCAGATATATCTTTTGCTTTGGAGCAAGTTGAGTAGGTACATGTCCAACCCGGGTGATGATCATTGGCATGTACTAGAGAGGGTCTTGTGCTATCTTAAAGGTACAATGAGTTATGGCATACACTATTCGGGCACCCAAATGTGCTAGAGGGATATAGTAATGCTTAACCGGATATCCGATATTGATCAAATCTACACTACTAGTGGGTATGTATTTACTCTTGGAGGTGGCGCGGTGTCATGGAGGTCTTGTAAATGCACTATTTTGACTAAATCAACCATGGAAGCGTAACTTATTTGCTTTGGATACAAATGGCGTCTACAGAGGCAGAGTGGTCGCGTGAGCTCTTGTCCGACTTGCCGGTGGTAGAGAAACCAATCACCGCTATCCTTATGAACTGTGATAATCAAACAAAGATCACTAAAGTGAATAGTGCTAAGGATAATGCGAAGTCAACAAGACACGTTAAAAGACGTTGAAGACCGCCGGGAAGTTGAGAAACTCCGGAGTAATAACTCGTGGCTTATGTCCAAACAGATAAAACCCTCGGCGTATCCCTTTACTAAAGGGCTATCACGTAATGTGATAGAAATTGCATCGAGGGAGATGGGTATGAGACCCATATGAGTTTACAAGTAGTAGTAACCCAACTTTTTTTGATCGGAGATCCTCGTGACTAAGGATCCGGGAAGAACAAGCTATTGGTAAACCGAGGAGAGTATATTTATAACCCTCTCTAAGTGAAGATGCAATAACTCTCAAATGCGTTGAGGCACTTGTATGACAGGTTGGCTAATGCCTTAATATGTTCTATTGGCTTTGACAAGCGAAGATGCGATCCTACTGAGCATTCTTGAAAGAACATATCTATATGAGTTTGATCATTAAACGCCGCAGCCTATGAGACTTGGGTGGTCTCTAGTAAGCTCATGAAGAGACCGAGGAGTATGACGTATATGCTCCACCCACGGGGTAAGGCTACTTGGCGGCCGGTACTAGTGTGGCTTTAAGTAAAGCTTGTTGTTCGCACAAAACTTGCAATTCAAGGCGTAGTCCATTATTCAAGTTGTGAATAAGTGTAGCTTAAGGACCTAGGCGTAAGTTCAACTTCACGGTCTCTGCCGAAATAAATATCGTATATTAAAACGCGAAATGAGAATTGGCAAAACTCTAAATGGGTATTTGAGATCCGGTGGGGATTGTTGAATTTAGATGGGCTTGGCCCAATAACAAATTCGAAATTCCTAGAGAGATCTCAAAGGACCATTCTATTTTTGGTAATCTTGGCCTTCAAGTTGCGAGTCCTGAACCGACTCGAGGTAGAGAGTCCTAAATCGATCGTGATCGCGACACGATGTTAGGGATATATAAGCAGACCTACCGGCCACGCCAAAAATCAGATCGATATCTCATCTTGGTTTAGAGAGGAGTCCCTTGAATGGACAATCTCTCAACTCAGGAGAATTGAGATAGAGTTTTCGCCTTTCTTGTTGTTGCGCCGCCGTAGCTACTCGATCCGATTGCTTGCGTGCACTAGCGACCAGGCAAGCGAGGTCTCCGAAACCCTCGTCTTTGCGATCCCCGCGGCGGGGAGAAGGCGAATAAGATTTTTGGGAAGCGCTCTCCGACCGGCCTTCCAAATTGTCCTCGGTTTCGTCTTCGAAGGTTGCGGCGGACTATCATCGTCGCATCTTCATCACCAAAGTACATCTACATCGGCGGTATAAACATATCTAGTGTACAAGTTGGGTTTACACTAGTTATTATGTTCATGCTATGTGATATCATGATACGGCCCCGCTAGTATATGCGATATACTTGATCTGTCATGCCATGAATTTAAACATGTTTAATCTAGTTCATCTATTTGCCATGATTTATATTTTGGAATTAATCTGGAAATTGCCTAATTACTCAACAAGATATCGACCTAGCGATGTTGCACATCGCCTTGCATGGTTGTGTTGTGTGGCTCCGATGGAGTGCTCCTCTCCTTCTTGCTTTTCGGCGGTAAGCTGCCTTTGTGTTGTTTGTGGCCACTACCTCTATAGTGGCACTCCCTGAATTGCAATGTGAGGCACTCCCTGAACCTATTACTGATGTTTCGAGCCTGCAAGATCTTTACTTATTTCCAGGCAACCTTCTCAAGTTGCCTAAATCCATTGGGAAGCTGAAAAAAAGTTAAGAACGCTGCACCTATCATGATGTTCTAAGATAAAGAGTTTACCGGATTCTGTTGGTGATTGTCAAATGCTTTCAACTCTAGATATTGAAGATTGCGATGCATTTGAGGACGTGCCAAGCTCCATCAGTAGGAATACAAGGCTAAGAGTGTTGGCAATAGTTTCGACTATAGAGTTCGTAGACTACCATGATTTCTGCTAGAATTAGAGAGCATTAAGTAGAAATATCCGTCTTAGTTCCGACCTTGTGTCCTTTCTTTTATGAATCCCGATTCGACATTAAAAATATATTGATTCTTTCCCAATAAACAAAGACTCTTTTCTGCGTATCTGATTCCAAGTATCACAACTCTAGAAAATCTAGAGTATTTGAAAATTAAGAGGTGCCATACGCGACTACGGTTGCCTGAAGGCATTGGGAACCTGAGTAAGCTTAGAGAACTGGACCTTGATGACTATGCTAGAATGCCGTCAGGTATTGGGAAGCTCACTCAATTAGAAAAACTGAATACATTCTGTGTGAAAGCTTACAAAAAATATGCATGGATCTCAGAGCTGGCAGCTCTATCTAGGATAAGTGGGAAACTATCTGTTTTCTTAGAATATAGAAAAAACAGATTGAGGCATGCCGAGCACGGTTGAAAGAAAAGAAAAAGTTACATGAGCTGGAATTTTCATGGGGATCTCTACGACCTAAACATGATGAGGTAGTTGCACTTTGATGGTTACATGACCTGTTGATTGTGGAAGGCCTCTTACGAGACCGCAGTTTGTGCCATGCATTTGTCCAGTTTATGAAAGCATGGCAGAGTTATGCTCTCTACGTAGATTCAAGATTGTTGATTTGCCAGTCTTGACTTGCCTTCCCAAATCCTTGTGCCACCTCACAGCTCACATCTCTCAATGAGCTCAGCATAGCAGGCTGCAAAGCGCTTGTTCAATTGCCCCAAGGTCTGGGAGAGCTCCGCTCTGTGAGCATGCTTAAAATTATGCAGTTACCACTTACCAGGCCTGACATGCCTTCCTCAGTCCTTGTGCCACCTCATATCACTCGAGGAGCTCAAGATAGGATCGTGCGAAGCCCTTGGTGAGGGACCGCCAGACCGGGTAGGCGACCAGAGAGAGGTGAATAGAAGCCTCTAAATTTTTTTTTGAATTTTAGACTTGTAGCTTTCACCCGAACCCTCAGATCCAAGGCACAAGCAACCTCGACCAAGATTCCAGTAGCACGATGCTAACTCATAGCAAGATGCCCTAGCCAAGCGTCAGGTTCACACACAAGCGACCGTGAAAAATTGGGAGCTTATGAAATTAAGCATAGAATTTAAACCTTGTATATTTAGCATCACTTCCATCTCTGATATATGCCTGCCTTTCTGCGCTACTCCTTGTGTGATTGTGTCCTTGTTTCTAGCAGTTGATTGGTTACGACGCATCACAAGCTAGCAGAAGATCCCAACTATTCTGATCACTGGCTATCAAGATCTAGGCTCAAGCGTGCACCGTGCAACACAGATTCTGGGAGTCTGGTGTGCATGTTGCAGAGGAGAAAAGGAAGACCAAGTTTGGAGATGGGACGAGCAACGGCAACACAACCCTTAGTTCGAGGTATTTAGTTTATTTTTGACAAATAATGTTTCATCCTATTTGATTTTGACTCTTGCTCTAGTCACGTATCGATCTGTTCATTTCGTCTCTGACGCCTGTACTTTTTTCAGCACATAATAGGCCTTCTTTCTGTCGACTCTAATCTGGGCACTTAATACTGGTACACTCATCAGTCTTAGATAATCTGGGCACAGGAACACTACTTGTTTGTCAGTTCTAGAAGCCGTGGTATGTTAATGTTCGTATCATAAATAGTTCCTTTTCATCTACTTCGTATTTGGTACTCTCCTATATCCTGCTCCTGACATAGATGACGCGTCTAATGTCGAGTTCATTATTATGTTAGAAGGAACTCGAGATTGTTTGCAAAGAAGCACTTGAGCAATCTGAAGACCTGAAAGCGTGAGCTGTACTTGAGCACCTGTTTACACAGGTCAGATATCTCAAATATATCAACAACTGTTTCATGCACTTCTATCAAATTATTATTTCAACAAATCTTCTATCAGATTGTTGTAGGTACTGATCGTATATTAATGCAGCAAAGAAAAATTAATAATAATCACATGAAAGCACACACTACCGGATTCTGCTGATTTCCGTGGGGAAAACGCTTTCCGTCAGCCGCCACGGAAAGGCGCCTTTTCCCGTGAGCAAGACGAGAAGATCACGGAAAGGAAAAACTCACGGAAATGCCCTTTCCCGTGAGGTCCAGCTCACGGAAAGGACCCCCCTTCCCGTGAGGTAGGGGCTCACGGAAACGCCTTTATCTCTACTACATATAATGCACCAAAAAACATCCCTAAAGCCACACAACAAACTGTACACCACAGTCATCATCTCTCCTAATCTTTTCTAAGTGCACCCAACAAAATGCACCCCAAAGCTAAACAGTTTTTCAAATGAATGGCCTGATCTATTCCAAACTCCTCTCTCACTCACCCACCCACATCCAAGGGCCAAAATTGCTGGGATCAACGCCATCTACCAACCACCATCCTAATTCCCGCTGCCCCCGCTGGTCAGGCGACGCTGACAACCTTCGGTCTCCCCATCCCCGCACGCGCTCCTCTTCCCAAGGCGCCACCCCCAACGCGCGACGCGGCGACTCTCCCCAACGCTCGAAACCCTAGCTCTAAGCGTCGGCCGGCGCTCCTGCGACTTCTCCTCTCTCCCCGCAGCGATGCGACTCTCCCCATCATAGCCGCATCGTGCGCTCTGCTCCTGCCCCATCGCAGCGGCGGGCGATTGGCTCGCCTCCGCGCTCGGCCGGTGGCCCATGGTCTGATGGCCAGCCGGTGCTGGGCCGCTGCGGCCGGCTGCGCACGGTGGACTTGGTGGCGTGGCGGGTGGACAGCGCAGCGGCAGGTCACTGTGCCAATCCTCGGACCATGGTGAGCCCCTCCCTCTCCCTCTCCCTCACTTTACATTTCTCCCTCTCCTATATATCCGTGGCGTCCTCCAAGAAGCAGCGGCGAGGAAGCCGGCATCCCGTCGTGGTCCTGGCGGTTCTTGGCGGCTCCACGGAGGGATCAAAGATGATGCGGCCGCGTTGTGGTTCTTGGCTCCCCCACTATTTCTCCCTCTCCTAGATCACGCCCAATGTGTCTTGGTTGGTGTTGTGGTGAGCTGTTGTTGTTCGGCTGGGCAGAGGTGACCCGGCCCGGTGGGCGGCGCACGCCGTGGCGGCTGGGCCTGCCGGTGCCGGAGGCGGTTCAGGAGAGGGCCGGGCCGCGTGGCTTTCCTCGCTGCCGCGTCGGGCGCCACCATCAGCATCGCCTTCTGCCACAGGCTTCCTGGATTTGCTCTTCTGTCTCTTTAGCTCCTGGACTTGCTATTGTTTTGGTGGTCAAATTAATTGATTGTTTTCAGTTTCTATACGTAATTGACACACAATTTTGTGATACGACCAATGAGCAATTTGATATGGTTGATATGTGTAACAATTTAGCACATATATGAAAAATTGATATTTCTATCTCCCCTGTCTGAAGCAGGCTGTAATTTCAGGTACCGGTTATTGATGAAGATGATGATGTCGACCTATTTTGCGAGGAGACCGAAGAAGAGCATGCAGCAGTGGAAGCACGTGCAGCATCTATTAAGGCTTCTGGCAAGAAGAAACAGTGTATGTATGTCCTTATTTATTTGGTTTCCTAGCCATTATGACTTGTTTAAAAATTTACAATGAAAAGAACTAGAACAAGGAAGGTATGGGCCTGTGTCTGATCCCCAATTATAATTAGTATCAGCTTCTAGCAAAAAGAAAGAATGTATGTCTGTCCTTATTTATCTGGTTCCCTGCCCAGTATGACTTATTTTAAAACTCATGCATTGGGATGCAAAAATCAACAAACGTTTTAGCCAAATTTGCACCCTTGTATCATTTATTGAATGCTTTTGTTGCATTCAGTCTCCTATCTAAGCTGTTACTGTATTACAACTAGAGTTGTATCAATGTGAGTGCATATGCTCATTGTTTTAGGTTTTACATGAGTTATTATATCCCCTTCAGCTATGCATCCATGTTTATAGTATCGGTGAAGCTTTCTTTGTTGGCATTACATGTTAGAAGCCTTGTGAAGTTCGAATACAATGTTTATTGACTTTCAAACTTGACCAGAAATAATTTGGTATATGGACACGGGCGCCACTGATCACATCACGGGCGACCTTGAGTGCTTGAGCTTCCGCGACAAATACCACAGTGGTGAGCAATGCAAGTGCACGCCGCCAATGGTTCAGGTATGGACATCATGCATATTGGACACAGCACTTTATGCCCCCTTCCAATCTCAAATTGAAACATATTCTTCATGTTCCTCAAGCCAAAAATATCTTCTATCTGTTCATCGTTTCACAAATGATAATAATGTTTTTGTGGAATTTCATCCACAACATTTTTCTGTAAAGGAGGAGGAGACGAGGAGAACCCTCCTCGAGGCAGGTGTGAAGGAGGCCTCTACCCGCTGCCATCATCGTTGTTGTTCGGCTCTTTTCCTTAGGACCCCTAAGGAGACACCAGAACAAAATGTAATCGAGATAACCGAAATGTTAACCAAAGTCACCAAACCGAAGTGAAGAACGAAATCACCAAACCGAAGTCAGCATGGCGGAATGGTAGAAATGGAGGGCTGACAGCCCAGCCTCCTCCTCCTTCACTCCTCCCTCTCTCCCCTTTTATAGGAAGGTGGGAGGGGATATTCTCTTTATTATCCACAAGTTTACTGATATTTATAGAAATGCCACCGTGGGCTACAAGTGGGCCTAAATATCCTAGGTTTAACTCTCAAACTACTTGATTGGGCCCAACACACACAAGAGGGGGTTACCAACATATAGTACACCCCAACAGTAGCCCCTCAGCTATTCGATCTTGACCGAAGATACAAGATTCAATAGCTGAATACAAAGTGAGTGTGGAGGTCCCAATTGCACCATGGCTTCTTTTACACTCTTTTTCGCCTTCTCTTGAATGGCTTCGGGGCTGCTTCGCTAAAGCCTTCGACTTCTTTTCGACTGACCTTCAACGGACCCTTCCGCTCCTTGTAGTATCGTCGAGGCTAATCATGGCGCTTGATGTTTTTAAAGTAGTCGCGGATGATCTCATCGCTTCTTCAGATTCTTCTTACAGAGCCGGGCAAAGTTTCTATCATCGGACGGATTGGTTGTCCAATTCGCTATGCGCCAACTCCTCTTGGCTGGCACCTGTAATACTTTCTTGAGGATGATGGTGGAGAAAACAAAAATCCTGAGGATGACTTAATGACACCAAATCGTTGGCGTAAGGTTCAAGGCGACGCTTGAAGACCTCTTCCTAAAAGATCATCCAAATTGAATTTTGATGCCAACTCTTCTATGAAAACGAGCCCCTCGGTGCTAGGCCCCCCCAAATTTTTAGGTGAAGGGTGAAAGAATGAGTAGATAAGCCCCTCAGTGCCTTAATGCGAGCCTATTCACCAACTATCTCCAATGTTTTAGAGGCAAGGGGCGAACATAGGCGAAAATGAATATTCATGTTATTTCGGTGCCAACTTCCCCAACTTTTGAGGCGAGTATAGGCGAAAACGAGCCCCTCGGTGCATTTATGCTATTTCGGCGCCAACTCCCACAACTTTTGAGGCGAGGGCGTAGTATAGACGAAAAACGAGCCCCTCGGCACATTTATGCTATTTCGGCGCCTCCAACTCCTCCAACCTTCGAGGTGAGGGGCGAGTATAGGCAAAAATGAGCCCCTCGGCGCATTTATGCTATTTCGCACCAACTCCTCCAACCTTCGAGGCGAGGGGCGAGTATAGGCGAAAAATGAGCCCCTCGGGCGCATTTATGCTATTTCGCGCCAACTCCGCCAACCTTTCGAGGCGAGGGGCGAGTATAGGCGAAAAATGAGCCCCTCGGCGCATTTATGCTATTTCGCGCCAACTCCGCCAACCTTTCGATGTGAGGGGCGAGTATAGGCACGCATTCACCCACCCACTCGGGCTTATTGGCCTTTTAGTTTCGCACTTCGCCGCTGTTTTGCTGATTTCTTCTGTAAACTTTTTCCGGATACGGCTTTGCCCGAATATACAAGGTGCTAGTTCGTCGCACTTTGTTTTCGCTATTTATCTAAACGACAAAACTTTACTTCGGGCGAGGATATCATCGTACAATTGCACCAGGAGAGACCCTATTGGTCCAACTCGGCATTTATCCTTTCGTCTTCGGGGCAAGGAAGAAGAGATTATCTTGAGAAATGCCAAATAACCAAGGCATATGGCGACAACCCTTCTCTCTCAAGGTTTTGCCATTTGACTTGCCGATTGATTAATTGCTAATAAGCGGCGTAGCCGGATCGACTACTTCATTCTTGATTCTTCTTAAATCGTCACCTTCTTGTTCATTATTTTCAAGCATGCCATCCCCTTGTCCGGCCAGTCCGTCCGGTCCTGCTGCACCCCGATATTCGCCGCTTCGTCTTCGGCTACATTCTCGATTGTTATTTTGGGGTTCAACAGCTTTGGTGACCAGGGTCTGCCGGGCAATTTTGGCTAGATGTGTGTTCGTGTTTATTGCGTTCTTCGCATGTTTTGACAGAGCATCCTCACCTCGAGCCTTGTCAAATTTTACATTTCTACGGTGACCGGGCTCTTTGATATACTCGTTCGGTGTTTGGTCGGTATAGTAACCGTGCTTACAGATTTCTTCTGTATGCTGATTTATGACATAGCAGTCCGAATACTGAGGGTGTTATTCAATGATACCCTCTTTTCGGGGTTTTTTCCGCGCGAGATCGCATACAACATTTGGAGAAAGTTTTAATAATTTCGAGAAATATTACAAAAAGGGTTCTCGCCTTAGAAAATCTCACACTTCGTGAAGTTGATTCCTTTGTCGGAAAAAGAGTGCAGCCCGAAGTTGTCTCCAGAACTTCGAATATAACCTGTCTGCAAGCTCGATAGCTAAGTTTGCAAGCTCAATATTTGGCTATTTCCGAAAGAAATTTCAAGCTCTCTATTCGAACCCATATAAGTCGTAAGAACTTTTGCATGATTTAGGCCATTGTTTGCTTTGCATTTTCAAATGCTTGGAAAGTCGACCCTTGGGCTTTTACTTGCTTCGCCCCCATTTTTGGTGGGTCTAAGTCTTGTGTCCTCACACTTTTGGAGGTGAAGTGTTGAGCCTTTAGGCTTTCCTATTCAGCTTTGCCCTCACTTTTTTGGAGGATCGAAGTCTTAAGCCTCTCTCTTTTTTTTTTAGCTTCGCCCTCACCTTTTGGAGGATCGAAGTCTTAAGCCTCTATGGCTTTTGTTTTTAGCTTCGCCCTCACCTTTTTGGAGGATCGAAGTCTTAAGCCTCTATGGCTTTTGTTTTTAGCTTCGCCCTCACCTTTTTGGAGGATCGAAGTCTTAAGCCTCTCTGGCTTTTGTTTTTTTTAGCTTCGCCCTCACCTTTTTGGAGGATCGAAGTCTTAAGCCTCTCCGGCTTTTGTTTTTGCATATGATGAGAACGTTTATAAGTAAGGAGGCGGGTGTATGAAACACTAGTAGCCATTAGGAAATTTGAAGAAACATTGTTGCAAAAATGCGATGGTAATCACATGGTGTTTAATAAACATTGTTGTGGAAAACTTAGGGTTGTCCGAACCTGCGCCTTTGAGAAAGGTGATGAAATATCACTTGAAGCTCGGTGTATAAATTGAGATGAAGATAAATACCAGCGTCGTCCGGGGCTGGACTCCAGATTCTTGTGAAATCCGTGACCTATAATCCCATAGCATTGACTTCCGAAATCCGGCCAGGAGAGTCGGGAAATATATATCAAAAGATACACTGAGATAATCCATCCCTTCTGAAAAACCTGAGACATATCCGAGGTGTCCACCAAGTTCATCTATATCTGATGCTGGTAGAAAGAAAACCACATCCGAAAGGTTCACCCAATTTTGTCCGAAAGGTCCATCCTATCTTGTCCGAATTAAGATGGCTGTGAAAATTGTTGAACGATGAGAAGAATGAATGATCAACGTAATGGATTAGTAGTAAAATGGTTGTGACTAATCATGGGTAATAGTAGTGTGATGACTATATAATAAGACTTGTGATCCAAAACAGGGCCGGGGTTGGCTATCTGAAGGATTGAAAGTTCATAAGCAGAAGGCCAATTAACTGGTTTTGCAATTTTCATGTGGTGCTAGTGAGATAATGTGTAATTATGGAGTTGCTGAACAGATTAAAGCAAAGATTTGCAAAAGTATGCATACTTGTTCAAGCGAAATTGAATGGACAAAGTATAATAAATTATATGCTAGACGAAACGTAAAAGCGAAGGCTGCTGTCCATATCTTTTTTTTTTTCAGGAATATTTGTACTTGTGTTTTTGCTAAAAATAAATAAATAAACAAACATGTTGAGGCTTCTAAAATTAGCATGTGAGTGGTCTTAATTCAAAAGTGTCTTTTGCGACAGGTGGGAGCTGCAATATTGCACTGCCTTCGCCTGTACCTGGTCATTTAGTTGGGCCTTAAAGGCAACAACCTCGACATGCCATTTCTTCTTTGCGAAATGGTAGACATGGTTAACAAATAATGGCCGAAGCAATTAACAATGGGGCAAAAATTTGACTTATCTGATGGTATCTGATGCAAGTTCGAAATAATAGGGCTTGCTCTTCTCTTCGCCCTCTCGAAGGTATGTGCCGTAAGCCTGTAAGCATGCACTAGCATATATGTAGTTAGAATAAAAAACAGCGTCACCGAATAGCTGCTCTTTCCAGTTGCACAAGACCATCGAGGAAATGGTCGCAGGTGCGGCTGTGCAGTATTCGATCAGGTCCGAGCTTTTCGTCGTTTCTGCACAAGCTGATTAGAAAATACTGTTTTTAGATCATGCCAAAAGTAGAAAATGCTGTGAGCCAAAACCTTCGCTGCAGCATTCGAGGATGAGATCAGACTGAGGTTAGAATAGAAAAGTATGAGCTGTATTAAATTATCTGCTGACTATCTCCGAAATAGCATATACAGCTTCTGCGGTGATGAGTTGCTACCGAAATGGAGATAACACAATGTTTTGATTATGCAAAATATGTTCTTGGGTGAAAAAAAAAGAAATGATTATCATGTGAAAAATCAAAAATGGTTAGTGGAGCACCTTGTGGCCGAATAGACTGCTCGCTTGCGAACATTACCTTGTCTCGCGAATATACCATCGCTAGGTTGTTCAAAGACAGTTTAGAACGGCCGTGAGTCGCCGTCGCTAGGTTGTTCAAAGACAGTTTAGAACGGCCGTGAGTCGCTGTGTTGTGGATGCGTTGGTGAAGCTGTATGCGATTGGATGGCATTCCTTCAGGGCTAGTGGCTTGCTTTGTGAAGGACCAAAACGGCGACCAGAGGGGGGTGAATGAGAGCCTCGATTTTTCTTTTTCAATTTTGGGTCATCGGCTCAACCCCGACCTCAAAAGCAAACTCACACAAGGTCCGGATAACACGCGTGCTAAGTGGTAGCAAGGTGTTACAAGCAAAGAGAGCACCGAGATGTCCACGACCCAAATGATTGGGTGGATGCTCTCCCTAGGAACACAGCGGGACACCTCAAAAGATCACACACGACCGAGGAGCGCAATGATCGAACCGGAGGAGAGAAAATGAGTCACCCGACTTCTATAGAGAAGCGAGTTTCCAAATCTAAAATACCAACGCCAACTCGTGACGAGAGTACCTAGATAAATTCCTCGGCTCGATAGAAAATCAATGCAAAAACCGGAACTCAAATCGGAGCTCAGATGCGCCAAACTGTGGACAAAATAAGCAAGCTGAAAATAGCCGGAAAAACAACTATGCTCAAGCTGAGAACGAGAACCGTATCTGATCTAGACCTGCAAAAGAAACATGAGCAGGACAGCAAGCAACAGTCTTGTATATGTGAAAGCTACTCTAACAAACCGATAAATTAATGTTCCAATAAAGAGCTCATAATTGCTAGGAGAGTGATTCACACACGAGCACTGGGAACAAGAAAATCTACCAAGCTGGTGCGCCGACATGCATGATCTAAACAGGCTAAATAAAGTAGCAAGGACAAGACGTTTCTTAGTTGACTAAATAAGCACTAAGGCATGCAAGGATTATTTAACACTAGCAGCTGCTAACGTGAACAAAGAATAGCTCAATTGTGGAAGTGAATCAAGCTACGAGATGTCGATGTCCAACTGCTAAGAAATGACACCAGGCCGAGCTACTTTCTGAAGATCAAACGGAGCCAGCTGCTTACCTCTTACCTGAAGATCTAACGAGTAGCAGCACGCTGCCTGAGGGACTCGGCGCTGAAAGCAGTAGTCCAGATGTGACCAGATCCCCACGAACGCCTGCCTTGCCGACCAACTCTGTTACCTGCTGAGGATAAGCTGCTGGCGAGGGACAGCGTGGCCTTGACTGCGAACTGCTGAACCAGTGCTAGAAAAAACTGCTGACGAGTCGATGCTGAAGAGCAGCAGCGCTGTAGAGTTAGGATACTCACGAACGAGCGCTTGCAGGAGGATGGTGAGCACCCCGCGCTGATCTGTGCAGCAACGAAGAAGTCTGGAGAGTACAGGTCTGCTTGTACTCAATCAATCACACCAAATCGCCCAATATCTACGTGCTCTCACCTGGCCACGAGCGCTAAGAACACAAAGCGTCGGGCACGAACAGAGAGGAACAGCAGCGAACAGAAAAACGCCTCACACTCAAATCGAACCAAATCCGACTCAAGACTCTATGAATCGAAGCCAAAATTCGACCAGCCAAAGTTCACCTAGCTACGAACTAATCCCCAAAAAATCGCTGCTCGAAACGCACCCAATCTCCGGCAAAATCAGATCGCGGCCAAGAACGAAAAAGGGGAAAAACGAAGAACGCAGTGAACGAAAATCACAGCACAAAAGTGACGAAGCCCAGCAGGGCACAGGCAGGATTGGGGCTGCCCTTCCCCCTCAAAAATCACCACAAAATCTCCACAATTTGTTCTTGGACCTCTAAACAAGAACCCTAAAAATGGGAAAAAACGAAAATAAGAGAGGCAAAAGAGGGAGGATGGCTGCCATCCTCTATATATATGGTCCTTATTTCTCATCCCTATTTTGCCCTCCGATACATATGAGCCAAACAACTAACCCTAGGGCTATTTTGGTCGACTCGATATTTTTCGATCCGACGGCCACCGCGCCTCCTCATCGGTAGCCTTGCATCCACGCAACCTCCCGATGCCGCCACGTGCCGTCCTTCCGTCCACTGAACACCTCGGGTTTTGAGGCCCAAAACCCGTGAAACCAGCGCCCGTGGTTTTGAGGCCCAAACCACAAAACCCGCGCCGATGGTTTTGAGGGCAAACCACCAAACCTCCTCGACACGTGTCATCGCCGCCTTGACCGCCCGAAGTCGCCAAGTCATCCGAGCTCCCGCTCTGCGCCGCACGCACGCTCGCCTCTTGACCCGATCAACACGGTCCTGCCACGTCCTCTTGCATCCGTCGATGTCCCGGATGTCAGCCACCATGGCTAGCCACCCGGCGATCCGGTCCCTCGGTCCAAGCCTCACGTCCGTCCCTTCACCTCCGCGGTTCGTCGGCCCCCGCACGTCCTCCTTGGCCCCTTCACCTCGCCGTCAGCTACCATCTCCGAGCTCCACACCTGCACAACACGAACCAAGAGATACGTCTTCGACACACTCCACGTGTGCCGGTGAACATAGCCGAAGCATAAAAGATAAATGAAAATAGAAGGAGAATGTTGACTGTTGACAATCACTCAATCACAAAACTAAACACATGTGACCTAAATCAACCATGTGTTCGCAATCTCCCCCTTGATGAGTGCATTGTCAACATTCAACACAAAGACAGAAGAAGGTAGAAGATAGCACATCCAAGTGAACAAAAGCTAAGACAAATTCACTGGATAGCAAACATGGAGCAAAAACTTGGTTCCCAAAGACATGGGCAAAAGGCTCGACACAACCAAGCTAAATAAACAGCTAGTCCTCAAGAAGAGGTAGAACAGGCTCAACACCACTAGCACGGCTCCAAACCAATTACTTTCACACACAAACAACTAGACCCTCAAGACAGAGGCAAAAGGCTCAACACATCTAGCTCAAAGTGCTACCCCCTAGACAAATGCGATCCACCTTTTTGTATCTTTCTCCCCCTTGTTGGCAAATGCACTAATCAAGCTATGAAATGCATGAAAGTGCAATGAAGGAGCTTCAAGTTTATAGCAATCCAAATGAGAAGATGCTCTAAGTAGTGTCATGGCAACAAGGTAAAGTGCTTAACACGATGCTCAAACCGATCAAGAGATATGAAATATGGCTTGAAAGCATTTTGATTCAGTTTTAAGCATTTCGAGAAAAAGGTGTCCACCATAAAGAATAGCACATAGCACAAGTAAGTGGAAATCTACCAAGTGCTACACATGTATATCAAGTGAACTACCTCAAGCAAAGTTTATACATCATGCAAAAATAGAGCCAACACTTGTCAAATTCAAGTTATCAGAGATGCAGCGGTTACAAGCATTGGACAAAGCATGTTGCGAGTGGTTATCCACAACCGTCAGCCTTACTAATCAACCATGTCAAGCCTATGCGTGTGAGCAATCAGAAGCTTAAGACAATGGTCTGGGTCAATCACTACCAAGCTCAGGTTCAACTCAAGTGCAATGAGTAGCAGTCCCAAGACTTGGATGTGGGACGGTATGGACCCATCTCGATCTTTTCCATACACTTAGCTTAGATTTCAGATTTTAGCAGATAAAGACATTTGGTCATCTAAGCAAGTGTATAACTCAGTGAATGAGACATAGTCACCTAGCATACATGATAAGCACAAAGGATCTCAACAACTTAAACATGCTAGGAACTATCTCAATGGTGAACATTTTGCAAGATTTATCGATGTTAAGCAAATTCACATGAAAAACAGCTTTGCTCATAACATATATCAATTAAGCAGAAAGAGCACAAGTCGTAAGCACCAACATGTAATTGTTACACTAAACAGAGCATAGTCTCATTGTGATCAATATAAACAAGAAGCTCAAGGTGCAATAATGTACATGATGAATGCAATATGATACAAGATGATGCACAAAGCAAAACAAACCTAACACCGCAACTGTACATCAACTACAAAGCTACCCCTCAAAAAAAGGATAGCAAACTCCCAACTCCCCCTCAACCAAAGACACCTAGCAAAAGAAAACTAGGATACAAAAGGGCACAAAGGCTAGCATGGCATATAATACACAAGATAACACAAAGCTATCATGAATAAGATGGCTAGCCTACCATGGTATATACACAAGCAAGACATAGAACCAAAATGTGCCATAAATATACAAGTGAGCAAATGAACATCTCATACCACAAGTAGGGAATCATGAATGTACATGGCATGAGTGTATATGATAGCTCACAGACTATGTGTAGGTGTCACAATAAGGCGCATACCTCTTGGAGGCCATCAAAGTGGTGTAGACAACCATCAAGTCTTGATCACACCACGACAAAGAATCAAGTTCCACCAAGCATGTGTTCTCTACCCCATGTCCTCATACCTACACATGAGAGGACAAAGAAACCCAAGTCTTGGATCCCAAAAGGGTTAACAAGCATAAACTTGGGAACCCAAGACTTGATCACCTACATCATTGGAAAAACATGGGATGAGCAAATGGCACAACACTGGGGTTAGTATACTCAGGAGAATACCAATGTTGACCATTTTGCCCGAGATAAGCATTAGGCAAAACAAACATCCCATGACCCTTCTTCCCAAAGTGCTCACCACGCACAACAAAGTGTGGTGCACTCCTCCTGACAAACTCAAAGCTCCCAAAGCGAGGATCAACATCCACTCGCGGAGCAGGACCACCACGGGGTCTCACAAACTGTGGCCTAGCCCTCTGAGGCCTCCTACCTCCTGGCTTAGCAAACTGCCTCTGAACCGACTGCACACCCCTCTCATACATGCCAAGTGGTGGGTGATACAAGTCGCGGTTCTCAAACGCAACCTGACGCCTAACATCCCTCTTCCTCCTAAAGCAAAACTCAAACAAGTGACCATCTCTCTGGCAATACTCACAGTGATACCTCACCTCTCTCTTGGGTGGTTGTTGGTTCACTCTGTTGGATGGATGGTTCACTCTTGTTGTGGCCTTGGCTCTAGGAAGGGTTTCCTCAGGGATCTTGGGCAAAGTGTCAAGTGGGTTCCTGAGGTGGTTTGGTTTAGGAAGCCACACTTGTTTGGGAGGTGGAGTCTTTGGGGTCTCTTGGAGAATGTCATTTTGCACAATGGGCTTGGTAGGCTTAGGTGGGGTGATCTTGGTCAACTTGGGAGTGCTTGTAGGTTTCTCACTCGAGCTCAAACCACTACCTTGACCAACCTTGCCATAGATTACTTCACCCTTCCCACCTATTGCAAAGCCTAATCCCGTTGTGTCAGTCCCCCTCTTGAACTGACTCATCATCATGCCAAGTTGTGGCTCTCCACTAGACACCCAACTCAGGACAGAGCGAAGGTACTTGTTCTCCTCTTCGACTCTCCCCTTGTCATGCCTACAAGACATGAGCTCCAACTCCAAAGCTTCACACTTAGCACACTTCAGCACAGTGCTATCTGAGTTGGCCTTCTCAAGCACAGCAAGCTTGGCATCCTTCTCTGCCAACTCAGAACGCAAGTCTGGACAAGACTTGCACGCACTCAACAACATAGGCTTAGCCTTTAGCTCAACGTGCTCATCTAGCAAAGCAGAGTACTTGGATTGCAAAGACATGATGCTAGACATATGCACGGCACAAGCGTCACACTCCGTCTCATCAGACATCTCCACAGGCCTCCTAGCTAACTCTAACTCCCTCACAGCCATCTCCCACTTCTCCTTGTACTCCTTTCTCTCCTTAGCTGCTCGCTTGAGCAACTTCTCTTGACACACCAGCGCATCGCCCAAAGAGTCAAGTTCATCGGTGAGGGATTCGATAGTGGGTGATACCTTGGGAGAAGAGTCGCTGTCGTGTGGCTCGATGCTATCGGACACCGCTCCATCAAGGGCCATGGTGCAGAAGCCCCCGTACTTAGAGTTGGCGACGAAGCAAAGTCCGTTTAGCTTTTCCTCGATCTTGCGCTCGGGCTCCTCGTCGCTGGAGGAAGCTTGCCCGTCGTTGTCGAGGTCGTTGAGGGGAGGCGAAGAAGGCGCCCTTGTTCTCCTTGGCACGCTTGAGGTACTTCTTGATCGCCTCCTTGTCGGCCCTTCTTAGACTTGTGCTTGCCGACGGTGTACGCGTGCTTGTCCTTGCGCTTTGTCGGAGTAGTACTTCGCCGAGTACTTTGTCCTTGCTCTTCTTGGGGCACGCTGGCGACGGTGGTCCGATCGCCGCACTCAAAGCATCCTCCCTTGGTACCACCGCCACGCCGACGGTTCAAGCGGTTGTTGTGGAACCGCGAGAATCGGCTGATGACGAGAGCCAACTCGTCGTCCCCAAGGCAGTCCAACTGCTCCTCTGTCACAGACACCAAAGAAGACAAGGCAAAAGAGATCTGTGATGGGTTAGTAGAAGAACTGGAACCACCCTTACTCGAGACAAGTGCAACGCTCGGCGCAGATGGGTTCTTGAGCTTCGCCTGGATCTGGGCCTCGATCTCGGAGGACTTGAGCTTGCTGTAAAGCTCGTCGGGTGTGAGGGTGTCGTAGTTGGCGGACTCCATGATCGCGGACACCTTCACATCCCACACCTTCCGATCCAGGGCGTACAAGAGCCGCATCGCCTTCTCTTAACTCATCAAGCCTCTCCGACGGCTTGTTCGCCTGAGCTTGTTGCGTGATCGTCTGAAAACCTGGCAAACAGAGAATCGATGGACTCGCCATCAAGTTGGATTAGGTTGTTGTACTCTCTCTTGTAGGTCTCATATAGGCGGGCCTTGACTTGTGGGGTTCCCTCGTGGTAACTCTCAAGTGTCCTCCACACCTCACGAGCGGTCTCACAAGTGGCAACTCTCTCAAACTCAGTGTCTTTGAGGCTAGAGAAGAAAACGCTCCTCGCTCGGTTGTTGGCATTGTGTTGGGCTATTTGTTCCTCACCTACTCGAGCGGCTAGCACTTGGTAGTTCTCATCCTCAACAATCTCCCACACTCTCCAATCCATCCCCATAAGGTGTGCTTGCATCTTAATCTTCCAATAGGGATAGTTGGTGCCACCGAACTCCGGAGGTTTGCCAAAGTGGCCGAAACCACGATCCATGTCGCCTTCTTGCGGATCACGGACCGATTAAGGTGGATATGATCCTTAACCGGCTCGATACCAATTGAAGGACCGAAACGGCGACCAGAGCCGGGGGGTGAATAGGAGCCTCGATTTTTCTTTTCAATTTTGGGTCATCGGCTCAACCCCGACCTCAAAAGCAAACTCACACAAGGTCCGGATAACACGCGTGCTAAGTGGTAGCAAGGTGTTACAAGCAAAGAGAGCACCGAGATGTCCACGACCCAAATGATTGGGTGGATGCTCCCTAGGAACACAGCGGGACACCTCAAAAGATCACACACGACCGAGGAGCGCAATGATCGAACCGAGGAGAGAAAATGAGTCACCCGACTTCTATAGAGAAGCGAAGTTTCCAAATCTAAAATACCAACGCCAACTCGTGACGAGAGTACCTAGATAAATTCCTCGGCTCGATAGAAAATCAATGCAAAAACCGAACTCAAATCGGAGCTCAGATCGCCAAACTGGACAAAATAAGCAAGCTGAAAATAGCCGAAAAACAACTATGCTCAAGCTGAGAACGAGAACCGTATCTGATCTAGACCTGCAAAAGAAACATGAGCGGACAGCAAGCAACAGTCTTGTATATGTGAAAGCTACTCTAACAAACTGATAAATTAATGTTCCAATAAAGAGCTCATAATTGCTAGGAGAGTGATTCACACACGAGCACTGGGAACAAGAAAATCTACCAAGCGGGTGCGCCGACATGCATGATCTAAACAGGCTAAATAAAGTAGCAAGGACAAGACGTTTCTTAGTTGACTAAATAAGCACTAAGGCATGCAAGGATTATTTAACACTAGCAGCTGCTAACGTGAACAAAGAATAGCTCAATTGTGGAAGTGAATCAAGCTACGAGATGTCGATGTCCAACTGCTAAGAAATGACACCAGGCCGAGCTACTTTCTGAAGATCAAACGGAGCCAGCTGCTTACCTCTTACCTGAAGATCTAACGAGTAGCAGCACGCTGCCTGAGGGACTCGGCGCTGAAAGCAGTAGTCCAGATGTGACCAGATCCCCACGAACGCCTGCCTTGCCGACCAACTCTGTTACCTGCTGAGGATAAGCTGCTGGCGAGGGACAGCGTGGCCTTGACTGCGAACTGCTGAACCAGTGCTAGAAAAAACTGCTGACGAGTCGATGCTGAAGAGCAGCAGCGCTGTAGAGTTAGGATACTCACGAACGAGCGCTTGCAGGAGGATGGTGAGCACCCCGCGCTGATCTGTGCAGCAACGAAGAAGTCTGGAGAGTACAGGTCTGCTTGTACTCAATCAATCACACCAAATCGCCCAATATCTACGTGCTCTCACCTGGCCACGAGCGCTAAGAACACAAAGCGTCGGGCACGAACAGAGAGGAACAGCAGCGAACAGAAAAACGCCTCACACTCAAATCGAACCAAATCCGACTCAAGACTCTATGAATCGAAGCCAAAATTCGACCAGCTAAAGTTCACCTAGCTACGAACTAATCCCCAAAAATCGCTGCTCGAAACGCACCCAATCTCCGGCAAAATCAGATCGCGCCAAGAACGAAAAAGGGGAAAACGAAGAACGCAGTGAACGAAAAATCACAAAGACAAAAAGTGACGAAGGCCCCCGTATAGGCACAGGCGCAGGATTGGGGCTGCCCTTCCCCTCAAAAATCACCACAAAAATCTCCACAATTTGTTCTTGGACCTCTAAGCAAGAACCCTAAAAAATGGGAAAAAAAAACGAAAATAAGAGAGGCAAAGAGGGGAGGATGGCTGCCATCCTCTATATATGGTCCTTATTTCTCATCCCTATTTTGCCCTCCGATACATATGAGCCAAACAACTAACCCTAGGGCTATTTTGGTCGACTCGGATATTTTTCGATCCGACGGCCACCGGCGCCTCCTCATCGGTAGCCTTGCATCCACGCAACCTCCCCGATGCCGCCACGTGCCGTCCTTCCGTCCCACCGAACACCTCGGGTTTTGAGGCCCAAACCCCGCGAAACCCGCGCCCGTGGTTTTGAGGCCCAAACCACGAAACCCGCGCCGATGGTTTTGAGGGCAAACCACCAAACCTCCTCGACACGTGTCATCGCCCGTCTTGACCGCCCGGAGTCGCCAAGTCATCCGAGCTCCCCCGCTGCTGCCGCACGCCGCCGCCTTGACCCGATCAACACGGTCCTCGCACGTCCTCTTGCATCCGTCCGATGTCCCAGATGTCAGCCGCCACCATGGCTAGCCACCCGGGCGATCCGTCCCTCGGTCCAAGCCTCACGTCCGTCCTTCACCTCCGTTCGCCGGCCCGGCACGTCCTCCTTGGCCCCTTCACCTCACCACGTCGGCCTACCATCTCCGAGCTCCACACCTGCACAACACGAACCAAGAGATCGTCTTCGACACACTCCACGTGTGCCGGTGAACATAACCGAAGCATAAAAAGATAAATGAAAATAGAAGGAGAATGTTGACTCGCTGACAATCACTCCATCACAAAACTAAACACATGTGACTTAAATCAACCATGTGTTCGCACTTTGGCTGCATGACTTTGGTTGGCAGTGAATTTCCTGCGATGTCTCTGCATGTGCGAAATAATGGTTGTGCTTTTCGGCACAAGCTGATTAGAGAAATGCTATTATAAGTCATGCCGAATATGGAAAATGCGCGATGCACCATGATTGGAGCGAAATTAATGTTGAGGTATTAGTTATTGTTTATCTCTCTTCTTTTTAAGACGTGCACAGTGAAGCTGTTACTTATTTGAGCATGTAAAGATGATTTTCGAAATCAAGAAACCATGCACTGAAAAGACGGTTCCGTAATAGATCGAAGATGGTTTCACTTTTGATCGTGAAGGGGACTCGAGCCAAGCGCGAATAGAACTTGCACGAACAAGCATACTGTTACGGTGCAGTCTATACATGCACGCAGTGTTCGTGTGTGTGATCGGATTATGAAAAAGAAAGAAAAAAAAAATGCTTGTTTGCCGAAAGAACACTACCGTACGTTAGACTTGGTGCATATATAGGTCGTTGTGCCATGGCCTAGACCGAACATTGCATTTCGCTAGTCCAACTGAGGTCTTCGCCCAGGCACGTACCGTACACGGCGCAGCAAAGTGGAGTTCGTCGGTGGAGTTCGCTGTTGGTTGTAACTGTTTGCTTTCTGTAAGCAGTGCCAAGTTCATTCACTTTGGAAAAGCTATCTAGGCTCTGTCATGCATGGTGCGAACAGGTGGTATAATCTAATTCGGGGATAATTTAATGAAATGTTAGAGCGGTGGTTTGAGGGTCCTTGGTCACATGGCTACGCTTTGAAAGCTTGAGGTGCGAATGCACCTTCGGACCAGCGAATATATCCTCGGACCTGATGGCCTGGTTCACTGTGAAATGTTACTAGGACCTGCGAATATATCTTCGGCCTCCGAATATAACTTCGGACATGCGACTATAATTTCGGGCTTGGCCGCTTGGTTCGGCTGCTTCTAGCTTCCTCGCATGCGACTAGGGTGACGGGTCGTATGCTCTTTTGCCACCAACTGCGAATACACATTCGCTACTTCGGGCTAATGTATAGAAGAAAATGCTCATGGTCCATGCACTGACCCCTTCGCTACTTGCGAGGGCCACCATGTGAATACTGCCATGCAGCGCTTCTTTAATTTCCCTAGCTCACTACCTCGCAGCTAAAGCTGACAGGAAAAAGCTATGTATGGATCTTACTATTTATGGATCATATCCTTTCGATGAAAGGTCGCATTGCCTCAACTCGCGCTCCGAAGACATCTTCGCTGAAACCCCGACGAGGTTTTATTTCTTTATTTTATTTTTAAAATAAGGAGGCTTTGTCCGATACGGGGCCATGTGTGCTGGCGACGGCCATTCTTTTTCCATGCACATGCAAAAGGTGAACACACGGCTCAAACACCCTTCGCAGGCCGTGTTTTCGGGCAGGGCTTCGCAGGCCGTGTTTTCGGGCAGGCCACGAAGTGCGGGAAAGTTAAAGAACAAACGCATGAACAGAACTTATCTCTATAATGTTGGTTTTCTTGTTTTCGCTCGTGAAAAGAAGGCATGGTGGAGCCAAGCTGAACACGAACACATATTAGGCGGTCCGAACATGTATTTGGAGTTTCAAGTGTGCGCTTGATGAGTCATACGAACCGCGACTGATGCAGAGAAAAATCGAATACAAGTTCAAGTGCCCGAAGATGGCCTCGGGTCCTAGACAGGGTTTCCGCTAGTTCTGTTGAGAAGGTTGAAGATGCGAAAAGAAAGAAGAAAATTCGCTGGTTGAGCTCCAGGCTGTTCGAAAATTGTGGGTTATATTGACAGCGAGCGGTCGAGTTTGGCTACGAAATGCAACTTGGATCCGCGAGTATGTCTTCGGACCCGCGAATATACTTTCGGGCCCGAGTTTGGCTGCTTGTTTTAGCATCTCTCGCGAACTGTGCTGCACTACTTTGCTGGAGCTTGTCTCTTGTTTAGTTGAAACACGGCCGGCCATTGAGGAAATGCTCGCCAACTTATTTGGTCATGCACTACTGGTTCGGAAGGTAGCTTTTCGTCTTTTCGTCCTAAGCTGATTAGAAAATGCTATATATAGAAATTGCTAAATATGGATCATACGTTCATGCAAAGTTGCACATTTGCTGATAAATGCATGATGCTGTGAGAATTATGGATCGCAATTAAAGCAAAGTGAATATTTAAGTGTTCCATTTTTTTATTCGGATCTTTGCGAAGTGAGGGAGTTACTTATCTGAGCACGAAGAGATGGTTCTCCAAAATGAGTGAACCGAAATGACAGCTTCGTGGAGTAAGTCCAAGATGGTCTCGCCTTTTCTGGCCGTGAAGAAATTCCGGGCCGAGCACGGTGGGCGCCAATGTTGTTCTGGCTCTTTTCCTTAGGACCCCTAAGGAGACACCAGAACAAACAGAATCGAGATAACCGAAATGTTAACCAAAGTCACCAAACCAAAGTGAAGAACGAAATCACCAAACCCGAAGTCAGCATGACGGAATGGTAGAAATGGAGGGCTGACAGCCCAGCCTCCTCCTCCTTCACTCCTCCCTCTCTCCCCTTTATAGGGAAGGTGGGAGGGATATTCTCTTTATTATCCACAAGTTTACTGATATTTACAGAAATGCCACCGTGGGCTACAAGTGGGCCTAAATATCCTAGGTTTAACTCTCAAACTACTTGATTGGGCCCAACACACACAAGAGGGGGTTACCAACATATAGTACACCCCCAACAATCGTCCAATAAGTCTGCGTCCAATAAACAAGTCCTCGGTGTTGCTAGGCCGACGACGTCGCTATGGCACAATAGATTAGGGCACCCTTCATCTCAAGTAGTGCAGAGTGTTCTTAGTCGCCATAAGCTTTCTTTTGTTAGTGATTTGAATAAAGGTCATGTTTGTAATGCATGCCAACAAGGAAAGGCACATCAATTGCCTTATCCACGGTCTACCAAAGATGTCTCGCTAGGCCATTTGATTTGATTTATTCAGATGTATGGGGGGCCGGCTCCAACTTCGGTTGGTCGGCAAAACTATTATGTGAGTTTTATCAATGATCACAAAAAATTTGTGTGAATCTATCTCTTGCGTCATAAGTCGGAAGTTTTTCAAGTATTTCATGATTTCCGAAATATGGTTGAAAGGCAACACAACAGCAAAATTCTAGCATTGCAATCCGATTGGGGTGGGGAATACCAATCTCTAAATTCCTTTTCCAAACAGAGATTGGCATTACACATCGTGTTTCCACCCACACGCCCACCAACAGAACGGATCTCGCTGAACGGAAACATAGACACATAGTTGAAGTTGGTCTAACTCTTCTCTCCCAAGCTAGCATGCCATTAAAATTTTTGGGGGAGCCTTTTTGCATGCCGCTTTATCTCATCAATCGCCTTCCTTCTAAAGTCATTCACAACCAAACTCCGTTTTTCCGACTTTATGGCAAAGATCCGAATACAATGATCTTCGAGTCTTTGGTAGTGCGTGTTGGCCAAATCTTCGGCCGTTTAACACCAAGAAACTTGAATTCCGATCGAAACAGTGTGTGTTCCTAGGCTACAGTAACTTACATAAGGGTTACAAATGCCTTGATCCAAAAGATGGACGTGTATACATCTCTCGTGATGTTGTGTTCGATGAGCACATTTTTCCTTTCACAACACTCCACCCAAATGCCGGAGCAAGGCTACGTGCGAACTCCTTCTTCTTCCCCGATCATCTTCATAATCCAGGGGTGGCACAAGACTGTGATCCTACCATGAGTCCACCGAGTCTACTAACAAATCTACCAGCTTGCGAGGCCCGATGAAGCACCAGAAAAAAATTCGGCACCAATTGATGTTGTTTTCAGGTTGCATGGCGCTGTTGAAGGGCGTCATCGCATGTGTCGTCGCAGCGGCGACCACAGCGGAATCGAGGGGGATTCGCCGACGACGCGCGCAGTGGATCTGTCCCGGATTGGTGCCAATGATTGGCACAGCGATGGCTCCCCGCGCCGCACATCGTGCGGGCCGGTCGGGCGTCCGGATCTTCGCGGCTCCCTTCACCACGCCACCCTCTCCCGGGATCGTGTGCTCACCGCATCGGATCCCGTGGGGGACACGGCCGACTCGTCCCGACGCCGCTACCCAGCGGATTCGGATGGATCCGCCGCGCTTTCTGCTGTGGACACTACTATGTCTACCGTTGCATCCGAGAACATGAGGCCATCAACTCGGTCACAAAGTGGGATTGTTAAGCCAAAGATCTACACTGATGGTACAGTCAGGTGGGGAATGCTTGCTGATTCACGATGTGAAGAGCCCTCGTCTGTTCAGAAAGCCATGACCGATCCTAGGTGGGTTGAAGCCATGAATGTTGAGCATGAAGCATTACTGAGGAATGGTACCTGGAAGCTGGTACCTCGTCCTAAAGGTAAGAACATAATTGGTTGCAAGTGGGTTTATAAGGTGAAACGCAGAGCTGATGGACCTGTTGATCGATACAAGGCACGGTTGGTAGCTAAAGGTTTTAAACAAAGGTATGGAATTAATTATGAAGATACCTTTAGTCCTGTTGTTAAAGCTACAACCATTCGTCTTATTTTATCCATAACTGTGTCAAATGACTGGTCATTGCGTCAGCTTGATGTCCAAAATGCCTTTTTGCATGGTGTACTTGATGAAGAAGTATATATGGATCAACCCCCGGGTTATGCCACCGGACACATCTAGGGTATGTGTGCAAGTTGGAAAAAGCCTTATATGGACTCAAACAGGCTCCTCGAGCTTGGTATGCAAGATTATGTGCAAAGCTTATTTCCTTGGGATTCAAACCGTCAAGAGCAGATACCTCCTTGTTCTATTATAGCAAGGGTGGTAATACTATCTTTGTCTTGGTATATGTTGACGACATAATTGTGGCAAGCTCCTCTCTTACAGCAAGTCAAGCACTTCTTTCTGATCTTCAAAAGGATTTCGCACTTAAGGATTTGGGTGATCTCCATTATTTTCTCGGTATCGAAGTGAAGAGGAACTCTAATGGATTAATATTGTCTCAAGGGAAATATGCAAATGATATACTGTCTCGGTCTGGAATGGACAAGTGCAAACCGGTGGATACTCCTCTTGCAAGTACTCAGAAACTTAGCATAACAGATGGTGATAAACTTGGTGAAGGAGATTGCACTCGTTATAGGAGTTTGGTAGGTGCTTTGCAAAGATCTCACGCCAACCGCACTGCACATCGCTTTTTCGGTCAATAAAGTGTGCCAATTCTTACATGCTCCTACAACAACACACTTCAGTGCTGTTAAGCGTATCTTAAGGTACGTACGTGGTACAAGTAATTTTGGTTTGAAGATACACAAGTCAAGATGCAGAATTGTTAGCGCGTTCTCAGATGCGGATTGGGCGGGAGATGTTGATGATCGTCGATCCACAGGAGGCTTTGCTGTTTTTCTCGGTGAAAATCTTATATCATGGATGGCTAAGAAGCAAGCAACAGCCTCTAGATCATCAACAGAGGCTGAGTATAAGGCGCTAGCTAATGCGACTGCTGAAATGATGTGGGTGCAAAAGTTATTGAGCGAACTCCGTGTTCCTCATGTGCGTGTGGCTCGGTTGTGGTGTGATAACCTTGGAGCTAAGTACATGTCAGCAAACCCAATCTTTCATGCTCGGACGAAGCACATAGAAATTGACTTTCATTTTGTGAGAGAAAGGGTGGCACAAAAGCTTCTCGATGTTCGCTTCATTGCCTCGTGAGATCAATTAGCCGATGGGTTCACCAAGGCATTGCCAGGTGGTCAAGCTTCTCAATTTAGACACAATCTCAACCTTGTTAGTGGCTGAGATTGAGGGAGGGTGTTAAATGACATGTAATCTTGTGTATTGCTTGTAACTCACGGTTACCATATCTATAAGGTGACGTGTTGGATATACTCAGGTGTAGGATTGTGGTACAAGTTAGGGAGTAGTTAGTTAGATACGGCATATCCTGTATCCTGACTTGTACGTGATATTCTTGTTGTACAAGCCGTATGGGGCATCTTTCCATACCTATATAACATGCAACCGGGGCCTAGGCAATGGCATCCCGTTCCACCATTCTTCACAGTGTCGAGGGCTACAATGCTTACCAGATTCTATTGGTGATTGTCAAATGATTTCTAGCATTGATCTTTCCAATTGCTTGGGGCTTACAAAGTGTTGCCAAAATCTATTGGTAAGCTGCAGATGTTAAGAACACTGAACCTATCAAGATGTGAAGTGCTTAAATGCTTACCATATTCAATTGGAGATTGTCAAATGATTTCAAGCATTCATCTTTCCAATTGCCGGGGGCTTACTGTTGAAGATCTCTTGTTTGGTTTTGGCAATTAGTGACACCTAAGGACTAATCTCTCTATGCTAAGTGGTTGATTTAGATTGGAGATTGGTCATGCCAAGGTTGGAGCATGGTGATCATGGAGGATGGATCGAGGTGATCCAAAAGATGATCAAGTGTCCAACTTGGTGGAGTTTCGGAGATCAAATGGGCTCAAGGCAAAGGTATAATCATAAGGCCATTTGGTTTTGCACTCAAGACACCATAGAGGGTGTGAGTGGTTTAGGATCGATAAGCCGTACTATAAAGAGGGGAAACTTTCCATACACTTCGATCCTCAAGTGCCTCTAGGTTCAAATTCATATGCATGCATTCTAACCTAGAGAGCTAACTTCCCCCTTGGAGAAAATGGTTTCAAAATGCTAACACACGTGCTCGAGGCGGTCTTCGACATGTTGGCAACTTTGGACAAGTGGTGGAACTTGGTTTGGATGAAGAACAAGCGTGGACGTTGAAGAACGACATGGATGGACGCTTTTCTTCACTTGATTTGGTGCCGAACTTCTTCGGAGCGACGTTCGGTGTTTCGATCATAACTTCTTCATCCGAACTCCGTTTTCGATGAACTAGGACTTGTTGGAAAGCTAACGAGTAGCTCTACAACCTGGTGCTGGCGCTCTGTTGCAAGAGGTGCGGACTGTCCGCGCTTCGGGGCGGACTGTCCGCCGCACGCTTGACGCCCAACAAAGGTCGCTGTTCCGGCCTCGCCGCCTATGGCGGACTGTCCGGGCCCTGGGGGCGGACTGTCCGCACCACCGAGCAAATCTGAGGGAGATTTACAGCTCCTCAAGAGGAAATTATTTTAGAAGGGCGGACTGTCCGGCCCCGGGGCGGACTGTCCGCAAGTGCTGAATTCGAACGTTTTTGAATCCAACGGCTAGTTCTTAAAGGGGCGGACTGTCCGGGCCTTGTATGGCGGACTGTCGGCATCTGTCGCAGAAAAGGGAAAACGGCTAGTTTTTGGCCCCTCCTCTATATATAGTGGGGTGGCCGGTTGGTGCTCGCTCTCTTGGCGATCTTCACTCATTCCTTCACCCTTTGAGCTGAGCACTCTCCCTCCTCCTCTCATCCTTTGCTTGTGAGCTAAACTCTTGAGAGTTGAGGAGTTCCAAGTGCATTTGCTTTGGTTTTGCATCTAGAGGCACTTGGAGATCGCCTTGAGCCGGTTAGTTTCTTGTTACTCTTGGAGACACCGCTCCTAGCCGGCTTGGAGACTTGTTGGAGGCGTTGGCAAGAGAAGGTGATTGTTCTTGGCCACCTCCGGGGTTGATTTGTAAGAGGAATACGCAATCCTCGTCGGGAAGACAAATTGCAAGGAATAAACTGCTCGTGTCTTGGGTACCTCACTTGTGTGTGGTGGCTTGGAGCGCCCGGGTGGCCAACTAGCGAGTGCAAGTCTAGTCCAAGCATCACCCTTGTGTTGGTCGGCACAACCGGAGACTAGCTTGTCGGTGTACAAGTGAACTCCGGGTCAACACATCGACATGTTCATTGTCTTGGTGATTGGTCTTCATCTTATTGTGTTGATTGTGATCTCCATTGGTGATTGGATCGTTGCCCCGACACTACGGTATAACAAGTTCTCTCTCTTGCTATTACTTTCCTAGTTTATCTTGTGTAGAGAGCTAGCACTTGCTTGTGTAGGTGTTCTTGCTAGCATAAGGATCATAATTAGGATTGATCACTAGATAGAGTAGTGACTTAGCCATTGTGTGACATAGAGATCATAGTTATATTTAGACTTGTCACTAGTTGGCTTGCAAGACCACTAGAGCTAGCGCAAACCGCATTTTTTACGCCAATTGTTATACTAACCGGGTTTGTTAAGTGAAGTTTGTAGAAATTTTTATAGGCTATTCAACCCCCCCCCCTAGCCATCTAGGACCTTACAACCGTGTTGCCAAAATCTATTGGTAAGCCGCAAAAGTTAAGAACACCGAACCTCTCAAGATGCGGAGGGCTAAAATACTTACCATATTCTATTGGTGATTTTCAAATGATTTCAAGCATTGATCTTTCCAATTGCTGGGAACTTATTGTGTTGCCAAACTGTATTGGTAAGCTGCAAAAGTTAAGAACATTGAACATATCATGGTGTCAAGGGCTAAAATGCTTGCCAGATTCTATTGGTGATTGTCAAATGATTTCAAGCATTGTCCTTTGCATTTGTAGGAAGCTTACAGGGCCACCATCAAGTATAACAAAACTTATAAATCTAGAGTGTTTGGACCTTGAGGGTTGTTGTGAGATAGTAGAGTTGCCTGAAGGCATCATCAACTTGGAAAAGCTTCAAGTTCTGAACCTAAAAAGATTGTGGAAAATTGGGAGGAATGCCTGTAGGCTTTGGACGGCTTAGTCGACTATAAAAGTTGGGATTGTTTGTTGTGGGAAAGGGAGAAAAGTTTGCAGGAATCTCAGAGCTTGCAAATGTATCTGAAAATGGTGAGGAACTAACAATCAAAGGTATTTCACATGTGATGGACCCAAATGATGCACACATGGCATGCTTGAAACAGAAGACAAACTTACACAGGTTGAGCCTAAATTGGAGGGGGGGATGATGTGAAAGAGCTGAACACTAAATTAAATTGGATGGAGGATGGTGCGGAAGTGCTGAATGCTAAATTGGAGCAGGATGTGCTTGATGGCCTAGAACCACCACCTATGATTAAAGAGCTAGAAATTCATACTCCCTCCATATCACTATTAGATGATGTTTTGGAAAAGAGATGGGTCAAACATTGGGAACTTAAATCATAAATAATTTTAAGTCATTGAATTTGGAAATGTGAAAATCTTATCAATAGATTTGTTTTAAAAAAATACTTTCATAAAAGTATAAATATATAACTTTTCAATAAATATTTTAATAAAAAAGAAAAGTCAAAGTTGTGTTTTGGGAGACCGTGTCGCTGTCCTAAACATCTTCTAATAGTGATACGGAGGGAGTATGTATACAGGTAGGCAATATGCATGGTGGATGCAGAATCAAGTCGTTGGTGAAGTACAGGGCCCCCTCCTTCCCATTTTTGAGGGTGGTGACGCTATATAAGTTCCGAAGCTTGAAGCATCTACATAGGCTTGTGGAGCTACCTTGTTTGGAGTTGCTTCAGCTAAAATAGATGCCTTCTCTTGAGAGCATAAGTGGAGGCCCATTTCCTTCGTTGGTGAAATTGGAGATAAGTGGACTGCCTTGTTTGGGGGAGGTGTGGATAGTAGGAGAGAGGACTATGCCCGATGGAGAAGAGGGTGGGGGGTGTTGCAATTTCACACCTCAGTTGGGAAAGGCCCGAGTTGGTAATTGCCTATCAGAGTTAAAGATTATTGATTGTCCTAAGTTGGAGATCAAGCCGCAGATTCCTCTCTCACTGCAGCACTTGCAGTTGCTGGGAAGTGAGCAGCTGCTGCAGGCACTAGGACAATGCCTGGGGTCCTCTCCATCCCCCAATTTTGACCAATTGAAGAAGCTTCAATTATGCCATGTGACAGGATTAGGATCTGGGCATGGGTGGGAGCTGCTGCAACACATGACAACACTTGAGTCACTGGAGATCATTAACTTTTCTGGAGTACAAACCGAGCTGCCCGAGTCACTAGGAGAACTTCATTCTCTGCAAGAGTTGACCATCGAATCCTGCCATAGGCTAGGCTGACCAACCTCCCCCAATCAATGGGTCAACTCACATCCCTCCAGTTGCTCAGCATAAAATTGTGCAATGTACTTCAACAATTACCTGATTGCCTAGGAGAACTCACCTCTCTACGCAAACTCGAGATGACATTTTTGATGGGGTTGACTTGCCTTCCCCAATCCATCTCCCGCCTCACCACCTCTCTTCAAGAGCTCGAAATCAATGCATGCCCACGCATCAAATCCTTGCCGGAGGGGATAAAGGGCCTCACTGCTCTGCAGATATTGAAGATCCATTGCTGCCCCGATCTGGAAAGGCACTTCAAGAGAGGAAACGGGGAGGACTGGCACCTCATCTCCCACATCCCTAATCTACAGATTATGGAGCGAGCACCATATGCCTCGTAGTGATTCATGTGGTGAGCTCGTTAACCTCTATCCACAGTTCATCCTTGTACAGTTTGCTTTGGGCGGGCGTGTGGACAAATTTGAGGACTCTCTTAGGGACATCACATGCCACTACTTGCTTGGTGCCAACTGCAGAACAACTGAAATTGTGTCAACTGTTTGCAGCAAGCAGAGCACATTTCAGTCAGGTGATTCTCATTCTCTTAGTTCCTCCTGAAAGGTTGTTGTCATGTTTAGAAACAAAATATTACCTAGTTGAACACTGCAAGCATCACAAGTAGTTGTTATAATTGTTTTGCTCTGGTAATTGCACTGCTGCTGATGGAGATGTTAAAAAAAACACAGAGAAACTTCTGTACTGCTTCATTGTTGGACATTCTGAATGAGGATGTACTTTGGACTTTTAAGTAATTGCCTCTTATTGCAGATCCACTGCATTTGGGAGACTGGGAGCCCTTTATTATCTTTTTTTTTTTTTTTTGATGAAACTGGAGGGGCTGGGCGCCCCTACAGGAATTTATTCAAAGCAGAAAATAGCAGGGTTCAAAGGTTACATCGAACCCTTTATTATCTTCGGTCATTCAAGATGAAAAACGTGCATGCATGGGTACAAAATATATATATATGAAGATCTTGAGGCAACAAATCCCCGTTTCGGTCTTTCAGTGTGGAAAATCTGTAGCTGTAGTCTCTGGAGATGATGTAATTGAGAAGTTGATTTGTCTCAATGAGGATACTCGAGCTCTTCAGCTTTGCCATGAAGAATTGTACTACTGCCGTGCATCTTGCCTCTGCTTAGTTGAGCTGCAAAATTCCATTGCTGCCTGATGCCATTAATTTGAAATTTGTTTGGCGAACTGCACTGTTTATTTATTTTACATGGAGGCATGGGCGATTCAATTGTAGGTACAACTGTGGTTTTGTCAGATCCAGATCCTATGTTTGTCATCACACTAGCAGAGAATATGCTCAGTTTTATATAAAAATAAGGAAGAAGTCTATTTTTGGCCATCCAACTTTTAGCAAAGTCCAAGAGTGACCATCCAACTCTAAAACCATGTATCTTTGACCATTAAATTTCTAAAACCGTACACAAAAGGCCATTACCTGGTTACACACAAAAATTACAATAAAAATATGAATAAAAAAAATCTAGTGCTTCCACCATTTTTTTATTTTTTTAAAACCAAGTGTATTTCATTACAACTATTTTTTGAAATAGGGGAGGGGGGCATGTGCACCCCTTATCATACTATAACTTTGCCCCTGACCAGTCGCGCGACCTGGACTCCGCGTTGTGGTGGCGGCTGGATCCACCTCCCTCCTCGCCGTGCTGCTGGTGGTGGCGGCTGGATCCGCCTCCCCGCGCCGTGGCTGCTGAAAGGCTCTGCTGGGGTCTTCCAAGTGCGCCCAAGTTCCCCGGCGAGGTTAGAGGACACGGGCGCCAACATCAGCACTCTTGGTGCCCCACAACATCCGCCGCCACGCCCATCTCGCCGGATCTGCGGATGTCCCGCTCGACGGCCTCGTCACCACGGCCAGGGTATGTGCCAACGTGTTGTGACTCATACGTAACTGGGCATGTTGTTTTAGTGCTTGACAATCCAAAACTTGACTTTGAGCGCAGGATGTACTACACAGAGATCAAGCTCGGAACGCCGCCGAAAAGCTACCACCTTCAGGTGGATACCGCCACGCCTACTTACATGTGTCAACCGCATTTCTTGTATAGATTGCCCGCGAAAAGAGCCAAATCGGGGAGCATGCACATCCTCGTAGTTTTTGGATGGCAACAATATCTTCTTCTTGTGCCAACGCCACAAGATTAAAAGACTTGTTATCTTATTTTTTGAAATAGGGGGGGCATGTGCACCCCTTATCATACTATAACTTTGCCCCTGACCAGTCGCGCGACCGGACTCCGCGTGGTGGTGGCAGCCGGATCCGCCTCCAGTGCCGTGGGTCGCTGAGGTTCCCGCTGGGGGTCTTCCAAGTGCGCCGCAAGTTCCCCGGCGGTTAGAGAGGACACCGGGCGCCAACATCAGCACTCTTGGTGCCCACAACAGCCGCCACCATGTCCATCTCGTCGGATTTGCTGATCTCCCGCTCGGCGGCCTCGTCACCATGACCGGGTATGTGCCAACGTGTTGCGACTCGTATGTAACTGGGCATGTTGTTTTAGTGCTTGACAATCCAAAACTTGACTTTGAGCGCAGGATGTACTACACAGAGATCAAGCTCGAACGCTGCCAAAAAGCTACCACCTTCAGGTGGATACCAGCCACAGCAACTTACAGGTCAACTGCATTTCCTGTACAGATTGCCCGCGAAAGAGCCAAATCGGGAGCATGCACATCCTCGTAGTTTTTGGATGGCAACAATATCTTCTTCTAGTGCCAACGCCACAAAGATTAAAAGACTTGTTATCTTTTTCCTTGTTTAGGTCGCTGCGTTGTCGTTTTACACGGGTATGCGAGCTCCCCTATGCTAGCTTTTAGAGCACATTCAACTTTCTCTAGACCTTGTTGCTCAATGATGGAGCCTACACACAAGATATTTGGGGTGATGGGGTTGCGGATGAGTTTTCTTTTCTTCATAATTATTACAACTCATACCTGATTATCTCCTATTCCATGCATTGGCTTCCATTGGTGGGAATCACTATCAAACTCTTCATCCTATTCTCCTACATCATTCTTTGTAGTATGGATATGGATAATTATGTATATACATGGAGGGCTTTCCCAGATTTCTTGCATTGTCCGATGTCATGTTGACGATTTTGTCACTACAAAAATTTGGTGCAGCGGGCCTTTGCCTTGGCCATGTTGAACAGTGTGACACAAGGGGCTTTTGCACAAGCCCAAAATTTCTTTTGCCACTCCTTATTTTTGAACTTTTTTCTCCAATTGGCATATATATGCCTAGCACAATTCCTGTGCTCAGCATCTGGAGCCCATTTTTGCACTGCATTCAAAATTCCCTTTTGTTGGTCAGATATAAAAACCCATCCAGTCCCACCATACACCTCTAAATCTCTAAACAAAAGATCATAGAACCAATCCCAACTGTTATTGTTCTCTTTCTCCACCACAGCCCATGCAATAGGATACATTTGGCTGTTTGCATCTCTACCAATTGCACATAGCAACTCACCATTTGTAGCTCCCTTGAAGAAGCACCCATCCAGCCCAACGACTTTTCTACATCCTGCCTTAAACCCTTTCTTCAAAGCATCAAGGCATATGTACATCCTCTGGAATATGTCTGTATCACCTTGTTTTCTCACAATAACTGTGCTTCCAGGATTACTTCTCAATAACTCGAGCTAGTAGTTGTACAAGAGTAGATACTGACCCTTAGTAGCATCTAATGCCTTCTGCATAACCATGTACTTGACCCTCTTAAGCTTGCTATTACTCACTTCAGCAAACATTTCCTCTTGCACAGTTGTGTTCATTGAGTCAAGACCCCAAGCAAGGTTGGCAATGATCATCTTCTCATACTTAGCAGCAATTCTGCCAGCAGTGACCAATCTGTTGTCCCTTCTAGGTGGACATGTATGTTGAGAATTGTAGCTAGCAATCTGCCAACTGCTACTCCTAGAATTTACAGAAGCCATGCATCTCCATTTACATGTGTGGACCAGTCACATATTGCAATCATTCTTGATGCCTCATTCTTGTAGAATTTAATAAGCCTTCTCTCAACTAGACCATGCTTGATACATGCCTTCTTGAATTGTTTCTTTCCACTAAACTTCATTCCAATCTCAAACATAGGAATTGGTTCTTTCTTATTAAATCTTGGACACTTACTAGTACTTTTCTGAATATCTCCATCAATCAACTCTTCTTCTGAATCCTCATCATCCTCATCATCACTGTTGCCATCATATGGGGTCAAATTTTCCTCATCTGCTATCTCATACAGATTTGACACCTCTTTAGGACTGTCCAATATGACTTCATCTAAATTGGCTACCTGTCCAGCTTTTAACCTCCTTTTGAACTCTATGAACTTGGTCTCAATTTCTAGAACTTCATCATCATCCTCAGAAGAACACTCATCACCAGGTAAGTAGTCACTGTCACTACTATCCCCAGACATTAGATTGTGGACAACTATTTTCTTGCCTTTGTCTTTCCTTGAATTTTCCCGTCCCTCACCACTTGGAACAATGGCTGCACCTATAAAATCATTGGCTCCATGCATAGGCTGAGTATCCTCTTCTATCTCAGGTCCTTCATCATCCAGTTCCTCCTGCGCTTCCTCCTCTTCATATTCTCTGCCTTCTTCACCTTCACTTTCTTCGAAAGCAATAGGCTCTTCAACATAGATTTCAGCTACCTCTTCATCCCCAATGATACTTGCTAGCTCTAAGCAGCCTTTATCATCTATAAGCAACCTCAGACCATTGTTGAGCTCTTTCCCAGGAGGAAGCCAATGATACTTGACCCTTTCACTTACATTGCAGTGCTCCTTTAGGTGGCCAATAATCTCAGGCAAGGACACTTTATCCCTATCTATCAAGCAAACCTGCTTCCGGGCACCGATGCGCACTTGTCTTCCTTTTCTTATGAACTCTCCATTGAAATGGAACCGGACTGCAAGGTAATCAAATGAATCCATCCCCAAATGAATCCATCCCCAGGACACTTTATCACGTGCCTGTACGACAAACAAGTATGTGGCCGCATTAAACAAAGGATTAAAGTATTCTAATCACAGCTAGGTATTAAATTATGCAACAGCTCGTGCACCTTTCACTAGATCCTAGTGCATTGATTCAGTTGAAAAAAGTCTATTTTTGGCCATCCCGGCGAGGGAGAAACTTACCAGCACATGACATGCGTATTCAAGCCAAAAATAGACTTTTTCTGTGAAAAATAGGTTGGATGGAGAAACTTAGGAGCACGACACGCGTATACGAAGCCGCTTCGTTGGAACGCTCATGCGCGCCGCCGCTCCGCCGTCCCAGCCGTGACGATCGCGTGCGCCGCCGTCCCAGCCGCGACGATCGCGTACGCAGCCGCAAGGGAGAGGATAACTTGGATACGAGCCTGACAAGCCGGGTCAATGGGCAGCATGGCGTCAAAACCAGGTAATGGCCTTTTGTGTCCGCTTTTAGAAATTTAATGGTCAAAATATACGTGGTTTTAGAGTTGGATGGTCACTCTTGGACTTTCTTAAAGTTGGAGCCCAAAAAAACTTCTTCCTAAAAAATAACAACAAATTGAATTTGAATTTCCTTTCAGACGAATCCATTCAGATTGCCCGCTGGAGGTCGTCGGCCCGGCCGCGCCGAGGGAGTGCGGGGCCGTGGCAGATAGACCCGTGCCGTTGCTGCCGCCGCCGCCGTGCCGGAGACGAAGCAAGGTAGATTGTGCCGAGTGGCCTAGGGAGGCAGCCGCAGGGCACGGGCATCGGAGGAACTGCCCCCGGTCACCGGCTCACCGCGCATCGCCTGCGAGTGCGCAGAATCGCGAGCGTTCGTGGGTACGCCGGCAAGCATGCGAATGCCGACGCCCGGGCTGTGCTGGCGGTGGCGCACGCGGGGTCAAGGCAAGCGCGAAACACAAGCTCCGTGCGCGCCATCCGTTCGACGAAATGTGCCACCGGTGGAGCCAGCTGCTTCAACGTCAATCAATCAAACAGAGCAAAAGCAAAGCGTGCCAACTTCGTTGACCACGACAGTCAACACCCGCCACAACTCGGTGGCACGACAGTCAACACCCGCCACAACTCGGTGGCACCTTCCCCGACAATTCCTTCCTTGCTTGCTTGTTTACGTCCCTCCGTCTTCTGTTCCAGGCCGATCCAAAACTGACCCAGCTGGATGGCAAATTGCGTCATTGTCACTCCTCCTTTCATTGCTGGAAAAAGCATTTACTAAAGGCCAATAAGTCATCGCGACATTGCCCTTGTCCTGTTGGCATTGGATTTTTCTCCGTCTCACTTTCTGGACTAGAGTAAAGCAAGCTGTTCAACTTGTCAAAGAAGACTCTTGCTTTTGCCAATGCCACACGCTAGTTAACTTTGCTCTTGGCTTTTATTCTGCAACCCAGGTGCCGAAACTCAGTGTTTTCCATTGGGAGATGGCACAAGAAAAACAACAGTAGTGGATTTCAAATCCAGAAAACTCTGATGTGCATATGCTGCAGGAAAGGAGGGGAACGCTTGGAGATGGCACAAGCTGAAGCAGCATATCTGATGACCTCCAGGTATTTTACGTCTGCACTTCATGTATAAATTGTTTGCTTAGTGAAATCTTGTGCTTATCATCGGTTTTTATTAAGGAAAAGGTGCTTTCGTTTTTTGGGTGTGTGCTGCATATATCAGAGCCTATGCTCTGTAGTTCCCTTTATAAATTTGTTGCTTCTTTTGGCTCCCTGTTATGTTAGGTACAGGAACACTGCACGAAACTGGCTGCAAAGAAGATGTGGAGGTTGTGAAAAGTAGATAGCGTACTTACTTTTCAAAGGTCAGATATCTTCAAACTGTTCACTACAATTCTATCATACAATTTTCTGCATTAATCATACTTTTAGTTAAAAGAAGAAACAATTAATCTGGTCACAGAAGAATATTACATGATAATAACATTCATCTATCCTTCTATGGTTCCTTATGATGCTAATGACAAGAACTTAAGGCTCTAAGGTCCATCCATAATCTAGGCAGCAGCAAGTCTTGTGCACTTCTGTCAGATCCTTGTTGGCACTAACAAGACTGATGGCAGTGAAAGCGATAATTACACATTTACACATGAAAGCACTAGGACCATATGGCCCAATTAGTAGCATCTTGTAAACCACCTATTCTGGAATAGTTTTTCTTTGTGAACTCTTTTGCCCAAAAATCACCTGCATATTTCAAAACTCAATTTATAGGAAAAACATGGCGGGTATGGAAGCCTCTGTACTGTATGCTGCAATAACTGGAATGCTCAAGATTGTAAGCAACAAGTTAGCTCCACTGGTCTTAAAACAGTACTGCTCTATAGTAGGTGTGGAAAAGGATCTCCAGGAGCTCCAAGATCTGGTTCAGGAGATCAATTGTCGCCTAGAAACAGCAGGAGATAGAGCTACAGGGGATGCTCCATGGCTCAAAAAGTTGAAAGAAGTGGCATTCGATGTTGATGACGTTGTGGATGAGTTCCAGCTAAAGGCTGAAAAACGTTGAAGCTGATGATGGTGGTAGATTTGTGTCCAGTTACCTGCACAGAAAAATAGAATCATTTATATTTCAATGCAAGGCGGACAAAAAGATCAAGAAAATCAAGAAGAGATTTTCTGAGATTGTGAAGCAAAGAACCAACTTGACTGAAATATTTGGCCATGATCCTGTTAGCAATATAAAAATGTCAGCTGTGAATATGCAAACATTGCCTATCGGAGAGAAAGCAATACTTGGAAGAGGCAAAGAGATGCACCAAATAATATCTAATCTCGTAGAGACTAATGACAAACAGGAAATCAACATAGTTTCGAGAGTTGGACTTGGTGGCTGTGGCAAAACTACTCTAGCTAAACTAGTTTTCAATGATGGCAAAACAATAGAGAAGCATTTTTGAAGTGAGACTATGGGTTCATGCATCACAAGAATTTAGTTTTGAAAGGATCGTCAAGAAACTATATGAGGCTTTTGCAGATAAAGATCCGGGACAGCCTTCCCTGCCATATATGAGCAAAAGAATCCAAGAGGGTTTGACTCAGAAGAAGTTTCTAATTGTAATGGATGACGTTTGGACCGAGTCCCAAAATCAGTGGGGGCAAAATAATGGGGTATCTGAAAACTGGTGCACCTGGAAGTGGGGGTTTTACTCACTACTCGTAGTGCAAATGTTGCAGAAGTAGTGCGATCCACATATCAGCTTTGTTTGCAACGCCTATCTCCAGATGACAGTTGGCAGTTGTTCCAACAGAGCTTTAGCATGCCTGTATACTTTTTTTGGAGTCTGAATTTATAAAGGTTGGAAAAGAGATTGTGGAAACATGTTGTGGCTTGCCACTAGCAATTATAGTTCTTGCAGGTTCTCTTGGTGGCAAGGAACTAATAAGAGAATGGCAGGCCATGAGAGACATTTTATTACATGTTGAGGGTGAAGACTCAGTGTCTGCATGCTTGAAGTTGAGCTATTGTCATCTGCCATCCAATCTGAAGCAGTGTTTCACAATGTGTTCATTGTTTCCCAAAGGTCATCTGATCGATAAACAACAGTTGATTGACCAATGGATTGCTCATGATATGATCAGTTTGACTCCTGGTGTTGATGATTTGGAGCATATTGGCCTCAGGTACTTTAATTCACTTGTGCAAGTGTATTTTTTACAAGATGTGAATGAAGATTTTGATGGGAGAGTGACATGTAAGATGCATGATCTGATTCATGATCTTGCCCGCTCCATCTTGTGTGAAGAAATTTCAACTATTGTGCCAGAGGATTCAACCAATTCCACAAAAGGTTACAGATTATTTTCTCTAATTGAACCAAGAACAGTTTTTCCCAAAAAGGTTATGGAAAATGCACGTGCTGTATATGTTGATAGGGGCAATGATGTGTTATTTGTCAGCACACTGAAAAATGCAAAGCACTTGCGCAGTTTCATTATTGAGAATACTATTTTGTCAACACCAGCCATGACCATATTTTTAGGTAAAAACTCTGAAATATCTTAAGGTATCTAAATTGCAATGTGAAGCACTCTCTGAAGCTATTACAGATATTTGGAACCTGCAAGTTTTTACTTAGAATCAAGCAATCTTCTCGAGTTGCCTGAATCCATTGGGAAGCTGAAAAAAGTTAAGAACACTGAACCTATCATGGTGTTCTAACTTGAAGACTTTACCAGATTCTATTGGTGATTGCCAAATGCTTTCAACTTTGGATCTTAAAGATTGTGATGCATTTGAGGACTTGCCAAACTCCATTGGTAGGAATAAAAGGCTAAGAGTGTTGAGACTAGTTTCAACTGGAATTCTTAGGCTACCATCAAGTATCACAACTCTAGAAAATCTGGAGTATTTGAAAAATTAAGAAGTGCCATCAGCTGGTAAGGTTACCTGAAGGCATTGGGAACCTGACTAATCTCAAAGAATTGGACCTAGATAGCTTTAAAAGGTTGCCGCCAGGTATTGGGCAGCTCACTCAATTAGAAAAACTGAATAGGTTTTGTGTGGAAACTGATAAAAAATATGCACAAATCTCAGAGCTGGCAACTCTATCTATGATAAGAGGGAAACTAAGTATCTGTTTTCTCAGGGACTTGACAGACCAGAGTGAGGCACACCAAGCATGCTTGAAACAAAAGGAAAAATTACATGATCTGAAACTTTCGTGGGGGTTTCTACATGACAGAGAGAATCTTGGACATGAGGTGGTTGCACTGGATGGTTTGGAGCCTCCATTAGGGATTGGACGGATAAAAATATGCAATTATGGAGGTGGACGATTCGCTTCATGGATGCTGAAGCAAGCCAGTGGTGGAGTACGGGGGCATGGTCCATTCCCTTTTTTGACGAAGATGAGCCTAGAGGGTTTCCCAAACTTGAAGCACCTGGATGGGCTTGTACAATTGCCCTGTTTGGAGGAGCTTGATCTGGTGGACATGCCTGCTGTTGAGAGCATAAGCGGAGGCCCATTTGCTTCGCTTGCCAAGGTAAAAATAAAGAGACTACTTAGTCTGGGAGTGTTGTGGATTGTAGCAGATAGGATGCTATTTGGCAAGGAGAGAGAAGGCTGCAGCAATCACAATCATCATCAATCAGGACAACTGCAAATTGGTTGTCGTCTTATAGATTTATATATACAAGACTGTCCTAAATTGGTGGTGAGACCACACTTTCCGATTTCACTCCAGTACTTGTGGTTGGTTGAATCCAATGAAAACCTGTTGCTATCTCCACTACAAAGCCAAGGGTCCTCTTCATCCTCCAAGTCCACACCCTGTTTTAGCCACCTGAAGGTGCTTAAACTATGCTATATGAAAGAACATTTACCTTTATCACCACCTTTGTCACCTAGATTTAGGTTGGAGCTTCTCCAACACATGACGGCACTCGAGTCCTTGGAGATTTTCACCTGTAGTGACCTAATTGAGCTGCCAGAATACCTAGGAAATCTCTCTTCCCTACAACGGTTGACCATCAAAAATTGTGACCGCTTGACCGGCCTTCCACAATCAATAGGTCAGCTCACCTCTCTCCAGGAGCTTGTAATACAAGAGTGTCATGCACTTGTCCAGTTTCCAGAATCCTTGTGCCACCTTACATTCCTCAAGGAGATTGACATAGGAGACTGCAAAGCGCTTGTTCAATTGCCCGAAGGTCTGGGAGAGCTATGCTCTCTGAGCAAGTTGGAAATTTGGTGCTTGCCAGGCCTGACTTACCTTCCCCAATCCTTGTGCAACCTCATGTCTCTCCAGGAGCTCCAAATAGGAGGGTGTGATGCGCTTAGCGAACTGCCAGAATGCTTGGGTGAGCTCCACAGCCTTCGCAAATTAAAGATTTCAGAATTGGGCTGCATAACTTGCCTTCCCCAATCCTTATGCCAACTTACCACCTCCCTTAAAAGAGCTTGAGATCAGATATTGCCAAGGCCTCACATCCTTGCCGGAGGGGATAAAGGGCCTCACATCTCTGCAGCGATTAGTGATGATTGTTGCCATGATCTGGAGAGGCGCTGCGAGAGAGGAAATGGGGACGACTGGCACCTGATCTCTCACATCCCAAATCTACAGATTGGAGAGGCTTGTGATGAGGGGCCTGCCTATTAGCAATTCATCTGGTGAGCTCGTTAACCTCTAGCCGTGATTCGTCCTTATGCAGATTCACTGGTGAACCTATTTCCCTGATATTCGTTGCTGGTGTTGAAGTTTCATGATGTGCAGTTAGCTCTTGCTGATATTTGTCAAGGACTCTCTTAGGGCACATGCTTGGTGCCAACTGCAGTGCAGAACAACTGCTCTTGTTAATTGTCAAGCCTGCATGTCCATTGTGTCAACTGATTGCAGCAAGCAGAGCACATTTTAGTCAGGTGATTCTCATTCTCTTACTTCCTCTTCTATCCTTTTTTACAAACACAAAAGCATGCATAAACCACCTGAAAAAAATGTACAAATTATGTTGGATGCATGTGTGAGTATGCTAAATTGAACTGTGTTATCAGGCACACCAGGCTGATATACATGGGTGTGGAGGAGGTGCACAGAAAGATGGCTCATCTGCTCATTGTGCTTTTTACATGTGGTATAGTGAGATCCTAATTCACAGTGTGCCACAAGCTACAAAAGTTTCAGCACCATGGCCAATATTGATGTATGATACATGCACCTAGCTAGATAGCTCCTAAATATGTTGAGAGAATCTATGACAACTTTCTGTTGTAAAATTTATGGTGCAGAACACTTCACATGATCCAATGCTGTGCTACTTGTCATGTTTAGAAAATAAAAAAAAATATTAATTTATTAATTGATATTCAAGTTTGGAAAATTAAAAAATGTTAATTTATTATGTAGTTCAATATGCAAGCACCAGAGTTAAAAATTGGTTTAGTTTAGTGATTTCACTGCTGCTGATGAGGATGTAAAACAAACAGAGACAAACTTTTGAACTGCTCCATTTCTTGAATATTTTGAATGTGGGTGCATTTTCGAATTCGGAGTATTTGCCCGTTATTTCAGGTGTACCGCACTCGGCACATTGGCAGTCCTTGATTAGCCTGTCAGTCAAGATGAATGACCTACATGGGTGAAAACGTGGATGAACACCTTCAGGCAAATTTGTTTCAGTCTTTGAGCTCGTCTCAGTTCTAACCCGTACCTGTGGACGACGATTTCAGAAGTTGATTTATCAAGTAATAAGCTGCTCAAAACCAAAAAGGCAATGGGGGCATGCTCGACCTCTGTTTTCCCATGAAGAAATGCGTTATCTACTTACTGCTCACTGCTTCCATCCATCATGCCTGTACTCCAGCGAGCTGCTGCAAATTTCCTTTGCTACCTGATGATGCCATGAAGTAAATTGGTGAACTGTTACTGTCTAATTCTCCATGAGGGGAATGGAGCATTTGGTTGTACTGTACCGTTAACATGACTGGTCTGCTTTAGTGCTTTGTCAGACAAACCCCAGCGTTTCTATTAGAACATGCAACGTTGTTTGCTTGATCTCCTTTACATATGAACAAATAAAAGTTCAGATTCACTATTTCAGAAGGACAAGCATGTTTTTTTTTTTTTTTTTTGGGAAAGATTGTCAAACATTTTGTTCTACTGTACCGTTAACATGACTGGTCTGCTTGCCGTCAGTCAGAATTCTTGAGAGCCAAAAGTATAGCAGCGCGCGTGCGTTTGTCTGACGATATGTGGCCGACTTCTCGTCAGCCTCGTGAATTCGCCGCCGACTACGGATGCTAACTGTGAATGGTGCCGCTTCTCTTCCCATCTCCGTGGCCCGTGCCTTGTCCACCCTACCACTCAAGCGAGTCCGCGTCCGTGTCCGTCTCCGTGTCCGTGCGCGGGGCACTGGTGCCGACCGGCCGCGGCCGGCCTGGCATGGTGGAGCAGCAGGCAAAGGAGGCGTGGGTTGTCAGGTACGAGTACGACGGCGAGCACGCAATGGCAACGGCCCAGCGTCTTGGTATGATGGGCTGCCAGCCGTCGCTGGAGCGCTCAAACACTTGGCGGGGCGGTGCGCGCCACTCGTTTGACAAAATGCGGCAGAGGTGGAGACTGGAGACTGCGGAGTTGAGCGAAGGCAGGTCGTCATCCAAACAGCAGCGGCACCATCACGGCATCTTCCCCGATATTTCCTTCGCTACTCTTTGGTACGCGTTCTCAACTTAGCCTACCTCTTTCCTCTCCACACGAAGACTTTGAGTCGATCGTCCAGGTCATCCTCATGTCCTATCACTGTTGATGGTCGGCAGTAGATTACTTTGACAAGCAAGCACCATAATTCACAAGCTAGCAGAGGCGATCCTCAACCTCTGGTGTGCGTAAATAGCAGATTAGCAGAGGAGAAAAGGAAAGCAGCAACTGGAGATAGGCAGCAGATCCCTGAGCTCCTGGTATATACTTCATTTCTCATAAATAATGTAGCATCCTGTTCAGCTATGTTTGTTGTTCGAGTAGCCATGTTTATCCGTTTCGTCACTGATTACCCTGCGTCCTTGTTGTTTCCCTTTGTCTGCAGTTGATTAGTTCACTAGGAAGAGACACAAAGCTAGATCTGGCCTGGACGATAAAAGCAGTACATCTGAGGTCCAGAAAGCTCTGATTTGCACATGTTGCATTAGAGCAAAGGTTAGCACAAGGGGTATGAGCATGTTGAGCTCCAGGAGGTATTGCACGTTATTTATAACGAAGAAAACTGTACCTTATTGTTTTGTTCGTTGATCCTACAAAGTTCATCCATTTGTATTCTGGCTTCCTTGGTTGCCTTAAACGGTAATCTCTTTGGACAATAACTTGGCCTTTTGACATCTGAGGTTTACTGAACTTAGGCTGAATCCTCTTAAGCCATGAATCATAACAAATCTGAGCTCCAGGCCGTCTTTTCCTTTTTCTTTTCCGTTTCCCTTTTTCTTCTGCTTCGCTACTTTTTTCCATTTCTTCTTCAGCAACGTACCTCTAGAATTTCTGCTTTCAATGCAATTATTCTTAGAGAACAAAATTAGTGATTTTTCTGCCCATGTTCAGGTATTGAAGGCCTGGAGAAGTCATACATCATTAGTACAATATACGTGATTCTGTCGGTTCTCCTGAGCTAGACACTATGGTATTTTTGCTGCTTATGATGTAAGGACCAAGAAGACAAGTAGAGTTTGTTTGCAAAGAAGTGGTGCTGCGACCAAAAGGCCAAAGTATAAAGAGCTACTGCAAAGGTGTCCATTTTCCTAGGTTAGATATCAGTACCATCAACCACTGTTTCATACATGACTATGAAATCATTTTCTGCATCAGCCATAAATGATGTCAGCTGACAAAAAAGACACATAATCGAATTAACTGCATGCTATAAAGCCCATATTTTAGCATAGATCTTCTTTTTTTCTTTTTATTCTCAAGAGTAGCAGCTAATTTGGAAATGTAAATTTGTAGGAAATTTTGGCGAAAAAACACATTTCGAGAACTACACTCATTATGGAAGCTGCTGGTTTCTGCTGCGGTATCTGTGACGCTGAAGGTTGTGGGCAATAAATTAGCCCCACTGATAATCAAAGAGTACAGCAACATTGTCGGTGTGAGAACACATCTTCATGAGCTCAGGAATCAAGTTGAGGATATCAACAATTGGTTGGAGACAAGACATGAAGCTATGTGGAATGACCCATCATTTAACTGGCTCAAGAGGTTGAAAGATGTTGCTTATGATGTTGATGATGTTGTTGATGAGTTTCAGCTGAAGGTTGAGAAACATGAAGCTGCTGCTGTTGTTGGTCTTATGTCCAAATATATGTTCACCAAACCAAAATCTTTTATTTTAAAATGCAAGGTAGCAAGCAAGATTAAGGAAATCAGGAAGAGATTTGCTGCCATTGTGAAGCAAAGAGCTGACTTCATTACAATAGCAAATAGTTTACCATCTGGTCATCCTGTTCATCATATGAACAAGACAACTTTTGAGATGCAATCATTGACAATTGTGGATGCAACATCAGTACTGGGAAGACACCAAGTCAGGGATAAGATAATAACTGAACTCGTAAAGTCTAGTGTCCAACAGCAAATAGAGATAATTTCAGTCATTGGGCTTGGTGGCTCTGGAAAATCTACCTTGGCTAAACTGATTTTCAATGATGTTGTGACTATAAAGAAGCATTTTGAACTTACACTATGGGTTTATGTATCACAGAAGTTTGATGATGAAACACTCATCAAGAGACTGTTCGAAGCTGTTACTGAAGAGAAGTCTGATAAATATAACTTGCAGCATATAAGTGCAAAAATATCAGACAAATTGAATGTTAAGAGGTTTCTACTTGTATTGGATGACGTTTGGACAGAGGACCGGATTCAATGGGAGCAATTTATGGTACACCTAAAGAGTGGTGCGCCAGGAAGCAAGATTTTACTTACTGCTCGTAGCAGAAGGGTTGCAGAAGCCATGGAATCAATGTACATATTCGACCTGCCATTCTTATCTTTCGATGACAGCTGGCAGCTGTTCCATCACAGCTTTGGAGCAGGTGCGACAGGATTGAGCCCTGAATTTCGAGAGGTGGGGAAAAAGATTGTGAGAAAAATGTGGTGGGGTACCACTAGCAATCAAAAGTCTTGCAGGTGTGCTCTGTGGGATCGAACGAAGAATAGAAGACTGGGAAGCCGTGAGAGACAACAATCTATTAAATGTTCAAAAGAAGAAGATAGAGTAGCCGCGTGCTTGAGGCTGAGCTATACCCATTTGGAATATGATCTCAAACAGTGCTTTACAATATGTTCAGTCTTTCCCAAAGGTCATAAGATTTATAAAGAACAACTGGTTGACCTATGGATTGCTCATGATATGATCTCTATGGACTATATCGGCAACAAACAGTTCAATTCTCTTGTGCAAATCTCTTTCCTGCAAAATGTGGAAGAAGAAGACGGTGGGAGATTGACATGTACAATGCATGATTTAGTTAATGATCTTTCCAAGCTCATCTTGGGTGATGAAATTTCATTTGTGGTCCCAAGGGAGGTAGAAAATTCCACAAAGAGTTATAGATACTTTTCTTTGAGAAAACAGCCAGAAGATATTGTTCCCAAAAATATTTTTGAAAAGGCACGTGCGGTATATATTACAAAGTGTTATGATCACATTTTTGGTGTGGCACTGGAGAAAGCAAAGCACTTGCGTAGTGTGACAGTTGGATCTCCCTATGTAACGGCACTACCCAATGCCGTATTTCAGATTAAAAATCTGAAATATCTTTCGATGTCAAGGCTAGATTGTAAAGAACTTCCTGACGCTATTTCAGATGTTTGGAGCCTACAAGCACTTCATATAACAGTTAGTCCATATCTACTCAGGCTTCCTGAATCCATTGGTAAGCTCAAGAAGTTGAGGACACTTAATTTGTCAGGCTGTGAGTGCCTGAATAGATTACCAGATTCTATTGGTGACTGTGACATGATTTCAAATATTGATCTTTGGAGTTGTATAGATCTTACAGTGCTACCAAACTCTATTGGTAGAAATAAGGAGCTGAGAGTGCTAAGGCTAGGTTGTACCAAACTTAGGACGCTACCAAGTATCATTACGTTGGAAAATCTGGAGTGCTTGGACCTCTCAGAGTGTTATAAGCTGGAAGAAATACCTGAAGGCATATGGAACTTGAAGAAGCTTGAAGTTCTGAACATAGAAAGATGTACAATGTTTGGATCGCCGCTGGTTTTAAACAAACGGGCACTTGATGGAGTACAATATATGAACATATTTGTCACAGGGCGAGGCAAAAAAATCTGCACTAATGTTACAACATGCACATATAGCATTTTTTTACAAATCTTGTGCACCTACGTATGTGGTGGAACCAGAAGACGCACACATGACATGCTTGAAACAAAAAAGACAAACTTGCAGGGTTTGAGCCTACGATGGATGACACATGACACAGCTCAGGTGAACAATGAATTTGACAAAGCTGTACTTGATTATCTGGAACCACCATCTGGAATTACAGAGCTTGGAATTCACGGGTATTCAGGTAGGCAGTATGCATGGTGGATGCAAAATAAAATAGGCAGGGGAGTACAGGGGTCTGCTCCCTTCCCATTTTTGAGGGTGATGAATTTGATTGATTTCCCGAACTTGAAGCATCTACATGGATTTGTAGAGCTGCCTTGTTTGCAGAAGCTTGTGTTGAAACAGATGCCTTCCCTTGAGAGCATAAGTGGCGGGCCATTTCCTTCATTGGTGAATTTGGAGATGCATGATCTGCCTTGTTTGGGAGAGTTGTGGATGGTAGCAGAGGGATCCTGCCCGATGGAGAAGAGGGAGGAGGCTGCTGCAGTTTCACACCTCAGCTGAGACCAGTCATCCTAGTTGGTAATTACCTAGCAGAGCTAGTAATTACTGATTGTCCTAAGTTGGAGGTGAAGCTGCACCATCCTCTGTCACTTCAGCAGAAGTTGTCACCAGGCCAATGCGAAGGGTCCTCTTCGTCCCCTAGTTTTATCCACCTGAAGAATCTTTATGTATGTAATGTGAAAGGAGTAGGATCTGGATATGGGTGGGAGCTGCTGCAACACATGACGACACACCCACTCAAACCTACAGGGGATGGCACATGACATGGCTGAGGTGAACAATGAATTTGTCAAAGTTGAACTTGATGATCTGGATCCACCATCTGGAACTGGAATTAAAAGATCTAGGAATTAGTGGGTATTCAGGCAGGCAGTATGCATGGTGGATGCAGAATAAAGTTGGCAGGGGAGTACAGGGGCCTGCACCCTTCCCATATTTGAGGGTGATGAATTTGATTAATTTCCCGAACTTGAAACATCTACATGGACTTGTGGATCTGCCTTGTTTGGAGGAGCTTCAGCTGAACCACATGCCTTCCCTTGAGAGCATAAGTGGCGGCCCATTTCCTTCATTAGTGAATTTGAAGATGCATGATTTGCCTTGTTTGGGAGAGTTGTGGGTGGTAGCAGAGGGGATCATGCCCGATGGAAAAGAGGGAGGAGGCTGCTGCAGCTTCACACCTCAGTTGGGACCAGTCATCCTAGTTGGTAATTGCCTAGCAGAGCTAGTAATTACTGATTGTCCCAAGTTGGAGATGAAGCTGCACCTTCCTCTGTTGCTTCAGCGCTTGAAGTTGTCACCAGGCCAATGCGAGGGGTCCTCTTCATCCCCCAGTTTTAGCCACCTAAAGAATCTTTTTCTAAGGAATGTGAAAGGATTAGGATCTGGATATGAGAGGGAGCTGGTGCAACACATGACGGTACTCGAGTCATTGGAGATTATTAACTTCTCTAGAATGCTAACCAAGCTGCCTGAGAGCTTGTGGAGCCTCACATCCCTCCGGTCCCTGAAAGTGGACGAGTGTTCTAATATCTACATCCTACCCGAGTCGCTAGGGGAACTCCGGTCTTTGCAAGAGTTGACCATCGAATCTTGTTGTAGCCTAAGCAGCCTCCCCCAATCAATGGGTCAACACTCATCCCTCCAGTCGCTTAGCATAAGACGGTGCAATGCACTTAACCATTTGCCTGAATCAATAGGGGAACTCCGGTCTCTGCAAGTGTTGACCATCAGATTCTGTCTTAGCCTGAGCAGCCTTCCCCAAACAATCGGCCAACTCACATCCCTCCAGTTGCTCGCAATAGAATCAAGCAAAGCACTTCACCAATTGCCCGATTGCCTGGGAGGACTCTGCTCTCTACGCAAACTTGAGATTCAAGGCTTGCCAGAGCTGACTTGCCTTCCAGAATCCATCTGCTGCCTCACCACCTCTCTTCAAGAGCTCGTAATCCATTATTGCCCGGGCCTCACATCTTTGCCGCAGGGGATTGAAGGCCTTGCCTCCCTTCAAAGGCTCTCAATCTGGGACTCTAGGAACCTCACGTCGTTGCCGCAGGGGATGAAAGGCCTAGTCTCCCTCGAAGAGCTAAGCGTCTGGGATTGCCCCAGAATACAATCCTTGCCTGAGGGCATAAAAGGCCTCACTGCTCTGAAGAAATTGCGGATCAGCGACTGCCCCAGAATACAATCCTTGCCTGAGGGCATAAAAGGCCTCACCGCTCTGAAGGAATTGCGGATCTTCTTTTGCCCTGATCTGCAGAGGCGCTGCGAGAGAGACAAGGGGGAGGACTGGCACCTCATCTGCCACATCCCTGATGTTTTGGTTTGCACGGATGAACAGGGAGTGGCCGTGTGAGGAGGATTTGGCCGGCGACTGCATGCTACTACTTAATCGGGTGAGTTTGTTGTGCTATTTTTACCTGTACCAATGAGCAGTCAACCTATTTTCATGTGTACTTGCAGTCTTGCACTAGAGGGCCAATTTTCTAATCATTATTTTTTCATTAGAATGTGGTTTGAATTGTTGAATGTTTTGGGCGAGGACGGAGTTCTGACATTTATGGATTTGCCTATTGTTGCATTGCAGGCCCACTGCATGCACCTGGGAGCTGGGATTCGTTAATTGGCTTCAGATGAACTACCTGACGTGCCTGTGTAGTGTGGAATTTCATTTTTTTTGCGATCACGCCGAAGCGCGCGTTTTTTATTAAGCAGATAGAGTTTGAAGCAAAAATACAACACCACAAAGCCCCACGGCCTGGCAACACTCGGTTACCACAACATGAGAGCACCACAAAAGCCTGAAACACACACATATGATAGGCCTGCTTGCCGTCTGTCTCGTCAGTCACAATTCAGGTACTGTGTAGTGTGGAATTTCAGATTCCAGAAGAACAGATGTTTGTGCTCTTCTGTTCAGTTAACATATGATAGGCCTGCTTGTCGTCGTCTCCTTCAGTCACAATTCAGGTAGCGCACATATTGTGACTTGCGAGTGACATACGATGATGAGGTTTTTCTTCGGTGAATGGATTTCCTTTGCTACCAGATGTTATGATGTAAATTGATGAACTGAACTGTTTGTTCTCCATGGAGGCATGAAGCCTTCAGGTGTATTCAATTAACTGCTTACTCTGCTTTTTCAGACACTGAGACACACCCAGCGTTTTTATCAGAACATGCAGAGTTTGTTTCATCTCCTTTACATATGAATCCACAAATTTCAGATCGATAGTTTCATTCAAAAGAAGGAAAAAATAAATCAGATCGACAGATGTTTGTTCTGCTGTTCAGTTAACATGTCGTCAGTCACACTTCTTCACCACAAAAAAATTACTAGTAGCAGCAGCCGGTTGAGGTGGAACCATTGCGAGTGACGCACGATGCGTTTTCTTCCTTGGCAGTGCGTTTGTCCGACAATACGTGGCCGACTTCTGGGAAGCCTGATGAATTCGCCGACGACAAAGGAGGCTCACTCTGAATCGCACCCATTCGTCTCTTCCGTCTCCATGGTCCGTGCCGTGTCCACCCTGCCACTCAAGCGAGACCGTGTCCTCGCCTCGCAGCAGAGAGCGCGGGGGGCACTGGTGCCGATCGGCCGGCCTAGCTAGGATGGTGGAGCAGCGGGCAAGGCAAGGGAGGCGCGGGGGCCTTATGCCTTTATCGGGTACGATTATGACGGCGAGCATGCCGTCGCTGCAACGCTCAAGCAGTAGGCGGTGCACGCCGCTCGTTCGATGAAATGCGGCACCGGTGGAGACTGGAGACGGAGGCAGTTCGTCATCCAAAGCGCACCGGTCACCACGCTACGCGCCACTACTCCACGGCAAGTCGGCATCTTCCTGGAGATATTTCCATCGCTGCTCTTTGGTACGCATTCTCAGCTCAGAATACATCTCTCTCTCTCTCTCTCCACACTTGACGAAGACTTTGAGTCAGTCAACCACTTTTGCCTCGAAGAATAGTTCACAGTGCAGCGCGTGAACATTTGCAATGACAACGCGTTACTGTGGTAGAATTGCAGGTCCCCATAAGCCTTCATTAGAAATCCTGATAGATGGTATGTTTAGGTCATAGAGTTTACAAAAGGTCCAACCGTCCAAATCACTGTCTTTACCCCGTCCTTGACAAAATAGTAAGGTTTGAAAGCGTAATATTGTGTTAAGTATTTACATCCATTCTAACAGGTGGGGGCCGAATTCGAATTTCTCCATTCATCAGCGGTGCTATCGACTAAATTATGACTATGGTGAACACATCATCCTCATGTCCTATCACTAGTCATGGTCGGCAGTTGATTACTTCTCGACTAAATTATGACTTACACTAACTATTTCAAGTCCTTCTCAAGCGTACACTGTGTGGCATATTTGAAAGAATTTCAGAATTTTAATGGTTTTCTTCAAAATAGATGCATAGTAATGGTACTTCTTCAAACTTCGAAAATTGAAATGGTATCAACAAAAAAGACCTGCTAAGTAAGTATGGGCACGTCTATTTCAGATACAAACCGACAGGCATTATGAGCAGCTAGCCAGGCGTCACCAAATACAACTATACCAGAACAAGTCTTTCTTTCTTCAATCCTCGGCCGGCAAAGGTAATCATCAGTCAACATAATAGCTAAACACGCCCAGCCAAGGCAGGCGACTAATATGGCCATCCGACCAATAAAGTCGGGCTACTACTTTCCTACAAAATGCTGCTACAGAGCTGTCCATGGCTGCTGCAAGCAACACAACATAATCGACCTCTGTAAGCATTTCTAAGTGCCTCACTGAAGAGATACAAACCAGCCAAGTGCACCCCAATGGCTCCTGAAAGCAGCTCGTTCGTGCTGCTGTTGTTGGCCATCTTGCTGCCAGTTATAGTTACTGGTGTCGCTTCTGCTTCTTCGTCTTCCAGGCCCAAGTCCAACTCCCAACAACATCAACGGCAGCGACACTGACCTCGCGGCGCTCCTGGCTTTCAAAGGCCAGCTCGCCGATCCTCACGGTGTCCTTGCCAGCAGCTGGACAACCAACGTGTCCTTCTGTCGCTGGGTCGGCGTCGCATGCAGCCGCCGTCGGCAGCGCGTCATCGAGCTATCTTTGGCAGGTGTGTCACTCCAAGGAGAGCTCAGCCCACATCTGGGTAACCTCTCTTTCCTCATGCTCCTCAACCTCACAAGCACCAACCTCTCTGGTACAATTCCTGCCGATCTTGGTAGGCTACATCGGCTTAGGGAACTAATCCTCCCTGGAAATAGCCTCTCAGGCGCCATTCCTAGTACCATAGGCAATCTCTCACAACTCTACCTTCTTGACCTTGGTTACAACAGTCTCTCCAAGCAGATCTTGCCGGAGCTGCTACAGAATCTACCCAATCTTCAGATCATTTCTCTGCATAATAACGAGTTAAGTGGTGAAATACCGCCATATCTTTTCAATAACACACCTTCACTGAGGTACATCTACCTTGGAAACAACATGCTGTCAGGTATGATACCTCACGGTGTGGGCTCCCTGCTCCGGCTAGAGTACTTGGACCTGCAACTCAATCAGCTCTCTGGCTCAATACCCACGACCATGTTCAACATGTCACTGCTGCAAGTCATATCACTAGGACAAAACAATCTATCTGGGTCAATTCCTACCAATCAAAGTTTTAGCCTGCCGATGTTGCAGGGGTTTTACTTGCCTAAGAACAACCTTGTAGGTGGGATACCACAAGCGCTTTCAGGATGCAAACAACTGCAAATTCTCTCATTGGCCTTCAATTCTTTATTTGATACTGTGCCAACATGGTTAGCTCAACTGCCACAACTCATAAGCATTACCTTGGGCACAAATCACCTTGTTGGATCTATCCCAGCTGTTCTTAGTAATCTCACCAGTCTTACTCGTCTAGGCCTATCTTTCTGCAACCTGACAGGAGACATTCCAACCGAATTAGGCCTAATGCCAGAACTCTCGTATCTGCATCTCGGAACCAACCAGCTAACAGGTCCAATGCCAACCAGTCTCACAAATTTGTCTAATCTGTATTACCTAAATCTTCAAGCAAATCAGTTGTCTGGATCAGTACCAACCACACTTGGGAACATCCGAGCACTGATCACGTTTGAACTCTCATATAATAATTTCAATGGAAATCTTGGCTTCCTGTCCTCCCTTTCCAATTGTAGGCAGCTCCAGGAGGTTGGCATATTTTCTAATTCTTTCACTGGGGAACTTCCTGACCAAGTGGGAAACCTGTCCACAGAATTCAGAGAGTTTTATGCAGGCTACAACAAGATAACAGGTGTGCTTCCACCAACCTTGGCAAACTTAAGTAATCTCTACCAGATTGATCTTCACAACAACCTAATAATGGGAGCAATACCAGAATCGATCACATTGATGCAAAATCTGGCATACCTTGATATCTCAGGCAATGATATGTCAGGCCCTATCCCAACACAAATTGGTATGGTGACAGGCTTACAAAGGCTGTATCTCGATGGAAACAAATTGTTTGGTCCTATACCAGATAGCATAGGAAACCTCACCAAGATAGAAGCCCTCACGTTGGCCTATAATCACTTAAATTCAACAATACCAGCTAGCTTATTCCACCTGGATAAACTTCTCGGATTCGATTTTTCTTACAATTATTTTTCTGGTGCGCTACCGGCTGATGTTAGTGGGCTAAAACAGGTGGTTCAAATTTTCATATCTTCCAACATTTTGACCGGAAAAATCCCTGATTCATTTGGACAGCTCAAGATGCTCAGTGATCTAAATCTATCACACAACTCATTTGAAGACACAATCCCAGAATCTTTTCAAGAGCTGACCAACTTAGCATCACTTGATATCTCCTCCAACAATCTCTCTGGTGCCATTCCCAAGTTCCTTGCCAATCTCTCCTTCTTGACAATCTTGAATCTCTCCTTTAATAGCTAGAAGGCAAGATACCAGAGGGAGGCGTTTTCTCAAACATCACCTTGTCATCATTGATAGGGAATGCTGGACTTTGTGGTGCTCCCCGTCTAGGATTTTCAGCATGTCTTATGTGGTCTAACTCAAATCACATGCATTTGCTAAAATATCTCCTCCCTGCTGCCATCATAGCATTTGGTTCTATTGTTCTTTTGTTTACCTAATGATTAGAAGGAAACTTAGAAATAAGAGAGAAGTACATGCCACCTCTGTTTCTGGCCCAAGTGATGACATGAGTCATAGGTTACTCTCCTACCATGAGCTTGTTCGCGCCACAGATAATTTTTCCGACAATAACCTGTTGGGAACTGGGAGCTTTGGAAAAGTTTTCAAGGGCCAACTGAACACTGGATTGGTAGTTGCAGTAAAAGTTCTTGACATGCAACTGGAACAAGCAATTAGAAGCTTCGATGCTGAGTGCCATGTGCTTCACATGGCTCGACACCGGAATCTGATAAAGATACTAACACCTGCTCCAACCTGGACCTCAGAATATTGGTGCTTGAGTACATGCCCAATGGAAGCCTAGATATGCTCCTACACGCTGAAGGCAGAAGGCACTTTGGGTTCCTCAAGAGGCTCGACATCATGCTGGATGTGTCGATGGCAATGGAGTATCTACACCATGAGCACCACGAGGTGGTCCTGCACTGTGACTTGAAGCCTGCCAATGTGCTATTTGACGATGACATGACGGCGCATGTAGCGGACTTTGGTATCGCAAAGTTGCTATTGGGTGATGACAGTTCCATGATCACTGCAACCATGCCTGGAACACTTGGGTACATGGCACCAGGTACGAGAGCATTTTGTACTCTTATTTTTAAACCTAGTTTAAAATTTGTTTAATGTGTCCATCAATTATGCTGAATCTCTGTTTTGGGAACACTCTCTTATGCAGAGTACGGATCTCTTGGAAAGGCATCACGCAAGAGTGACGTGTTCAGCTACGGAATCATGCTCCTTGAAGTCTTCACTGGAAAGAGACCCACAGATCCACTGTTCGATGGAGAACTGAGCATCAGGCAGTGGGTTCATCAGGCATTTCCATCTGAACTTGCCTCTGTTCTGGATGAGCAGCTCCTGCAGGAAGCTGCTTCTATCTGTGACCTGAATGATTCTCTTGTGCCAATATTGGAGATGGGTTTGCTCTGCTCAAGTGGCTCGCCTGAAGAAAGAATGTCAATGAGGAACGTGGTGGTGAAACTGAAGAAGATAAAAGAGGAATACACAAAAATGACATCAGTACCGAAGCAGAGTGCTGCCCAGTAATTGGTCACCCTTATTTTTATACTATGTGTGATTGTCTGTTCTTTTCGATTGCTTCTGCAGTAGTATCATCTGCAGTGTAAGGCAGTGAGGATGGCATGCTGAGTATGTACATAATAGTGTAGCAGTGTGCTATGTTAGCCGAGGACCTTATCGACAACTAGGACTAAGAGAAGCCATGAAGATGTGCCATGGTGACCATGTAGGTTTCTATGGCATTTGTCCTGTTCTTGTGCCTAGCAGAAACTCGTTTGGTTTGCAGAGCTTATAAGAGATGCTACATAGCATTTGTTTGGTTGTCCAACACATTTAAGTAGTATAAAAGTAGGCATCCCATAGCATGCTCTGCTTCTCTTTCTCCAATGACTTGAGTGGAATGATGTTGGAGATTTAAGTGGTAGTCTACTATACTATAGCAGGTTCATTGCACTTGTAGTCCCTGATTAGCCTGTAAGATTGGCAGCCAAGATGAAACAATGAGTATGGGCGGACAACACGAAAAATAAGCATCTCTTGCTTTCGTCGCATCCAATGGGCCATCTCATTAGCACATGTGCAGTGCCATCTCTGTTCAGTTTCACCTGTTTTCTGAAATGTCAGCATGTTCTGTTACATGGAGATCATTTTTTTTGGTTGACTCTCTGACGTGTTTGGTTCCTTTCTCTCCATTTATTTACCAAATCCTGGTCTGACTCTCTGAGAACAACACGCTAAATGCTATTAGTATTCCTCTACAAAACTATGATTATTGAAATGCCAGCACTGCAACTGCGAGTGCAAGTATTCTGACATGCTCTGTTCTGCAGTGCCATCTTAACCCTTTCACCCAATTTGGCATCTCCTTCAGTCCGACGGAGCTCCGCCATTCTTATCCTCGTCGACGAGTAACATCTCAATACAGAGTAACTGATGCTGCCCTTGTTCTTAACATCCTCCCTACAACACCACCACTATCTTGGGCACGCGAAAGAACCCCAGCCTCTTGGGCCATGCCGCGGCTCCAGAGCCCAAACGAGGATGAGTCGTACGCGAGGGTGGTGCGGCCAAGGCGGGTGCGCCACCGGTGGACGTGCAATGGTGACGGCCCAGCGTCCCAATATGGCAACTGCGACAACATTCAGCGGTGGTGCGCACTACCTGTTCGACGAAATGTGCACAGGTGAGGAAACAGTCGCGCAGTAGTTGTATCTCTCAATACAAAATTTAGATTTGTGTGGTAAAAGAAGAAAATGAGTTAAATTGGAGTGGCAGCATTAGTTGTCGCCCTCTCCTACGCCCCTAGAGGCGCCGTGCCGGCACAGCACTAAAGTTGTTACGGGAATTATCTAGGCGTGTTAGTCGAGTGATACGATGGAGACAAAAAAGGGTGGCTGGCCCGGCAATGTCGCTATTAGTGGCCTGCATTAAGTAAACAAACTGTACTGTCAAGCGTGAGCTTACAAGACAAGAGCATTGTTTTGGCTCGGACAATGCACTTCCACCTATCGTGAGAACGAGAAATCCAGCTTCGAAGTTCCTATTTAAGTTCCAAGTTGTGGATTTAGTATTGTTCAAACGTTATTTCTGATTGTGCCGTAGCATGAGGGATCACTTTTTTTTTCGGGTTTGGCCCGTACTTCATTAAGAGAACAAAGAGAGTTCATACGCGACTTACAACATTTCCATAGTGAGATGCAGTGGGAATGGTACAAGTAAGAACTAAATTGGTTCTAACAGGTGGGACCGAATTCGAATTTCTCCGTTCGGTGGTGCTTGTGGACTAAAAATTATATGACTTTGGAGACCACATCATCCTCATGTCCTATCACCGGCCATGGTCGGCAAGTTGATTACTTCAGAAGACCCAGCGCATGACTCTGCTTTGTCTAGCTCAGTGTCCTCTTTTTCCTTATCAATCAGTCCTTTTTTGAACGGATAATTTTTTTTTTTTGAACGGATCCTTATCAATCACTGTCTTGGCAACCAAAAGATTCAGACTCTCAGAGTTAGGCAACCACTCTTGGCTGCTTCGGCAACCACTCTTGGCTGCTTCTAACTTGCCAGGTTGTCCCGTAGATTTAGTGATGCTGGAGTCTAACTTACTGTGACTATGGTCTGTGTGGGTCCTTGGTCCCGTTTGTCAATAAAGATTTCCATCATCCTCATGTCCTCCTAGCCAGTTCTTCACTTTCGGTAGGAAATGCAGCTGATCCCTGAGCTACAGGTATATTTATCATCCCATTTTATTTTGTTTCTTGCCTCAGTCACATTCATCACTTCCATCTCTGATATAGGCCTGCCTTTCTGTGCTACTCCTTGTGTGATTGTGTCCTTGTTTCTAGCAGTTGATTGGTTCACTACAAAGCATCACAAGCTAGCAGAAGATCCCAACTACTCTGGTCACTGGCTATCAAGATCTAGGCTCAAACCTGCATTGTGCATCACAGATTCTGGGAGTCTGGTGTGCATGTTGCAGAGGAGAAAAGGAAGACCAAGTTTGGAGATGGCAAGAGCAATGGCAACACATCCCTCAGCTCCAGGTATTTAGTTTATTTTTGATAAATAATGTAGCATCCTATTTTATTTTGATCCTTGCTCTAGTCGCGTTCATTTCGTCTATGACGCCTGTACATTTTTCAGCACATAATAGGCCTTCTTTCTGTAGACTCTAATATTGGCACTTAATACTGAAACACTCATCAGTCATAGATAATCTGGGCACAGGACCACTATTTGTTTGTCAGTTCTAGAGGCCGTAATGTTCGTATCATAATAGTTCATTTTCATGTACTTTGTATTTGTTACTCTCCTATATCCTTCTCTCTAATTTCCTAACATAGATGACACTTCTAATGTCGAGTTCATTACTATGTTTAAAGGAACTCAAGATTGTTTGCAAAGAAGCACTTGAGCAATCTGAAGACCAAAAGGTGTGAGGTGCACTTGAGCACCTGTTTACCCAGGTCAGATATTTCAGATATATCGACAACTGTTTCATGTACTTCTATAACATTACCCTTTGAATGAAATCTTCTATCAGATTGTTGTAGGTACTGATCATACATTGATTCAGCAAAGAAAATCTAATACTCACATAAAAAAGCACAATAGGAATGCTGTAGTTGCATCATGCATGAAGAGCCATATTTTGGTACCTTTTTTTTGTTTGTATCATGGCTTCATGAATGTCAGGCCACTGCGAATTCATTTTTGCAGGGAATCTCTGCTACAGGAGAATCTTTAAGAAAAATGAATGGTGTAGAAGCTGCTGCCTTATCTGCTGTAGTATGTGGAACCTTAAAGATTGTGGGCAACAAATTAGCTTCACTGCTAATCAAAGAGTACAGCTCTATAATGGGTGTCAAGGAAGATCTCCAAGAGCTCCATGATCTTGCTGAGGAGATCAACTTTTGGCTGGAAACAACTGCAGGCAATTCTATTGGAAGTAGACAATCATTTGCATGGCTCAAAAAGTTGAAAGATATTTCCTATGATGTTGATGATGTTATTGATGAGTTCCTGTTGAAGTCTGAAAAACATGATTCTGATGGTGGTATTGTGTCAAGATACCTTTGCACAATACCAAAATCATTTGTATTTCAATGTAAGGCTGCCAACCAGATCAACGAAATCAAGAAGAGATTTGCTGCAATCGTGAAGCAAAGAACTGACTACCTTGTAATAATGAATAGTTTATCAATGGATCTTCCTGTTCGACATACAAACATGAGAACTACAGAGGTGCTATCTTTGTCTAATGTTGATGAGGAATCAATAGTTGGAAGACATAAAGATAAGCAGAAGATAATATCCATGCTTGAAGAGAATGATGATCAGCAGAAAATTAAGATCGTTTCTATCATCGGGCTTGGCGGGTCCGGGAAGACTACCTTAGCTAAATTGGTTTTCAATGATGATCACAGTATAGAGAAGAATTTTGAAGTTAGACTATGGGTTCATGTGTCACAAGAATTTGATGTCAAAGATCTCATCAAAAAATTGTTTGAAGCTTTTTCTGACAATAATCCAGGACCCCATGCCTTGCCTTATATGACCAAAACAATCTCGGACAAGTTGATTGGAAAAAGGTTTCTTCTTGTATTAGATGATGTTTGGACCAATTCACGAGATGAGTGGGGAGAATTCATGGTATATATGAAGGGGGCTGCACCTAAAAGCAGGATTTTACTTACTACTCGCAATAGAGAAGTTGCGGTAATAGTGGGATCCATTGATCAATTTCACTTACCATTCTTGTCTCCAGATCTCAGTTGGCAACTATTCCAACAAAGTTTGATAACACCTCCTATAGGATGGAATTTTGAATTTGAAGATGTTGGGAAATCAATTGTAGACAAATGCGGTGGAGTGCCACTAGCAATTAAAGTTCTTGCAGGTGCTCTCCATGGAAAGGATCGCATAGAAGAGTGGCAGGCCATGAGAGACAAGACAAATGTTAATGCTCATGAAGACAGTGTAACTGCATGCTTAAGGTTAAGCTATTCCCATTTGCCAACTAATCTTAAGCAGTGTTTTACAATATGTTCAGTGTTTCCTAAAGGTCATAAGATTGACAGAGAACAACTGATTGACCTATGGATTGCTCATGATATTATCAGTCTAGAAGATGGTGTTGATTGCTTGGACTTGGAGTATGTTGGCCTGAAGCACTTTAATTCACTTCTACAAGTGTCATTCCTACATAATGTTGAAGAAAAATATGGGAGAGTGACCTGTGGAATGCATGATTTGGTTCATGATCTTGCCCTATCCATCGCGGGTGATGAAATTTCACTTCGACGTGACAAATGAGGCAACTGGTACCACAAAGAGCTATAGATATTTTTCTTTGATTAAACGACCAGAAAATATGATGCCCAAAAATATTTTTAGAAAGACACGTGCTTTATATATGCATTGGTATGGAGATCACATATATGGCATGGCACTGAAGCATGCAAAGCAGTTGCGCAGTGTGAGGGTGGGATTTATCAGTGCAAAAGAAATCAACACAATATCTCAGGTTAAGTATCTGAAATACCTTGCCATGTCATTACAAAGTTGTGAGACGCTTCCTGAGAGTATCTCAGATATTTGGAGCCTGCAAGCACTTCACATAACACATGGCAGTTCACTTGTAAAGCTACCAAAATCCATTGGTAAGCTGAAAAAGTTGAGAACACTTAACTTGTCTGGCTGTTTACACCTAAAGAGTTTACCAGAATCTATTGGTGATTGTGAAATGCTTTCAAACATTGATCTTTGCAGTATCAAGCTTACAACGTTGCCAAACTCTATTGGTAAGCTGCAAAAGTTAAGCACACTGAATCTATCAAGATGTGGAGGGCTATACTGTTTACCAGATGCTATTGGTGATTGTAAAATGATTTCAAGCATTGACCTTTCCAATTGTTGGGGGCTTACAGTGTTGCCAAACTCTATTGGTAAGTTGCAAAAGTTAATAGCACTAAACCTATCATGGTGTCGAGGGCTAAAATGCTTACCAGATTCTGTTGGTGATTGTGAAATGATTTCAAGCATTGATCTTTCCAATTGCTTGGCGCTTGATGGCCTAGAACCACCACCTGTGATTAAAGAGCTAGAAATTCATATGTATACAGGTAGGCAATATGCATGGTGGATGCAGAATCAAGTCGTTGGTGAAGTACAGGGCCCTGCTCCCTTCCCATTTTTGAGGGTGCTGACGCTATATAAGTTCCGAAGCTTGAAGCATCTACATAGGCTTGTGGAGCTACCTTGTTTGGAGTTGCTTGAGCTGAAACAAATGCCTTCTCTTGAGAGCATTAGTGGAGGCCCATTTCCTTCGCTGGTGAAATTGGAGATAAGTGGACTGCCTTGTTTAGGGGAGGTGTGGATAGTAGTAGAGAGGACTATGCCCCATGGAGAAGTGGGTGGAGGCTGCTCCAATTTCACACCTCAGTTGGGAAAGGTCCGAGTTGGTAATTGTCTATCAGAGTTAAAGATTATTGATTGTCCTAGGTTGGAGGTCAAGCCGCACCTTCCTCTGTCACTGCAACACTTGCAGTTGCAGGGCAGTGAACAGCTGCTGCAGTTACCAGGCCAATGCCTGGACTCCTTTTCATCCCCCAATTTTGACCAATTGAAGAAGCTTCAATTATGCCATGTGACAGGATTAGGATCCGAGCATGGGTGGGAGCTACTGCAACACATGACAGCACTCGAGTCATTGGAGATCATTAAATTTTCTGGAGTGCAAACCGAGCTGCCCGAGTGACTAGGCAAACTTCATTCTCTGCAAGAGTTGACCATCAACTCCTGTGATAACCTGACCAGCCTCCCCCAATCAATGGGTCAACTCACATCCCTCCAGTTGCTCAGCATAAAATTCTGCAATGTACTTTAGCAATTACCTGATTGCCTAGGAGAACTCAGCTCTCTACGCAAACTCGAGATGACATTTTTGATGGGGCTGACTTGCTTTCCCCAATCCATCTCCCGCCTCACCACTTCTCTTCAAGAGCTCGAAATCAATGCGTGCCCACGCATCAAGTCCTTGCCGGAGGGGATAAAGGGCCTCACCGCTCTGCAGCTATTGAAGATCCATTGCTGCCCCGATCTGGAAAGGCGCTTCAAGAGAGGAAACGGGGAGGACTGGCACCTCATCTCCCACATCCCTAATCTACAGATTATGGAGCGAGCACCATATGCCTCATAGTGATTCATGTGGTGAGCTCGTTAACCTCTATCCACAATTCATCCTTGTATAGTTTTCTTTGGGCGGGCGTGTGGACAATTTTGAGGACTCTCTTAGGGACATCACATGCCACTACTTGCTTGGTACCTGTGGCCTGTGGGGACGAGTTAAGAAGTTGATTTATGAAGTCAGCAGCCCAAAGATCTATGGAGGAACCTCGGTCTCTGCTTTGCCATGAACAAAATAATGCATTAGTTTAATTTCTAATACTTACTACTCCCACCTTAAGTGTACTCAGGTGAGAGGCAAATTTTCTTTGGTACCTGATGCCATTAAGTTATTTGTTTCGTGAAGTGCACAATTTATTCATTAAGTAATTTTTTTGCACGGCAGCAGCTGAGAGCTGACCAGGAGGGGACGCCGCACAAGCGACCACACAGAAAGACAGAGGGAGGGCCGGGCCGAGCGAGCCCCAGCGAGCGGAAGGCTCTAGCCGCGCGTGAAACAAAGGCAGGGGTAGAAAGGTCATTTCCTGTGCGCCTGCTGACTGTGTTTGTGCATTTCAGATTGACATGGTGTGCCACGTAGGAAAAAGTGGTAAAAATGTAAGATGTTCAACTTAAGGCTGATATATTTGTAAGCTGCATTCTAAGAGTGATATTCGAGTAAGTTGCAATCGTAAGGATGGCAAATATGTAAAATCCCTATGTGACAGAGTACCTGTGGCGGGTACATGGTGATTTCCCTGAGGAGGTTCTGGGGTGAAGTGCCTTTGTGGGATAAAGCCCCAGAACGCAGGTGTCGTTGAGGCACGGGGTATTGAGTACCCCTATGATGAAGATGTCTTGTCTGGTCCAACCTAAGGACTGTTATCTCTTGAGAACCGGAACCTTGGGACCCCGTGCACACCGCTCGTCCCTGGTCGGACAGGGTGCGGATTGCCCCTTTTAACTAGGCGGTGCCATTACTACTAGATAGTGTAGGGAGGTACGGACGTCGATGCTCACACCCTCCTAAGACAGCGTAGTAGCCATCGGCGGCCCGGTATTACGTCTTACAGTCTCAGTGTGCCAGTGGTACTCCGGGGCTTCCCAGGGCTAAGTGGTAGGATGGCATCGTTCTAGTTGGAAGGTCTCCGTAATCGCCGAGGTGTTCTAGAGCACTGATGATGGTGATCTGGTGGGTATTGGTGCACACGCTCTGTAGAGTTGTCAAATCAATACGCATTGTCCTGCCTTCGGGCATGGTCATATCTAGGGCCTGGACTACCTTCGGGTGTGCGCCGTCTTTTGGATATGTTCTTCCCTCGACCGACGCTTCACTTGAGTAGAGAGAGGAGTGTGCTTTTCTCCCCCTGGGTTGGTGTTGGTTTCTGGCTCTGGCCGTTGAGGCAAGGACGAGTGGGAGTTGTCCTTGCCGCCTAGTGAGTGTGAGTATTGTGAGATGGTGATGGTGATGGATATGGGAGATGGTGTGGTTGAGATGGGTTAAAACTTGATTATTATTATTATAAAATTTGGTACTACTTGCATAGGAAACCATAACCAAGATAGGCCTCTTTTTTAGCCAACGTTGCGTCCCACCTTCCACAAAGCAAACGCTCATAGGGTGGGAAACCTGGCCAGTACAAATCATACTGATAGATTTGGTTTCAGGCGAGGAGGATTATGACTATGATGTTGACGATTGGGAGGATTAGAGGTGGTCTCACCCTGCGCTCAAGGATGGAGATGGATTTGGCTTCCGTACTCTGATCGACGCAGTTCACATTTGCTGATTGATAGTTTGTTTCCGCCATGTGGCGATGTAATAAGATAAATCCTACTACTTGTATTCTTTTTATTCGAAGTATGTACTCGTTATCAACTGTTAAGTGGTTATTGTGATGGAATGATTCTTGGGGACTATCACTCTATACCGCGTATCTGTGTATTTCCTTTCGTGGAAATCGGGATTGTTACAAGACGGATGGTCAAACACGATGTCTGAGAAGTCAAAACGACATTCTTTTTAGAACGGGGGTAGTATTAGACAATGATGATAGCGAGAGAGAGCTTACATATATATATATATAAGACAGATGTTTTTCTGTCGTCTAACTTCCGGTCTACGTACCGTGAGAAGAAATCAACCTAATCAGTCAGTATACTTAATTAAATTGCAATAATGCAAGCTTAGTATATACACATCACGGCTCTTAGTGTGCTTAGTGCGCTTTTCCACATGCTGCTCTTAGTGCGCTTTTCCACCTCAGCCCAACCTAAACTCCAAGTGGACAGCTTTCTTATTATATATTGACTTGAGCAGGACTCAACGGCTTTTCCACCTCAGCCTCAACTTGCCTTCTTATTATATATTGACTTGAGCAGGACTCACGAAGTCACGAAAGATAGACCAAATATATAACGCTTCATTATATATTTGCAATGTGAAGGCATGCTACTTCGTGAATAATGTATATCATCACAGACTAGCAGAAAGCATGCCGTGTTTTTTTTATATATATAATATAACTAGCAAACATGACGCAGGGATTGGACCCTGGGCAGCTGGAAGCTTCCTAGTCGGCTGGTAGCCTTGGCCACTGCACCGAGAACCTCTTTAAGAACCCAAGCACCCCACCTGACTCGCGCAAAGCGTAGATCGAGCGCTAGCTTATATAGACGTCAGCCATGGCTACTAAACCGCAAGCAGCAGGCTCCCTGAAGAAGCATAATTTGAGGCAAGAAGAAGAAGAGCTATACTTGATTCTGTATGCCAAGCAGGTGGAAAACCAAGACGTAGTTACAGACACAAGCATCACGGCTTATGATTGGCCTGTATATGATGGCCAAGATACCAAAGCGAAACCGCCTGTTGCTCGGGCACAGGGCCAACATATACAGTCAAATAAGATGAAAGGCGACCAGTGGTTCCATACTGGCAACATAGTTTTCGAGGAACAATCACGGTATGTACACGTAGGAGCTAGTGTTTGGCCCTAGCTAGCTTGGTGGTAGTTACTATTTAGATTTTCATATATATTTACTGACGACATTTTCGTTACGTACATGAAGCCATCATGGTTCCACGATCGTATTTACAGGAAGCAGGCGCAGGACCGACACGGATGGTGAGTGGGCCATTGTTGGCGGCACGGGGCACTTTAGTTTTGCACAAGGTGTAATCTATTACAGAGTGTCGAAGAATAGAAATGATGACCTGATACGGCTTGACATCCGAGTGCTCTCCAGGCCTGTGAAAAATCAGATGTAAGTATACAGGAAAACTCTTTCCCCAGCTTCAATCAGATCAACACGTGGGCCGCCCACTATAAAAGAAATGCATGTTTGGGAGAACGGCTATCGCACCGACTCCGCATGGTCTCTCCTGCACCAAAAGATCCATGTATAGGAAAACATGATGATATTTACTATAATATTATAGTAAGTAGCTTAGTAGAAGTTAATTAATCTCGTAATTAAATTTGTATAGTATTTATCGTTACACACACATAAATGTAAGGATGCCTGCCTTTTTCCAATATACTAGTAATGTTGTCTAATTCCTACAGCTCAAATATGTGTTCGGTGAGTTCAGCCCTTCTGAGGTAGACGGTGGAATCGACCGGAAGGATTGTCTCGGACAAGGGGCAAATGGCGAGGTGTACAAGGCATGTATTCGGGACACAATTGTTGCTGTAAAGATTCTCAAACATGAAGGTTTACAAGCAGAAAAGGATTTGACAAATGAGGTGAGTACCAAAATAAACTACATCATAGAAGAGCGTGTTCAAATTTCTCAATATATAATAATAACTAGCTAGTTGATCGGCGTAAATTGCATTTTCTGCCAGTTTAGCTTTTTGTAACCATAACAGTTTTTTTTTATATTTGATTATAATTGTTTATCTGAATGCGTCTTTATTCTAGCTATTGTCATGAACTCTAATTAGCTATTGCTATCAAGGAGTAAACGAAAGGTACAGAAAATTTCTCCACTATTATTAGTACCCTTTTTCCCCTTCAAAAATAACTCTTAATATCTTTTGTAAATTACCCACCACCACTGTTACGAAAGGTTATGCAAAGTAAAATGAAAGTTCGCATTCAAATTTGTATCAAAGTTATCCACCTTAGAGCAACTCCAACAATTTGTCATTTGTGGTTTTGCAATTGACCTTGTTTGCCAACTCCCAACTCTAGATGCCAAGTAAAAAGAAGGTCTTCTCAATAGTTTGGCAAATAAAAAAAAAGTAACCCAAGAATAAATCGACAGTTGGGTTCTGTGCACGGACACCACTCATGAGACTCTCGTTAAATATAGTGTTCAATAAGGGCCATATAAACATCATGCATGCCAAATGCCAAAGCTCCCAACACGCGCAAATATGCGCCTTTAAAAGCGCCCGCAATTGCCAAACTCACTAAAATGCCAAACCGATTTGCCAAACTGTTGGAGCATCATTTTAGAGCTTTTTGACAAAAATGCAAATGGCAAACTCATTTGCATAACTGTTGAGATGCTCGTCATTATAGAAATAAAAACAAAGACATCGGTTAAACATAACCCTTGACCCATAGATAGATAAAATTCTCACTCTTTGAGGAGTCCATGAGTTTTAACTTTGACCAAATCTACATAAAAAAAGTACTGAAATTTATGGTATTAAATGTGTGCCATTTAATTGATCAAGAAATATATTTTCATGGTATACTTATCTAAAGTCATGAATTAATAGTATTTTTGCATAGTATACTTATTTGATATCATAAATGTCTATAGTATTTCTATAAATTTATTCAAACTTAAGAAAGTTTGACTCAATACAAACACATAATTGCATCCTTTTTGGGATAGAGGTAGGACATAAATACTAATACAGAATATTAAAAAAATAATTCATTCATATTACAACTCTTAATTTAAAAGTAAAGCATATAGCGATTCACCACATGGATAAGTAAACATGTATCCCTTAGGATAAATATTTATTTTAATAGCTAATGAAACATTATATTAGCACTTTGTGATAATGAATTATGTAGGTTTTTATTTAAAATATTTTATAAATTTTGACTAAAAGTTGTGCCATATCAATATTATTAAATTAATGTCAAGCACTCTATGTTTTATAAAACATCACTACTGCAAATATAATTATGTGATATGACAAAATTCAACATGTCGATTATGGTTGTGCAAGATTATTTGTACCAATGTAAGAACAAATTGGGTAGCCTAGGTTTTATAAACATTTTGAATAAAAAAATTCAAATAAAAGATAATGATAGAAAATGCAACAACTAAATTAAAGTTTGGAAGATAAACTATATGTCCATGCAGCTGAAAGGATGCAATAAGAGCTTATATAATTTAAGCTTGGATTTCAAGAGCTTCATGGTAGAAAGTGGATAAAACCTAGAAATTTCTCTTCTTTTTTTTTTGAGAATTACACTGTACAACGCAGACGCCACAACACGCACGCACACTCACCCCTATGAACACACGCACGCAAACCCTACCCCTATGAGCACCTCCAAAGGACTGGGCAGCCGACGGATCCGGAGATTCTCGAAGTCACTCTTCTAACTATAGGTACCTAATGGAGCTTCCACATAAATCGTCATAGGACTTCCTAGAAAAAATACATATCCTAGAAATCTCACAAAATAACAGAAAATGCATACAGTTATCAATTCGGTAGACTTATGACCATGAGATTAATACTCATATGATCTATTTCGAAATAGTTACCCTCATCTATGATTTTGTAAAAATAACATATAGTAATCGGTAATGATATCATTATTACGTCCGATGTGGACAAAAGTCGTAGGACTCTCCGCAGCGCCCGCTAGGGCACTCAGCCTTTGCCCCGTCCCGTCCATTCGCTCCCTCTCGCCTTGCTTTTTCTTCATGCCTTTCCGCACTCACTTTTCTTTATCGTTCTTTGAGACAGGGGTTGCGCCCTCATGGTGGCGAGCTCTCCACACGCCTCTACCCCACCCGTGCTCCCCCTCCACCCGCCGTCCCGCAAATCCCCATGCTCCACCGCCCCACCACGACGCGAGGGCCTTCACCATCTCCGGCGAGTAGCGGCGGCGGTGCATTTGGGGGCTCTAGATCTTGTGAGCACCTCCCCACGCTGAGCATAGACGGCGTGCAAGAGCACGCCGACCTCGAAGTTCTACGCCGACGTCTTCTCCACCTCACCTTGTCCCGAGCTCCGCGATCGTGAGATCAGTGTCAAGGGAAGAGCAACGGTGGTGGCAAAGAGGGCCTCCACCAGCCCCCTGGCAGAGCTACGAGGACCTCCACAGCCAAACATATCAGTGGCGGCGGCACATTTGGGGGCTCCAAATCCGGCGACGGGGCATTCTCCTCCTCTTTTCTTGCAACAGACTTTTTCGTGGTGTTGCATTAAATGTTTTGTATGGTTGTATTGGATGTTTTTCATTGTTGCAAAGGGAAGGTTTTCATTGTTGCAAAGGGACGTTTTCCATTATTGCAAAGGGAAGGTTTTCATTGTTGCATCGGAAGGTTTTCATTGTTGCGGATGATGTTTTTCATTGTTGCTTTGTTGATTTTGTCCAATGTTGCGCACCATATTTTTCATTGTTGCACTATATGTTTTCCAATGTTGCATATCATAATTTTCATTGGTTTAGATGTTTTTTTTCGATGTTGTATTAGATGTTTTCCCCAGTGTTCCAATAGCTTTTTTCGCTTTGTTGTAGATAGATTTTTTTTAGATGTTGTAGTTCATATATATTTTTTCTTTTTTTCTTTTTTCATTTGACCTTGTTCGCGGCGAGGCTAGGTAGGGGGCGAACGAGGTGTGAGGAGGTGTTGAGGTTCCAACGAGGTTGAAGGCTGGAGAGGATTCGTGCGAGTGTGGGTGCGAGATGTGCGGGTGGCTTTGCACCAACCACGATAGGGTGAGGGCGACGTGCGGACATGAAGGTGGATGTCACGTATAGGGCGGGGGCCGAGCTGTATAGGGCGGGGAGCCGCAGCCGTGCGGATCGGAGGTCGGAGTCCGTTGGGATTCAATCCCATCGGACGTCCTAGCGCTACAAGCACCCTATAGTAATCCATGAATCTGTATTCAAATTACCCACCTATAAGAAGCATGGTCAAAAGCAAACCTAAAATTTACACCTAATAACCTACATGTGTTATTATTGTAGATAATTTATATAACCCCTTAAATTTGCAACTAAATTAACACTTTAATAAGAAAAATAAATCAATATCTAAATTATTAACATCTTCCACTACAAAAATGTATAAATAAATTTAAAGCACATATATGTCATTACGCACATTAGCAACTTCTATTAATATTAATATATTAAATTTATATAGAAGTAAACATTATTGTGTCGACATGTAGATAAGTACAAATTGTTCAAATTTATATTAACATAAATGACATAGAGTATATATATATATATATATATATATATATATATATATATATATATATATATATATATATATATATATATATATATATATATATATATATATTCATATTATTAATGTAGATACATATTTCATATTGTTTAATAAATGTTTGACATTCCCCATATTGGTACTATAACCGTTATTGCACATATAGTTCCTTAACTCTTGAGAAGCGGCAGAGTTTAGTGCAGACCACATGTGGCTATATCTTACTAGCTTTTTCGACTCCTTAGGAGTAAATAATTATTATAAAGATAAAAAAAAATTGACAACCTCTCCAGTTTACTCTACAGCTCATCTTAGCAACGTGGTGTAGACTTAAAATGACGGTTTACCATCTTAGTACTTAAGAGGGTAATCTATGACCCTAAACCCTATTTCAAGTACAATTGAATGAGAGTTCATTAAAGATAGAACAAGAACAAGAGTTTCAGCTTAACCCTAGGATAAAAAAACCATAGCAGTCAATAAGATTCGAATTTAGAATTAATAATGTAGATTCATGACATCATAAGATATATTGCTGCAACAAGAGCCACCACTGTTAAGCTAGGTTTCTAAGTAAATGCATACTGAAGATACACATAGGTGACATGTAAAGGAAAAAATTGTTGATATGGATACAACAACAACAACTTAGCCTTTTGTCCCAAGCTAGTGTTGGTAGGTCAGAGATGAAACCCACAAGAAACAAGAACAAGAAATAAAAAAAGAGCACAATACAAAGGAAGAGTCGGGATTAACAGTAAAAGGAACAAAGGTCACGGTTCAGGCACGTTGATTGCTAATAACCTCCAAGCACTCCTATCCATAGCTAATTCCTTGGCAATATCCAGTCCTTAAGGTCTCTCTTAACCGTCTCGTCCCAAGTTAGCCTAGGTCTACCTCTACCTTTCTTTACATTACGCCCCGCTTTAAAACCCCACTACGCACCGATGCCTCGGGAGGCCTCCGTTGTACATGTCCAAACCATCTCAACCGATGTTGAATCAACTTCTCGATTGGTGCCACCCGACCCTATATCGAATCTCTTCGCTTCGGACTCTATCCCTTCTTGTATGCCTGCAAAACCAACGCAACATATGCATCTCTCGCTACACTTTCGGTTGCTTGACATGTCGGCTTTTTGGCCAGGCCAACATTCGCACCATATAGCATCGCCGGCGAATCGCCATCCTATAGAACTTACCTTTTTAGCCTCTCGTGGCACCTTCTTGTCACGGAGGACGCCAAAAGCCTCTTGCCGACAATTCAACCAACCGGCTGAAATTATATGTCTAACATCTTCATCAATGTCTCCATCTTTTACGTAGTATTGATCCTAGATACCAAAAAAGTATTAGTAATAAATAATTTTTAAAATTGGATAGGAACTATGGGGTACCTATTATGCTATCGTGTTAGAAAATTGAAAATAAAAACATACACCTTATTCTAAATAATATTTAATAGTTAAAGATATTAATCAATATGATTCTAACCCGTGCGACGGGTTGATAGACTAGTTATCAAAATTGAGTCGACATCTACAGAAGCTTTAATTTGGATCTACGCGTACTTTATTCATCTATATCTAAAAAAACTCGGTCGGGTGGGGAAAGACCGCCCCACCGGCTTTGTCATTAAGAAGAAACTTCGGTCCCACACTAGGAACCGTAACCTATGAGAACTACGATCCTCCATCCAACAGGAGAGGACCTGGGCTGGCACCCGCCGAACCCATAGCACGATCCACAGGACTGAGCGGTTCTTAACTAGTGCTTTGGCACACGGATCGACGAGGGAATTTTTGAACCACAACCCGAAATTCGCTCTCGTAGGGAGTCGAACTCAAAGTGTCGCCGAAAGTGTCTTAGCCACTACGCTAAGAACCCTTTTAGACTATTATTAGTTTTTTCTTTTTCAAAATTGGATATACGAATTGAATTCACTTATTCATGAATTGTATGTAAATACCTAGATATTCTCGATGATATTCCTTAATAATATTAGATATAGATATAGAAGTCCATTTATTTAAGCTAATATTTTGTTATCCGTAAAATTAAATTTAATCCAGATTGAGAGGTTCAGAAGGATCCGACATGAAAACCTGGTGACCCTCATGGGAGCATGCATTCCCATGCAGGCACTAATATATGAATTTTGCCCCAATGGCGGATCCAGCGGCCGCCGCCGCCTGCGCAGCCAGCGGGCGCTGGCGGGACGCTCCAGCGGGCGGCGCTGCTCGGCTCAGCGGGCGGCGGCGACGCCCAGCGGGCGGCGGGCGGTGGCGACGCTCCAGCGGGCGCTGCGCCGATCGGCGGTGGGCGCGCCAGCCCGCATCCGGGCCTGTCTGGGCTTTTTGTTTTTTTTATTATTATTTTTGATTAACCGCGGACGGGCGATCGCACGGCACGGGTGTTCCCCTATTTTCCGTGACCTTGCGTGGGTGACGGGCGCCGTATGCCCGCCACGCAAAATCAATAGCGCCCCGTCACCCAAAATAATTTCGTACTAGTGACAAAGGAAGAGTCGGGGATTAACACAAAAAGGAACAAAGGTCACGGTTCAGCACGTTGATTGCTAGCCTCCAAGCGCCCTATCCATAGCTAATTCCTTGGCGATATTCCACTCCTTAAGGTCTCTCTTAACCGTCTCGTCCCAAGTTAGCCTAGGTCTACCTCTACCTTTCTTTACATTACGCTCCGCTTTAAAACCCCACTACGCACCGACGCCTCGGGAGGCCTCCGTTGTACATGTCCAAACCATCTCAACCGATGTTGAATCAACTTCTTCTCGATTGGTGCCACCCCGACCCTATATCGAATCTCTCCATTCCGGACTCTATCCCTTCTCGTATGCCTGTAAAACCAACGCAACATATGCATCTCTCGCTAGACTCGCTTGTTGGACATGTCGCCTTTTTGTAGGGCAACATTCGCACCGTATAGCATCGCCGGGCGACCGCCCTATGGAACTTACCTTTTAGCCTCTCGTGGCACCTTCTTGTCATAGAGGGCGTCAAAAGCCCGCCGCCACTTCAACCAACCGACTGAAATTATATGTCTAACATTTTCATCAATGTCTCCATCTTTCTGTAGTATTGATCCTAGATACCAAAAAGCATTAGTAATAAATAGTTTTTAAAATTGGATTGGAACTATGGGGTACCTATTATGATATCGTGTTAGAAAAATTGAACAAAAAAAAAAAAAAACATACACCTTATTCTAATTATGGGTGAGAGAAGAGAGGGGGGAGAGAGAGGGGAGAGAGATAAGGGGAGGGAGGGGGAGAAAGAGGGGAGAGAGAGGGGGAAGAGAGAAAGCACAAACCACATTCAATCAAAGAGAGGGAGGACCATGCATAGGGAGAGAGAGGGAGAGAAAGAGGGAGAGCGAGGGAGAGAAAAGAGGGGAGAAAGAGGAGAAATACCCCCTAGCGGTGCCAAACTTCAATCAAACGAAGGGCAAAACCTCCCCCCCAAAATGGTGTTTTTTAGGGTTTTGAAGCTCAAAACCCTTAAAATGGCGAAATCCCGTGGGGAAGAAGGTTGGGGCTATATTTATAGCCCAAATTTTCCGTGGCGGGCATTGTAATAAAACCGCCATGGTTAATGGGGATTAACCGTGGCGGTTTGGCGGTTATTTTAAAAGATCGCCACGGTTAATCGATTAACCGTGGCGGTTTTTGCCCTGGCCGGGGGGTTGCCAGGCCACCTATTTTCCGTGGCAGTTTTTGAAATGCCCGCCACAGAAGCTTTAATTTGGATCTACGTGTACTGTCTTCATCTATATCTAAAAACTCGATCGGGTGGGGAAAGACCGCCCACGGGCTTTTGTGATTAAGAAGAACTTCGGTTTCCCCGACCAAGAAAATTCCCGAACCCCCCTGGTCCCGCCCCGACACTAGGAACCGTAACCTATGGGAACTACGATCCTCCATCCAACAGGGAGAGGACCTGGGCGGCACCCGCCATAACCCATAGCACGATCCATCCACGGATCGAGCCGGTTCTTAACTAACTAGTGCTTTGGCACACAATGGGACCGACGAGGATTTTTTTAACCACAACCTGAAATTCGCTCCCACTGGAGTCGAACTCGGGACGTGTGGAGTGTGCGCCGAATGTCTTGGTCGTGTTTAAAATGCTCTCGCTAAACCTATTGATGGGAGAGGCGAAATTGTCGCTTCAGAATCTCGCTTAATTGAATCTCCCCAAGGGAAGGAGCAGAGGTATAAGATATGTAAATCTACCTGTTGCTCCAACATGTGAGGAGATAAACCCGAAAAAAGAAAAGCACGAGTGATCCGACATTAGTTCGAAACCAGCAAGCGTGTAGCGAGATGCTCGGAGAAAGTCATATCGGTTTAGTTTCGATCATATATGATATTTCAAAGAAGGATATGCCAATGGTACATTGGTGCATTGTGGATTGGAAGGAAGCAGGTCGAAAGAAGAGAGAAAGAATCAGCCGATCGGCAAACATTACTTATTAGCCACTACGCTAAGAACCCTTTTTAGACTATTATTAGTTTTTTCTTGTCAAATTGGATATACGAATTGAATTGACTTATTCATGAATTGTATGTAAATACCTAGATATTCTCGATGATATTCTTTAATAATATTAGGTATAGATATAGAAGTCCATTTATTTAAGCTAATATTTTATTATCCGTAAAATTTAATCCAGATTGAGAGGTTCAGAAGGATCCGACATGAAAACCTGGTGACCCTCATGGGAGCATGCATTCCCATGCAGGCACTAATATATGAATTTTGCCCCAATGGCACCCTTAAAGCTCGCCTCTTCCCGCGTGATAAGAGTATGACCACCCTGCAGTCATGGAAGCAGAGAGTTGAAATCGCCCGCAGCATCTGCGCAGGTGTCAAGTTTCTCCACGATCAACGAATTGCTCACGGTGATCTGAAACCAAGCAACATCCTCTTCGACGCGCAAGACGTGTGCAAGATCTGCGACTTCGGGACTTCGTGTCTCTTGAGGTATACGAGCGATACGGGGGACGCCTGTGGATTACACGGCCCCGAGGGGTAGCCCAAAGTACCTTGACCCGCAGTGCCGCGGAAAGTCCAAGTGCGAGGTGACCCTCAAGTCAGATGTCTACTCTCTGGGCATCATATTGTTGCAGCTCGTCACGGGGAGAAAACCAAAGGAGGTGAGAAGCTGGGTACTGCAGAATGAAAATGAACAAGCTGCCCATACTGCAGAGGAGAAATGCAAGAAACTCGTGGACCCAGCTATTCTGGACGACCTGTTGAAGGCCACGTCGAAACAAGATGAGGCTCTCGAGATGATATACCTTGGACTGGAATGCAGCAGTAGCACAGGGGAACGGCGTCCAGACGTGGCCACCGTGGCTCTCAAGATTGAATCCATAGCGAAAAACAAATTGTGTAACAAGCGTCAGTAGCAACACCCTAGCTGTCATGCTACGCTTTGTCTGTGTCTATGCAAATTCCTTGTGTCTAATAATAGTTGCAGAGCTTGACTGTGGTTTGCGAGTTGCATGGCCTATCCTAATCAAGAATATATGATACAGGTGTGTTTCTGTGTGACTCACCACAAGGTAGAGAGAGACTGTGTTTGTGTGTGTGCTCGTGAAGCCCAACGTATTTGTCAGATGTGATTATTTCGATTTGCGTTTGTGACAGTTTGAAACCGTGACAGGCAACACACAGGGTCCGGTCGATCAGGTCTCTGTGCTCTCGTTGCTGCAGCAGCCTATGCAGGTCAGCAGGGCAAGGCTAATACATGCTTGTTGCAAAGATAATGCAAGGCCGGGTGCCCGTGTTAGAAGTATACGTTTGTAACAAAATTTTGTAACCAATGTTTGTCACGATGAGGACCTATGCGGTGGTGGTTAGCTGTAGTGTCTAGGTTCATAGATTGTTGTACAAGATGTAATTAGTTGTAAGTCCCTAGATTGTAGCTCAAGCTTATCACCACCGCATGCATCTGTAACAAACTTTGTGTACGCCACGATGAGGGCACTTCTCATCCTATATAAACACGAAGCGGAGCACCGAGCAAAGGTGACTCGTTAACCCAAATTGTTCTCCACTTTTACATGGTATCCAGAGCCAAAATCCTCATGGATCGCGATGGCTTCCTCTTCCTCATCCTCCGGACCTTTTCCTCCATCGTCCCTCGACATCTTCCTCCTGCCGAGCCGAGCGAAAACTCGTCCCGCAGCAATCATGTGTTGTGGAAGGCTCAAGTCACGCCAGCCATCAAGGGGGCGCGGCTTGCTGGGTTCATAGATCCGGCTTCCAAACCTCCGGAGATGTTCCCGGCGCCCAAGGTGAAGCCCGACGCCAAGCCGCACGAGAAGCCTAAAGACCCGGTGCCAAACCCTGAGTACAAGACGTGGATCGCAAAGGACCAGATGGTCCTGTCGTATCTCCTCTCCAATTTCGGGAAGGAGATCCTCTCCCAAGTCACCATGAAGACCACTGTTGCCACCGCTTGGGCAGCCATCGAGGGGATGTTCGCATCCCAGAGCCGGGCAAGAATCATCGCCACAAGGATGGCGCTAGCGACCAGCACCAAGGGTGCAATGTCAATTGGTGATTATTTCACCAAGATGAAGGGCCTGGCAGACGATATGGCGTCTGCGGGTAAGAGACTTGAAGATGACGAGCTAATCTCCTATATCCTCACTGGTTTAGGAGAAGACTTCGAGTCGGTGGTCTTTGCCATCTCTGCTCGAGTCGAACCCATCAGCATGGGGGAACTCTACACCCAACTCGTTGGCCTTGAGCAGCGTCATGAGCTCAGGGGCACGGGCGGCAGCTCCAACCAGTCGTCAGTCAATCTGGCGACCAAAGGCGGTGGACGTGGAGGCGGCAACACCAACAACTTCCGGAGCGCCAACAACAACAACCCCAATAGCGGGCGCGGTGGTTTCTCTCAAAGGCGGTGGTCGCGGTGGGAGACCGTGAAGCCGCCCGCCAGGGAAGAACTTTCAGCCCGCCTCTTTGCCGCCAGATTTGTGGTAAGGAAGGTCACCTCGCACACCGCTGTTTCAAGCGCTTTGATTCGCCCCGTGAATGGGCCTCCACCGAAATCGGTGTCTTCTACACCGACTTCATCCTATGGGGTGGATTCCAATTGGTCCAGCGTGGGGAACCTCACGTCTGTGTCAGGGTGACCCATTGGTCCAAATGGGACAGTCCACATCACTTGGATTCATGATGATTTGGCTAGATGGGGTGGTTATGAACCAAAAACCAAGATTAAGGTGTCGGATGTGCGTTTTGCAAGATGATGGACCCAGATGACACAATATGACAAGTTTAAGGTGCCGATATGTGCGTTTTCGCAAGATGATGGACCAAAATGGCACACCATGAAAAGTTTAAGGTGTCGGATGTGTGTTTTGCAAGATGATGGACCCAGATGGCACACCATGACAAGTTTAAGGTGCTACAATGCATTTAACTCTAAAAACAACAACAAATTGAATTTCTTTTCAGATGAATCAATACAGTAAATCCTCCTAGTGTACGAGGAACACGAGTGCACACACTCAATAGCTTTGCATAAAAAAAGCATCGTACATGCGGCAGATAGAAGAATTCAGAGTTTGCCCGCTGGAGGTCGTCGGCCCGGCCGCGCCGAGGGAGCGCGCCGCCGTCGCCGATCAACCCGTGCCGTTGCCGCCACCGTGCCGGAGAGACGAAACAAGGTAGATTGTGCCGAATGGCCTAGGGAGGCAGGGCCGGAGTGCACGGCCATGGGAGGGAACTGCCCCGGTCACCGGCTCACCGCGCGTCCCCTACGCGTGCGCGGAATAGCAAGCGTTCGTGGGTACGCCGGCGAGCATGCGAATGCCGAGTGACGCCCGGGCTGTGGTGGAGGTGGCGCACGGCGGAGTCAAGCCAAGCCTGAAACACAAGCTCCGTGCGCGCCGCTCGTTCGACGAAATGTGCCACTGGTGGAGCCTTGCTGCTTCAACGTCAATCAAACAAAGCAAAAGCAAAGCGTGCCAACTTCGTTCGCCACGCAAGTCAACACTAGGCACAGTACGTGGGCCACAACTCGGTGGCATCTTCCCCCGACAGTTCCTTCCTTGCTTGCTTGTTTACGTCGCTCCGTTCTGGGCCGATCCGTACCTTGACCCTAGCAGCTGGATGACAAATTGCGTCATTGTCAGTGTCACTGCTCTCATCACTGGGTGGCTGGGGTCTTTAATAAAGGCCAATAAGTCGTCGCGACATTGCCCTTGTCCTGATGGCATTGAATTTTGCTCCATTTCACTTTCTGGACTAAAATAAAGCAAGTTGTCAAAGAAGATTCTTGCTCTTGCCACACGCTAGTCAAGTTTGCTCTTGGCTTTTATTCAACAACCCAGGTGCCAGAACTCTGTGTTTTCTTGGGAGATGGCACAGGAAAAAAACAGTAGTGGATTTCACATCCAGAAAACTCTGATGTGCATATGCTGCAGGAAAGGAGGGGAACGCTTGGAGGTGGCACAAGCTGAAGAAGCATATCTGATGACCTCCAGGTATTTTACATACCTTGAAACAAGCACCTGATTCATTAGGTTCCTTCCTCCATCCTGGTAGTTTCTAGGGCAATTAACAATAGCCTTTGTTCAAACTACTCTCAGGCACTCACCTGAAGGCTGAACACTCCTAAGTCACAGGCCAGAACAAATACAAGGATGCTTCAGTGTATCATGCTGTGGTATGCTAATCTTAGCACCATTAGATATATCTCCTGGGCTTTGCTATCTATTCCATTTCACTGCACGTCTGCACTTCATGTATAAATAGTTTGCTTAGTGAAATCTGAGGCTTATCATCAGTTTTTATTAAGGAAAAGGCGCTAGCTTTCTTTTTTTTTTGGGTGTGTGCTGCATATATCAGAGCCTATGCTCTGTAGTTCCCTTTATAAACTTGTTGCGTCTTTTTGGCTCCCTATTATGTTAGGTAAAGAACACTGGACGAAACTGGCTGCAAAGAAGAAGTGGAAATGGTGAAAAGTAGATAGCGTACTTGTTTTTCGAAGGTCAGATATCTTCAATACTGTTCAGTACAATTCTATCATACAAATTTCTGCATTAATCATACTTTAGTTAAAAGAAGAGAAAATTAATCTGGTCACAGAACACTATAACATGATAATAACATTCATCTATCCTTCTATGGTTCCTTATGATGCTAATGACAAGAACTTAAGGCTCTAAGGTCCATCCATAATCTAGGCAGCAGCAACTCAGAGGCTGATGGGCTGCATCTACAATATTTATCCATACCATGAACCACTGTCTTGTGCACTTCTGTCAGATCCTTGTTGGCACTAACAAGACTGATGGCAGTGGAAAGCGATAATTACTCATTTACTTTTTTTGAAATGCAACGGCAGGAGCTCTGCCTTTCAATTAAGTTAGGAAAAGAGTTTATGTACAGCAGTTTTGTTGGTCCCTAAGGCCCGCCCAGGGGATAAAATTTACAAGTTTGTATAAGGATTACACTCCCCAAGAATGAGCCCTCCTCCTTTGTGAGATGTCTTCTTTGGCCCTTGAAGCGACTTGTAGCGGCGTCTCGTGCTTGTTTGAGAATATTCTCCTATTTCTCTCTTTCCAAACATTCCGGGCGGTGTAGATGACCAATCCATTGAAGCGTGTCCTATCGTCTCTGTTTATCCTAGATTGCACCTCTTCCCACTAGGAGATGAAATGGGTCGGATCATTGGCCGGTGAGACTAAGGTTGTATCAAATTGCTCCCAATGAAGGATGTGATTCCATACCGCTCCGGTGTACGGGCATTGCAGGGCCAAATGCAAACAAGTTTCGAGGGGTCTGTTGCACAAGGCACAATGGTCTTGATGGGGCCAACCTCTCTTTTGGAGGTTATCTGCTGTGAGGATTTTCTCTCTTGCCATGATCCAAGCGAATACCTTGCATTTGTTCTCGGTGTGCGCCTTCCAAATGAGGTCGCCTTTAAAAGCCCCGTAGGAGCCACAAAATTGGGCTCTATATGCCGAGCGGGTGGAGTATGCTCCATTTGCTGTCCATTTCCAAATGATGGTGTCCGGAGTGCCCGGCGTTAAGTGGATTGCTGCATCCCGATCCACAGCCAGACAAATTCCTCGACCGCGATGGTGTGTTGATCCGTCCTCTCAAGGCATTGACCCGTGCATTGTTATGGAGCTCAACCTCAATCGTCCCCCGTTCTTGAACCTAATGAGTTCAAACAAGTTGGGCGCTAGAAATTTGGGAGTCTCACCGTCAAGCCGAGCTATCATGCCAAAAGCGCCCTCTTGCCATCACCAATAATGACTTTGGTAGATGCGTTGAGAATGTAGCCCGATCAAGTTCGTTGCACGGGTATCTCCATTCCAACCCACGGCTTGGGCGTCCACCCACTCCAGCCAAAGCCATCTCAAGCGCAAAGCCCCGCTGAACTTCTCAAGGTCCGCACCCCGCGAGCCCTCCGAGATCCTTTGGTCTAGCTACTGTCGGCCAATTGACAAGGCAAAGGCCCCGTTGGCGCTTCTCCTCTCCTTTCCAAAGAAAGGACCTACTGTACTTGTCGATGCTTTTGCGAGCCCAAAGCCGGTAAGGGGAACACCGCCGGTGATAGGTGGGTATTGCCGAAAGGACGATGAGACCAAGGTGAGGCGGCCCCGCCCTATTTAGCCATTTTCCTTTCCATCCGGCAGTCTCGACCGATCCGCTCAATGAGCGGCCGGATATGGACCTTCCGTAGAGCGCGTGTGTGGAGTTGCAGGCCAAGGTAGCAGCAAGGGAAAGTGCCCCTGATTCCCACAAAGGATGTGAGGACGTGTTCTAGGTCAATGTCGTCGCATCTGATCGGGTGGACGGAGCTCTTTTCCAAATTTATGTGAAGGCCGAGATGTCCCCGAATGCCTCGTAGAATGGCTTTGACGGCATCAATGTCGCCCTTCTTGGGGTTTATGAAAATGGCCGCGTCGTGCATACGGGGAGGTTCTCCATCCGTGGTGGTGGGGGGTAGCGGGAGAGCCCTCCGCTCGGGTCGCTAAGTCGAGCATGCGCTGCAGGGGTCCATGGCAAGGATGAATAGCATGGGTGATAAAGGGTCACCTTGGCGAACCCCTCTCGCGTGGTGGAAACTCCGGCCTTGCTTGCCATTGAGGAGCACCCTGGAAGTGGCTGTACGAAACAGGATGGATACCCATTCACACCAGCGCGCACCAAACCCGAGAGCGCGTAGGGACCTCAAGCGAGATAGCTCCAATTAACCGTGTCAAAGGCCTTGTGAATATCAAGCTTCATGAAGAGTGCTGGGCGTTTTTCTTTTGTAACTTTCTCACTGTTGCTTGTACGCATAGGAAGTTGTCATGGATGCTTCTCTTCTTGATGAACGCACTTTGGCAGTTTGAGACCAATGAATTGAGGTGGGGGGCTAGTCTGTTGGCTAGAAGCTTTGCAAAAATTTTGGCAAAGCTGTGCATGAGGCCGATAGGCCTAAAGTCTGTGATCTTTTGAGCGCCGGCCTTTTTCGGGAGCAAGATATGATGTTTGCCGAGTTCATTAGCTCCAGACCTTGGGAGTTTAGATGGAAGAGGCTATTAATGGCCGCTGAAAGGTCGTCTTTGATTATTTCCCAACATGCCTTAAAAAAGGCCCCTGTGTAACCATCCGGTCCCGGGGCTTTCTCGGATGCCATCGTGAGTATGGTGCGACGGATTTCATCCATGGTGAATGGAAGCTCCAGCTGTTGGAGGTTTCTTGGGATGTAACCCAGCCCCTGCCAATTGAAGGACAGTGCCCTTGCTGTAGCAGTGCCCAAATGGTCGTCGAAATAATCCCCCACGATCTTTTCTTTTTCCTCTTGGGAGAATACCAGCCCTCCGTCTTTGTGGAGGCAATGAATGTAATTCTTTCGACGGCGAGCATTGGCCTTCATATGAAATAACTTTGTGTTGGCGTCGCCGCTGCGGATGTAGATGAGTCTGGACCTCTGTCTCATCCTCGACTTTTCGATGACCGCCAGACCGGTACTGCGAGCTTTAAGCCGCTTCCTCAGCTCCAGTTCTTGAGTAGAGAGAGGCCTAAATTCTTGCGCCAATTCTAATTGCAGGAGGACAAAATTCAAAAAAAAAAAAAAATTGCAGGAGGACCTCTTTGGTGATGGCTAGCTGTAGTCTTGTGTTCCCAATTTTCTCTTTGCGCCATTTCTTGAGGCCCTTTGCTAGCCTAGACATTTTGATGTGCAACCTTTGATAGGCAGCACGGTGCTGACTGGCTTACCCCACTCAGCTTGCACCAGTTCCTGGAAGCCGTCCATCTTAGTCCGAAGTTCTCAAAGCGGAAGGACTTATAGTTGAAATGATCAAGCGCGCCGTGGAGCAGTAGCGGCGTGTGATCTGACATGAGGGACGGGAGGGAGTGGAGGAAACATGATGGGAAGAGTAATTCCCACTCCGGTGTGCAAAGCAGCCTGTCGATCCTCGTCATTGTGGGGTTTGTTTGCTCGTTTGTCCAGGTGAAACGGCGGCCATTTAGTTTAATCTCTTTGAGCCCCAGCTCGTCAATCGTTGCCTTGAAAGAACCCATTAGGCGGCGATTGAGATTTGTGTTGTTTTTGTCTTCCGCTTGGTAGATTAAATTGAAGTCTCCAAGGATGAGCCAGCGCTTGTGGGCGGGCGCGGTGATGTTCTTGAGCTCCTGCAGGAACAAAATCTTTTCGTCGTCCCCTTGGGGTCCATAGACAACTGTGATCTGCCACTGGGTGCTGCTGGCCCTCATGGTCACCGTTGCGGTGATGGCGTGCGTGGTCAGAGTGATGCCGGACAACTCGAAGTAGTTTTCGTTTACTGCTAACAGGATGCCCCCTCTTGTTTGTTCAGCTGGAAGTGCAGCAAAAGAGTTGGCAAAGCATTGGCCAACAGTCCGGGTAACAATAGCTGCATCAATGTGCTGCAGCTTGGTCTCTTGTAGACAGACTATGGTGGCGCCTGAATCTCTGACCAACAAATTGACTGCATCACGTCTTGCTTCGTCGTTTAAGCCCCTGACGTTCCAGTTCAAAACCTTGCAATTTTTTGAGCCATAAAAACAGGTTCTGTAACCCCAAGTTGCAGATGTGAGCCTGTATGCAGAAGCTCAGGCTGGGCGATGAGCAGATGCAGCAAGGTGGGCACTGAGCATGTCTCAGGCAGTTCTGATGGCGAGTCGCATGAAAGCAGGAGGGGGCACATAATGCTGCAACGCTTGAACATAAGCACCACTTTGATTGATAGCAAACATTACATGGTTCATGTAGAACGGCGACGCTAGGTGGGGGTACTGCAGTAGCAGGAAGACAACAGTTGCTGACTTTGGAGCAAAATCGCCCAGGCCATGTCAATGGTGATTTGAGGCCCCTGGCTATCCCATTGCATGACCGGGCGACACATCTACTGCTGAAGATAGCTTGATGCATGAAGCAACGACGACACGGCGACAACGACAAACGGCGACAACACATGACTAATAACATTTGATCAAAGTGGTAGCTCACCATGTCGATAGTCCTCCCCTACGCCTGGGCAAGCTCTGGCTCCGGGATGTCCTCCAGGCCGCACAAGGCCGTCAAGGCTGAGATGACGGGGTCGCTCAGGGGCCCCTGGAACAACTTGACGTAGTGCAGGAATTGGTCGTCGGTGGCGTGGTCATCTTCATCCTCCAGGACCCCCAGGCGCTTCATGAGAAGCTGCCGGGCACAGTCCTCAGTGTTGCCTCTGGGCCACGATCTGGTAGCGATACGGGCGCTACGGCGGTGCTCCTGTCGGGGTGGCTGTGTGTTCAGTCGGCGTCGTGGAGGCGCCCTAGCAGTTGGGAGCTGGAGCAGGGCGGGCTGCACCGGCTGAGCAATGGAGAGGAATGTCGCAGCCTTGTTGCCTCCATCGGAGTCCTGGGTTGCCCCAGGTGTCGCAGCAGCTTGCACAATGCAGCCACGGCGCGGCCTCGCGTTGCCAGGGCCGCGAGCTCTGCGGGTGAAGTAGCATCCCTGCTTGTAGCGGGCAAACGTCGTAGGTGCGGAGGCGGCCGTCGCAGCTGCCACCGGCTGTGTAGGTGTCGTTGCCTGACCCGACCGGGGAAGTTGTTTGTCAGCAGCACACCTCCCGATGCACCGTCGTCCGGCAAGGCAAGGAGAAGCAGGCCCAAGAACGTGAGGCTTCATGGGCCTGAGTGGGTTCTTACTTCCAGCTGTGTCCAGAGCCCAAGTGACTGAGTACTTATGCTAGCCCACTCCTGCGAGAGGGGCATCAAAGATTAAAACTCATTTCCTTCTTTCTTGTAATAGAAGTAAGAATAGCAGTAGCAGTCGTCGTTGCCGTCTCCGGCGCGGCGGCGAACCAGTAGATCTCTGTTGTTTCCTTCCCAGTAATAGATATTATCCCGGTAGTTAACAGTGGTATCAGCTCTCTACGATCTGTTCTCAGGCGATTCGAGCACCCTGGACCAACACCCACCCACCCACTTCCACTTTACCGGGCTGCGCAACGCCGAGAGGGCTCATGGATCCCGTCGTCGGTAGCGGTCGATGAGCCGCCGAGCTCGTCCAGTCTATCACCTCCTTCCGCTGACGAAGTTCCGTGCTTCGTCCTCCACTTGGGGCGCCGCTGGATGAGGCCGACGCTGATCGACGCCTCCAAAGCAGTCCGCCCGACGGCGTCGCCTCAACAACCTCGGCGTAGACGCCGCCAATTACATCGGCGCCCGCTGCCGCCGATAATCTGGGGTGGCGCTTCGCCGGCCGCATCTCCGACCTGGAGAACCGCGTCGCCGAAGCTCGGCAGGTCCGCTTCGCCGAGATCCAGACGACCGCGATGCGCCAAGCGTGGCGCCGCCGAGTCCTCAACCGGCCGCTTACCTCCCGGCGCCCCTGGTCGAAGCGTACCATTGACTACATGGGGCCGAGGTCGCCCGTCTGTCCAGTTGTGGGATGGATCCGCCGCCACCATGGCCGCGCCTCCGCGGAGCAGTCGCCGGGCGTGCTCCGCCGGCCATGACCGCCGCCCAACGGGCACCACGTCGAATCGACTACACGGGATGCGGGGGCTGGTTCGATTCGACCATGGCTCCGCTCCGCCAATGGTACGCAATCTTCCCCTGTTCCTCACTTCTTCTCCGAGCAATTCGTTTCAGCATCACCCAATCGACGTTTTTCCCAACCATACCCACCACGGCCAGCCGCCGATCTACCCACCACCACCTCCGATCTACCCACCACCACCACCACCAATCTATCCACCACCTCAATTTCCTCCTCCACCACCACTTCCCCACCCACTCGATTCCCTCCAGCCACACACACACATACACCAATTTCCCCAATCGACCCATACAATCCTTACCAATCCCCCGACCTACCAAGTTCACCCGCACCCTCCAAACCATCAGCAACACTATCCACACCACCCAGATCATCACAATGCCAACCTAGGCCATCTTCCAAAGCTCCAATTCCCTCAGTTCGGCGGGGATAATCCCAAACTCTGGCTGACCCGAGCCACCAACTACTTCAAGATGTACCATACCCATCCGTCTATGTGGATCACCGTCGCTACCCATCATTTCACAAGCACAGCCGCCGGGTGGTTCTGATCCGATAGAGCCCCAACTTCAGCATATCTCCTGGCATTCCTTTGTCTGCGATGATCCTTGAGCGTTTATACGAGATCGGCATGAGCTTTTGATCCGCCAGCAGCTCCACATTCACATGACCACCACCGTTCGCGACTATGTCGACCGTTTCACCGCTTCTAGTGGAACAACTTCCCCATACCAGTCCCATACCGATGAACTGTCAAACACACAACGTTTCATAGATGGATTGCGCCCCGATATTCGTTCTGTTGTCATGGTTGCTCGACCGCCAAACCTGGATACTGCTTGTACTCTGGCATTGTTGCAGGAAGAGGCGGCCGACCATGGTGGGCGCCGAGAGTTCAGCGCCACGAGGGGTCCATGTTGGCTCGCAATGCGGTGGTCGGGGTGCCTTACCTCTTCCGCCACCAGCACGCCTTCTCCCTCCCCGCGGCTCCGGTCCCTGCCCAAGCTCCGGAGGATCGCCCGTGCTCCTGCAGCTCGTCCTACTCCCATTGACGATCGGTTGGCCACGCCGTGAGTACCGTCGAGCCCACGGCTTGTGCATGCGCCGCGGCGATCGATGGGCTCACGATCATCGCCCATCCACCACTTCCGCAAGCTCACGCGATGCGGGAACTTTGGGCACTCTGCTCGATGCATTGGGGCCGCGACACCGCTGAAGCGCTACGATCTAGTCGAGGAGGCACCCGGTCATTGCGAGCCGATTCTTTGAGACGAGGGCAATCCTTCCCGATGCTTTCGTCTACCGACAGTTCCACTTCGCCATCAAAACTATGCGGTTTCAAGGTACTATCTCCGGCCAGCCCGTCTTGATTCTCCTAGACTCGGGAAGCACAAACTCATTTATCGGTGCCTGCATTTGCGTCCCGCTTAGGCGGAGTTCGGTCACTTTCACCACACGGTAATGCATCAAAGTAGCGGTGGGAGGCATTCTTTCTTGCAGCTCATATATTCCCGAGGCTCGATGGTATATTCATGGATATATGTTCGATTCAGCTCTCCGGGTTTTACCATTGACTTCGTATGATATGATAGTGGGCATGGATTGGCTGGAATCATTCTCTCCTATGCATGTTGATTGGAATGCAAAATGGCTCGGGGAATTCCTTTTGGTGGCTCTCATGTTACTCTCCATGGCCTTTGTGACTCTGGCAGTACCTCTTCTGTAATTCAGTTGCTTCATATCGCTGCACCAGACTCTCCAGCCAAAGATGTTTTGCCTCCAGCAGTCCAGGCGCTAGTGGATGAGTATTCTGACTTGTTTAAGGAACCTCTGAGCTACCACCAAGACGCCAATGTGACCACTCCATTCCCCTGGTTCCGGGTGCATCACCCGTAGCTATCGACAAGATCGCTACAAGCCGGCCCTCAAGGATGAAATTGAGAATCAGGTCTCGATATGTTACGCCCGGTATGATAAGACCAAGCACAAGCTCATTTTCTTCTCCAGTGCTATTAGTCAAAAAGAAGGACAACTCATGGCGCTTTTGTGTGGATTATCGACTTCTCAACTCGTTGACAGTGAAGTCTAAGTTCCCTATTCCGGTTGTTGATGAGCTACTGGATGAGCTCTCCAATGCTAAGTGGTTCACAACTCTTGACCTGCGGTCCGGCTTCAACCAAATCAGACTTGCACCAGGGGAAGAGTACAAAACAGCGTTCCAAACGCATTGGGGCCAATTTGAATATACGGTGATGTCGTTCGGCTTGACAGGTGCCCCAAACACATTTCAGGGCGCCATGAACTGCACACTGCATCCAGCTCTTCGCCGCTTCGCTTTGGTTTTCTTCGACGACATTCTTATATACAGCCCTGATTTTGAGACTCATGTAGATCACCTTCGTCAGGTCTTTCAGCTCCTAGCAGCGGACCACTGGAAAGTGAAGCTCAGTAAGTGTCAGTTCGCAAAGCAGTCGATTGCTTATTTAGGCCACGTTGTGAGCCATGCTGGAGTGTCCACAGACCCTGGGAAGATTCAGGCCGTCGAGTCTTGGCCTGTGCCTGCTGATGCTAAGGAGTTGTGCAGTTTTCTGGGGCTTGCCGGGTACTATCGCAAGTTTGTCGTGAACTTCGCGGCTGGGCTCGACCGTTATCGACTTACTCAAGAAGGGTACCATGTTTTCTTGGGCTATGCACTCATACTTCTGCTTTCAACGCTCTCAAAACAGCGGCCGACATCCGCTCCGATCCTGGCCATACCGGACTTCTCAAAGCCGTTTCAAATCCAGACGGATGCTTGTGAGTGCGGTGTTGGTGCCGTCTTGCTTCAAGACGGTCATCCCACGGGCGTTTGTTAGCCGAGCATTGGGCCCACGAACCAGCGCCCTATCAACATACGAGAAAGAGTACCCGGCCATCCTAGTTGCGGTGGAACATTGGCGCCATTATCTCTGGCATGGGAATTCACCATCTTCACCGATCACCGCACTCTCACACATCCGACCGATGACCGCTCAACACGCAATGGCGAGATCAAGATGAATCATAAGCTGGCCGGCATGCGTGCCGAATCATCTACAAGCCCGGCTCTTCAAACGCCCGGCTGGCCGACTCTCTTTCGGCACCCAGCTCGCCCTATGCAGCTTCAGGCCATCTCCACTCCTGTCCCCACATGGCTTTCTCAAGTGGTGGAAGGCTACAATGAGGATCCAGCCATGCTCGTTGTTACAGGAATTATCAATCAGTCCTCAGTCTCACCCCCCATTTTCTCTCTCAGCTGGTGTTCTTCGCTACCACGGCCGATCGTCTTCAAGCAACAATCATGCTTGCCGCAAATAGCGTCATCTCAGCGTTGCATGATAGCGCTCTGGGTGGGCATTCTGGGTTCCCTGTCACCCACTCCAAGGTGAAGAAGCTGTTCTACTGGCGTGGGCTCAAGGCTTCCGTCAAAACTTATGTGGCAAACTGTCAAGTGTGCGTTCAGGCTAAACCCGACAGTCCAAGTATCCCGGGCTGCTTGCTCCCTTACCCGCGGTAAGAGACATGGCAAATCTTGACAATGGATTTCATCAATGGGTTGCCTCAATCCGGACCTGCTAATTGCATCATGGTCATTGTGGATACCTTCAGCAAATTTGCACATTTCGTACCTCTGCAACACCCCTTCACAGCTGCTAAAGTGGCGCAAGCATTCCTTGATCACATCTTTCGCCTGCACGGCATGCCCCAGTACATTATATCTGACCGCGACCCGGTGTTTACCAGTGACTTTTGGCAGGAACTGTTCAGGTTGGCTGATGTTACTCGTCCCCTCGCAGTACAGCATATCATCCGCAGTCTGACGGCCAAACGGAACGGGTCAACCAATGCCTTGAGACCTTCTAAGCGGTGCCGTCCACTCCCCTCCTCCCGCTGGTACAAATGGTCGACGCTTGCGGAATTCGGTATAACACAAGTTTCCACTCGTCGCTTGGGCAAGTCTCCTTTTGAGGTTACTGTTTGGTCGTGCTCCTCGACACTTCGGCTTGTCTGCCAAGATTGTGTCCTCTGTCCCAGATGTTTCTTCTCGATTGGAGGAGCGCGCAACCATGCTAGCCTACGTTGCGCCCGATCTCTCCAGCGTGCTAAGCGTACATATGAAGCATATGGCGGACAAGAAACGTTCGGGCGCTCCTTTCAAGTTGGTGATTGGGTATTCCTCCGCTTACAAATTTTATGTGCAAGCTTCACTGGCTCAAGATCCAACGGCAAGCTTCGATTTCAAATATTTTGGGCCATATAAGATCATCGACACTGTTGGCGATGTCGCATACAAGCTTGAGCTGCCGGAATCTTCATCCATCCATCCGGTATTTCATGTCTCTTTGCTTAAGCCTGCACCACCTTCTATCGGCGGTTTGAGGGCGACCTTCCGACACCGACGACATGATGCAAGTTCTGGCGTGTGCTCGGTCTCGACCGCACCACGGGGGCTCACGAGGCGATCCAACAAATGTTGATCAAGTGGAGTCGCCCGGGCGAGGACCTAGCCACTTGGGAAGACGCCGTCGCCATCAAGCAACGGTTCCCAAATTTGCTCCGGCATGGGGCACGCCGGAACCCAAGGGGGAGGAAATGTCGGCAGACACCTCCCGATGCACCGCCGTCCCAAAAAGGCAAGGAGAAGCGGGCCCAAGAACGTGAGGCTTCATGGGCCCGAGTGGGTTCTTACTTCCAAATGTGTCCGAGCCCAAGTGATCGAGTACTTATGCTAGCCCACTCTGCGAGAGGGGCATCAAAGATTAAAACTCATTTCCTTCTTTCTTGTAATAGAAGTAAGAATAGCAGCAGTAGATCGTCGTTGCCGTCTCCGTGGCGCGCGAACTGCAGTAGATCTGTTGTTGTTTCCTTCCCAGCAATAGATATTATCCCGGTAGTTAACATTGTTCCCATCCGGATAGCCGACGCCGGTGGTGGTGTGCCTTCCTTCTCGCTGTGAGCATCCCCGCAAGGCGTAAGTGATCGAGAGAGGGGAGTAGTTTTTTCCGCCTCGGACACGCGGCGCCGCGGGGGGCTCGGCGAGCGGTTGTTGCCGGGCCGAAATTGCTGTTGGGGAGGCACATTGCGCCGCGTGAAGGAGGGGGTGTCCGGGCCGGATGTCTCTCGATGAAGTCGACCGCAGGCGAGCGCCAGCGTGGCCACTTTGGCGCCGGTTGCTGCGCGCCCGTGCTGCGTCCGCGTTCCTTGCGCTGTGGAGTCGGCGAGGGCTCGGTCCTGATCTCGGTGCTGGAGGCTCCTTGGCCACCTCGGCCCCCTTGTTGATGCAGGAGTGGACCACCGGGCGAGGAGGCGCGTGCGCGACGGGGCTCTGTGGGAGAGGCCTCATGACGGCGGCGCCCCCCCGAAGAGGAGGCATCGTCCCGATGCCCGTGACGCCGAATGGGAACGCTCCCGTTCCCTGGTCTTGTCCGGGGCACGCGAACGGAAAGACTTCGGAACATCCTTTTACACATGAAGGCACTAGGACCATATGTCCCAATTAGTAGCATCTTGTAAACCACCTATTCTGGAATAATTTTTTTTTGATTTTTTTCTGGAATAGTTTTCTTTGTGAACTCTTTTTTGCCCAAAAATCACTGCTTATTTTAAAACTCAATTTATAGGAAAAACAAGGCGGGTATGGAAGCCTCTGTACTGTATGCTGCAGTAACTGGAATGCTCAAGATTGTAAGCAACAAGTTAGCTCCATTGGTCTTAAAACAGTACACCTCTATAGTAGGTGTGGAAAAGGATCTCCAGGAGCTCCAAGATCTGGTTCAGGAGATCAATTGTCGTCTAGAGACAGCAGGAGATAGAGCTACAGGGGATGCTCCATGGCTCAAAAAGTTGAAAGAAGTGGCATTTGATGTTGATGACGTTGTGGATGAGTTCCAGCTAAAGGCTGAAAAACATGATGCTGATGTTGGTGGTGGATTTGTGTCCAGTTACCTGCACACAAAAATAGAATCATTTGTATTTCAATGCAAGGCGGTCAAAAAGATCAAGAAAATCAAGAAGAGGTTTTCTGAGATTGTGAAGCAAAGAACCGACTTGACTGAAATATTTGGCCATGATCCTGTTAGCCATATAAACATGTCAGCTGTGAATATGCAAACATTGCCTGTCGGGGAGGCAGCAATACTTGGAAGAGACAAAGAGATGCACCAAATAATATCTAACCTGGTAGAGACTAATGACAAACAGGAAATCAACATAGTTTCGATAGTTGGACTTGGTGGCTCTGGCAAAACTACTCTAGCTAAACTAGTTTTCAATGATGGCAAAACAACAGAGAAGCATTTTGAAGTGAGACTATGGGTTCATGTATCACAAGAATTTAATTTTGAAAGGATCGTCAGGAAACTATATGAGGCTTTTGCAGATAAAGATCTGGGACAACCTTCCTTGACATATATGAGCAAAAGAATCCTAGAGGGGTTAACTCAAAAGAAATTTCTAATCGTAATGGATGACGTCTGGATCGAGTCCCAAAATCAGTGGGACAAAATAATGGGGTATCTAAAAACTGGTGCACCTGGAAGTGGGGTTTTACTCACTACTCGCAGTTCAAATGTTGCAGAAGTAGTGCGATCCACATACCAGTTTTGTTTGCAACGCCTATCTCCAGATGACAGTTGGCAGTTGTTCCAACAGAGCTTTAGCATGCCTATGAACTTTTTGGAGTCTGAATTTATAAAGGTTGGAAAAGAGATTGTGGAAACATGTTGTGGGTTGCCACTAGCAATCATAGTTCTTGCAGGTTCTCTTGGTCGCAAGGAACTAATAGGAGAATGGCAGGCCATGAGAGACATTCTATTACATGTTGAGGGTGAAGACTCACTGTCTGCATGCTTGAAGTTGAGCTATTTTCATCTGCCATCCAATCTGAAGCAGTGTTTCACAATGTGTTCATTGTTTCCCAAAGGTCATCTCATCGATAAACAACAGTTGATTGACCAATGGATTGCTCATGATATGATCTGTTTGACTCCTGGTGTTGATGATTTGGAGCATATTGGACTCAGGTACTTTAATTCACTTGTGCAAGTGTATTTTTTGCAAGATGTGAATGAAGATTTTGATGGGAGAGTGACATGTAAGATGCATGATCTGATTCATGATCTTGCCCGCTCCATCTTGCGTGAAGAAATTTCAACTATTGTGCCAGAGGATGCAACCAGTTCCACAAAAGGTTACAAATTCTTTTCTCTAATTGAACCAAGAACAGTATTTCCCAAAAAGGTTATGGAAACTGCACGTACTATATATGTTGATAGGGGCAATGATATGTTATTTGTCAGCACGCTGAAAAATGCAAAGCACTTGCGCAGCATCATTATTGAGAATACTATTTTGTCAACACCAGCGCTCATGACCATATTTGAGGTAAAAACTCTGAAATATCTTAAGGTATCTAAATTGCAATGTGAAGCACTCTCTGAAGCTATTACAGATATTTGGAGCTTGCAAGCTCTTTACTTAGAATCAAGCAATCTTCTCAAGTTGCCTGAATCCATTGGGAAGCTGAAAAAGTTAAGAACACTGAACCTATCATGTTCTAAGCTGAAGAGTTTACCAGATTCTATTGGAGATTGCCTAATGCTTTCAAATTTGGATCTTAAAGATTGTGATGCATTTGAGGTCCTGCCAGGAATAAAAGGCTAAGAGTGTTGAGACTAGTTTCGACTGGAATTCGTAGGCTACCATCAAGTATCACAACTCTAGAAAATCTAGAGTATTTGAAAATTAAGAAGTGCCATCAGCTGGTAAGGTTGCCTGAAGGCATTGGGAACCTGACTAAGCTCAAAGAATTGGACCTAGATAGCTTTAAAAGGTTGCCGCCAGGTATTGGGCAGCTCACTCAATTAGAAAAACTGAATAGGTTTTGTGTGGAAACTGATAAAAATATGCACGAATCTCAGAGCTGGCAACTCTATCTAGGATAAGAGGGAAACTGAATATCTGTTTTCTCAGGGACTTGACAGACCAAAGTGAGGCACACCAAGCATGCTTGAAACAAAAGGAAAAATTACATGATCTGAAACTTTCATGGGGATTCCTGCCTGACAGAGAGAATCTTGGACATGAGGTGGTTGCACTTGATGGTTTGGAGCCTCCATTAGGGATAGGACGGATAAAAATATGCAATTATGGAGGTGGACGATTCGCTTCATGGATGCTGAAGCAAGCCAATAGTGGAGTACGGGGGCATGGTCCATTCCCTTTTCTGACCAAGATGAGCCTAGAGGGTTTACCAAACTTGAAGCACCTAGATGGGCTTGTACAATTGCCCTGTTTAGAGGAGCTTGATCTGGTGGACATGCCTGCTGTTGAGAGCATAAGCGGAGGCCCATTTTCTTCGCTTGCCAAGGTAAAAATAAAGAGACTACGTAGTCTGGAAGTGGTGTGGATTGTAGAAGACAGGATGCTATTTGGCAAGGAGAGAGAAGGCTGCAGCAATCACAATCATCATCAATCAGGACAGCTGCAAATTGGTTGTCGTCTTATAGATTTACATATACAAGACTGTCCTAAATTGGTGGTTAGACCACACTTTCCAATTTCACTCGAGTACTTGTGGTTGGTTGAATCCAATGACATCCTGTTACTATCTCCACTACAAGGCCAAGGGTCCTCTTCATCCTCCAAGTCCACACTCTCTTTTAGCCACCTGAAGGTGCTTAAACTATGGTATATGAAAACACCTTTACCTTTATCACCGCATTTATCACCTGGATTTAGATTGGAGCTTCTCCAACACATGATGGCACTTGAGTCCTTGGAGATTTTCACCTGTTGTGACATAATTGAGCTGCCGGAGTACCTAGGGAATCTCTCTTCCCTACAGCGGATGACCATAAAAAACTGTGACCGTTTAAGCGGCCTTCCACAATCAATAGGTCAACTCACCTCTCTCCAGGAGCTTGTAATACAAGAGTGTCATGCACTTGTCCAGTTTCCAGAATCCTTGTGTCACCTTACATTCCTCAAGGAGCTTGACGTTGGAGACTGCAAAGCGCTTGTTCAATTGCCCGAAGGTCTGGGAGAACTCTGCTCTCTAAGTAAGTTGGACATTTGGTGCTTGCCAGGCCTGATCTGCCTTCCACAATCCTTGTGCAACCTCATGTCTCTCCAGGAGCTCCAAATAGGAGAGTGTGATGCGCTTGGCGAACTGCCCAAATGCTTGGGTGAGCTCCACAGCCTACGCAAGTTAAAGATTTCAGAATTGGGCAGCATAACTTGCCTTCCCCAATCCTTATGCCAACTTACCACCTCCCTTAAAGAGCTTGAGATCAGATATTGCCAAGGCCTCACATCCTTGCCAGAGGGGATAAAGGGCCTCACATCTCTTCAGCGATTAGTGATCGATTGTTGCCCTGATCTGGAGAGGCGCTGCGAGAGAGGAAGTGGGGAGAATTGGCACCTGATCTCCCACATCCCAAATCTACAGATTGGGGAGGCATGTGACGAGTGGCCTGCCTATTAGCAATTCATCTGGTGAGCTTGTTAACCTCTATCCATGATTCGTCCTTATGCAGATTCACTAGTGAACCTATTTCTTGATATTCGTTGCTGGTGTTGAAGTTTCATGATGTGCAGTTAGCTCTTGGTGGGCGTGTGGGGAATTTTTGAGGCAATATATATATTTGTCAAGGACACTATTAGGGGACGTGCCAATTGCAGAACAACCGCTCTTGTTAATTGTCAAGACTGCATGCCCATTGTGTCAACTGATTGCAGCAAGCAGAGCACATTTCAGTCAGGTGATTCTCATTCTCTTGTTTCCTCCTCGATTCTTTTTTACAAACACAAAAGCATGCATGAACCACCTGAGAAATGTACAACTTATGTTGGATGCATGTGTGTGTATGCTAAATTGAACTATGTTCTCAGGCACACTAAGTGCATGGGTGTGTAGGAGGTGCACAGAAAAGATGTTCCATCTGCTCATTGTGCTTTTGTGAGGCATATGGCATGGTGAGATCCTATTTCACATGTCCATCTTTATTGATTCGTGTTACATACACATAGCTGGATAATCCTAACTCCTAATATGTTTGTGAAAATTTGTGAAAAAAATTCTGTTGTGAATTTTATAGTGGGGAACACTTCACATGATCCTGTCTTGTGCTAGTTGTCATGTTTAGAAAATAAAAAATTTTAACTTATTAATTAGTATTCAAGTTTAGAAAAAGAATATTACGTTGTTGAACTCAGCAAGCGCCACAATGTTTTTTTTTTAAAAAATGCAGAGAAACTTGTTGAACAATTTAAATGGGGGTGTAGTTTTGACTTTTAAGTAGTTGCCTATATTGTTGCAGGTCAACCGCACTTGGGAGTCCTTGTTTGCCTGTCAGGCAAGAATGAAAGACCTGCATGGGTGCAGCAAGTATATGATGAACATCTTGATGCTATACGAAAACAAATCCATTTTGGTCTTTTGGTGCCGCTAATCTGTACTACATATGGCCTGTGGGGACGAGTTAAGAAGTTGATTTATGAAGTGAGCAGCGCAAAAGATCTTTGGAGGAACCTTGGTCTCTGCTTTGTCATTAAGAAATGCATTAGTTTAATTTCTAATACTTACTACTCCCACCTTAAGTGTACTCAGGTGAGAGGCAAATTTTCTCTGGTACCTGATGCCATTAAGTAATTTGTTTCGTGAAGTGCACAATTTATTCTCCATGGAGGAATGGACCATACAATTGTGTGAAGCGCACAACTCTGTTTTGTTCTATTCAACATATTTTTTTTCGAAAGGTCTGTTCTATTCAACATAACCGTGGGAACAAACGGTGCTTGTATTTTCCTTCTTCTTCTGCATATGAAGTTTGAAACCGATTTCGGAAGGGGCAAAAGCAATTTTGCTGTTCTGTCGTGTTGACTTAATGAGCCTGCTTAATCGGAAAAAAAATATGAGACTGCTTGCTTGTCGTTTTTCTTCTCCAACAATGGGAATATTTCCGTCAACCTATCGGGTCAGCCACTAAAAGCAAATGCAGAGGGGCAGCAGGCTGCAGGCCCAGCACGGCACTCGTTCTCCATGACGCTGCGTGCGCGGGTGGTGGCCTGGCGCGTGCGACCCCACCAGTCTTGTTCTGATTTCTGAATCGGCCCACCTGCCCATCGTGTCATGTTTCACCGATTTCAGATCAACCACGCACGCCAATGTAGATCTTGGATATAGCAAGCCCAAGCTGCAAGCCCATCGCTTATCTCACCCGACGGCCAGCCATGGACGAACCTTCCGGCAGGCGCGGAACAAGGAAGGAGCAGCCAACCAACTGCCTGCCTCCTTGTCCTTGGCCATGGGGCGGCCCCAGTGCCTGCACTGCACGTGGCCGCGAGGCTGTGGGGCCACGGCCGAGGCGCGCTAACGTGCAACGGTGGCCGTGCTGCGATCGAGGATGCAGGGCACAATGCTCGCTCGCGGCAACAGGAGGCCTGCCCTGCTCACCACCTGTTCGGCAAAATGTTCCACAGGTAGTAAAGCTTTCCAAGTCCCTTTGTTTTCTTTCTACTTGCCTTGCGTTGTGCTTCTCTTGTTGCATTTTGCATCAGTGCAGTGGAAGTGGAGCGAACTCTGATTTGGAATTCAGAATTGCTGTTGTTTCCTCTGCTCCTTCTGCACGTCGTCGTGGGGTCACACACTTTTGTCCCTGGATCATCTCTGTGCCACTCGAGATAAGCTTAGTACCATGGCTCGTCGCTCGCTCGCAAAGCGCTCCTTCGCCTGCATTGCCGTGGCGCGGCACCGGCGTCTGCCCGTGGTGGCACAACGTGCCCGGGTGGTGCGGCCGTGGCGGGTGCTTAGGAGACCGTGGCGCCATTCAGTGGTGACGGCTGAGCCTTCAGGCAGGTGCGATGGCTACAGACAAGCTGGTTGGCGCGGCGACGACACGCACCGCGCACCACATGTTCGACGAAATGCGACACAGGTGACAAGCTGTCAGAATTCTTCTATTGTTTTTCCGCCAATGGCTGGTCTGTGGATTTGCTTTGGTTTTTTGCTCGCACGAATCTTTCTGCTTTCTAATTTACTCGGATTGCACACAACGAGCAGCATTGGGTTTGTAGGACCATGCACACAACGAGCAGCATGGTCCCACACTTGGTCCTTGGACCCCGGTTTATCCATCTCGTTTTCCCTTTTCGTCTCCGTGTCACGCCATCTCTGTGCCACTCGATATAAGGTGACGTACCACGGCTCGTCGCTCGTTGCAGAGACGTGACAGACCAGCGGCAGCGAAAAGCGCTGCTTCGCCTCCGTCGCCATGTCCTGTCGCCGCCGCGGTGGTGGCGCAGCTGTGGCAGCGTGCCAGGGTGGTCCGGCCGTGGCGGGTGCTCCAGTGACGGTGGCACCGTGCAGTGCTGGCGGCGAAAGTGTTGCAGGCAGTTGCGACCATGGCTTATCCCGGCGACAGGCACGGAACAAGGAGGATCAAACAACTGCCTGCCTCCCTTGGCCATGGGGCGGCCCTAGTGCCTGCACTGCACGTGGCGGTGAGGGTGTGGGGCGACGCCCATGGGCCATGGCAGCGGCGGCTAATGTGCAGCGATTGGGGATGCGGCGCGCACCGGTGCTCGCGACGGCGTCCGTGGTCACCACCTGTTCGGCAAATTGTTCCACAGGTAGAAAGCCTTCCCAAGTCCCGTCGTTTCCTTTCAAGTGCCTTGTGTTCTGCTTCTCTTGAGTTTTCCATTGCATTTGCATCCGCAGACTGGAAGTGGAGACTGGAGGGGCCATGTTTATGTTTTTGAATTCAAAACTTTCCTTCAACGATGATTTTGCTTGAATGAACATCATCCTAGGTACAGTACTACCTAGTAATTAATAACACCAATATAATGCCTTTTGAACTCACTGCTCGCATGGAGCGGCGGTATCTGCAGTCTCGCCGTCAATGCTCATGGCGCGGCACTGGAAGCTGCAACGAAAATGGGCCAGCGCGGTGTTGCAGCTTGCAGGAGATATACGCAGATGAATGGGTTGATGGTCCCGCAGCACACGCGGCGTACCTTTTTCAGCCTACGTTAAAATTAGCGTACTACACTGGTGCGCTGCCTACACTAAACACTGGTCCTAATTAGATGAATGGGTTACTGGTGAATATGGATTAAATTAATTACCCAACACCATGCATGGGGGTAGTGATCGACACGGCCTGGCATGGGCTATATTTTTCACTTTGGAGGCTGCATTGAAATCGTACAGGATTTTGTATGCAACCAAAGTTTTGGCATGGTTGAACCATCATCAACGCTGACTGACACTTGGAGTTCAGTACACATTATTTAAGGCTCTTAGTGCGCCTTTCCAAGCAATAAGCATCAATCTAATGATATTAAACTCCAAGATGACACCATCCTTCTTGGTTTCACGCAAGGCTCATAAAATACACACAATACTTTGCAATGAAGTAAGGGATGCTGCTGATGAAGGATTAAACTGTACACCTTCTGTCCCAAATTGTAGATTGTTTTGGCTTTCTAACTAGATATACAATATGTCTTAACTCTTAAAACATAATGAAATTTTTGTACCTAGAAAACCAAACTGATCTATAAATTGGAACCGAGGGAGTACTTGATAAAGAATGGAAATGGTTTAGTGCTCAGATTTAATAAAATCTCTACATGTTGTATTGGCCCCATTTATTTGTATATATAAATGATCAGCTTTTCTGAGTAGCAATACGCGTATCACCGCTTCACCATAGATGGTCCTTGTTGCAATGACAGATTCAAACAGGTATTCATATTCTAATGCCCTCCTGCAAGGGAATCTATGCTTTGCTGACAATGTTTTTTTTTTTGAAAGATCCAACCAAGTCGGCATGCTTTGTTTAGCTGCCCACATGCATTTTTTTTTTGTTCTCAGAGCAACCCTCCTTTGCTGTGTCCTCTAGGTTCAAGATGCTCAAGTAATAAGCTAACTAGGTTGCAAACCGAGAGACCCAAACCTCCAACTAGCACACACTGCTCTAACGATTGCTTATGATAGAAAGGAGGGCACCATTTGGAGAGACCAACGTCAACACATCTGAGCACCAGGTATTACTCTGTTTTTAACCAATGCAAGAATATAAATCCTATTCGTAGGATGATTCCATCATCCATTTCCTTTTTCTCTGCCTCCTGCTACTACAATTTCTCCTTGCACACTTCACAAAAAAAAAAAAAAAAAAAAAAAAAAATCGCCTTGCACCCTGTAATTTCTGTGCAGATTCCCATTATCCTCAGCAGATGCTAACTTCACGAGGAAGCGTCACAAGCTAGCAGAAGCACTGAAGCTTTCTCATTTCTGGCCATCTAGATCAAGGCTCATGCAAAGCTACCACCTGCATTGTGCAACCCAGATCTAGGAAGCTCTGCTTTGCAAACATTGCAGAGGTGAAAACGAGGGCCGAAAGGAGTAGATCTGAGCTCCAGAAACCTCTGCTTCACACGTTGCATAGGATGAAAGGAAGCTAACATCTGGAGATAGCACAAGCAGAAGCATATCTGAGCTCCAGGTACTTAACTTTACTTTCAACCATGAATATACTAGCATCATATTCCTTCTGTTCTTTACTCTTGCTATGTTCATCTATTTGTGCTCCGTTTTGTACACAATCTGCATGCTTTCATTAGCAATTTCTTGGGAAATAACTTGGCCTTTCTCCCAACTGTGGACAGGTACTCAAGGATCAACACCAAGCCGTGAAAGACGCCATTTATTATTCTGTGATTCAAGCTCTGCTATTTTAATCTTTTCAAAACGAAGGCTGTAAGGGTGCTGCTGCAAACAAGCACTTGAGCAACAAAGAAGCCAAAGCAGGTGAGATATCCATATGATCAACCATTTTTGCATGAGCTTCTGTGACGCCTTTATTAGTGCTAGTAATACTGATAGCATGGTGCATGAATTGGCATTGAATCACTATACGAGCCAATTAGTTGCAACTTGTCAAAAATCTGTTGTACCACAGTTCATTTTGCAAACTTTATTGTTTACAATAGAGTGAAATGCAAACTTTATTGTTTACTTTACAATATAGATGCTGATTTCTGTTAGAATGAGGCCAACCGACTCTATTCCAAGGCCCAAAGGAGCAAATATACAAGTGCAAATATGCAATGAACCCTCCAAGTAGAGGGGCTATGCTCATCCATTTGGATTATGTCTTCTACGCTTTCTGGTCTGAACGGTAACCATTTAGAGTTTTGGACAATAACTTGGCCTTTGTCTCAGGAACTGAAAGGTTGTATACTCTAAGTTACAGATCATAAAAACTACAAATACACTCACTTTACTGCTTGACTCTCTATGCTAACCTTATTAGCATCATCAGATAGCTTGTCCCCTTTCATGTTTTGTTATCTATTCCATTTTGCTGCACTTGAATACACACAGTTTGCTTAACCATCGTCTTTTAATGTGTTTGTTTCTGTAATCTCCCTCCAACCCGCCCCCAGCATGGAGTTGGAGGGTTCATGAACTCCTGTACATAAACTCTTTTTCTTATCTTAATTAAGAGGCAAAGCTCCTGCCATGTTCTTTAAAAAACAGTTTGCTTAATCAGAGGCTTATCATGGATTTGAAGGAAACCAATATACTTTTTTCATATATAGCACTTTTTATATGTTCGTGATTCCTTCACAAATATATCTGTTCCCCTTTTGCTTCATTATGTTAGGAACCAGAAGGGTGGTTAAATCTATCTGCAAAGAAGCAGCAGAGATCGTCAGCAAAAAGCCTCAATACCTACTTACCACAGGTAGATAATACTATCGGCTACTGATTAATCCAATGCTAACATGTAACTGTTTCAATTAGTCATACTTCAGGACAGCAAAAAAGAAGAAACAAGTAATCTGGTCAACATAAGAATCATTATAGACCCAAGCATTTGAAACTTGTAGCTACCTTGAATCTAATAAAAATGTATATGCTATGTTCAGCATAGTCCAATTTTCAATTTCTGTTGTTCTGACTGGTCATAGTAAATTTCGTTATATAGGGTTTTGCGCAAAAGAACCGCCTTAAGCTATGGAAGCTGCTGTAGCTTCTGGAATATTGAAGATTGTTGGCAACAAGTTAGCTCCACTGCTAATGAAGGAATACAGCTCCATAGTTGGAGCGAAGAAAGATCTCCAAAAGCTCCATGGTCAAGTTGTGGAGATCGGTTGGAAAGTGTAGGAGATAAAGTTGTGGGGAATGATCCATCATTTAATTGGCTCAAAAGAGTTGAAAGATATTGCTTATGAAGTTGATGACATTGTTGATGAGTTCCAGCTTAAGGATGAAAAACATGAAACTGGTGGTATTGTGTCGACATACATATGGAATAAACCAAAATCAATTATATTTCAGTGCAAGGTGGCTACAAAGATCAAGGCAATCAAGAAGAAATTTGCTGCAATTGTGAAGCAAAGAAAAGATTTTAGCACAATAACAAATAGTTTACCAGCTGGTCACCCTGTTCAGCATGTGAACATGACAGTTGGGGAGATGCCATTATTGCCAAACATTGATGCAGCATCTATAGTTGGAAGAGACAAAGATAAGGATGAGTTAATATCTAAACTTGTAGAAGTGAAAGACCAACAAACAATCAACATAGTTTCCATCATTGGACTTGGTGGCTCAGGGAAAACCACATTGGCTAAACTGGTTTATAATGATGGCAACATTATAGACAAGCATTTTGAAGTTAAATTATGGGTTCATGTATCATCACAAGACTGTGGTGCTGAAAATCTTATCGGGAAGTTGTTTGAAGCTATTGCTGGTGAGAAGTCTGATCAATATCCTTGGCAGCAAATGAGCAAAAATATATCAGATAAGTTGACCAAGAAGAGGTACCTACTTGTATTAGATGATATTTGGACTAACGACCAAATTCTATGGGACCAATTCATGGTGCATCTGAAGAGTGGCGCACATGGAAGTGCAATTTTACTCACTATGCGCAGTAGTGATGTTGCGGGAACAGTAAGATCAACATACCAATTTAGCTTGCCATTCTTATCTCTGGGTGCGAGTTGGCAACTGTTCCAACAAAGCTTAGGAATGCATGTGAAACATTTGGAGGATTCTGAATTTGTAGAGGTTGGAAAGCAAATTTTGAAAAATTGTGGTGGTGTGCCACTTGCAATTAAAGTTATTGCAGGCATCCTCCGTGGCAAGAAACTAATTGGAGAGTGGCAGGCCATTAGAGACAACAATTTACTCAATGTTGAGGGTGAAGAAGCTAGTGTATCAGTATCTGCATGTTTGATGTTGAGCTACTTCCATTTGCCTTCCCATATGAAACAATGTTTCACAGTATGTTCAGTTTCTCCTAAAGGTTACATAATAGATAAAGAACAATTGATTGACCAATGGATTGCTCATGATATGATAACTCCAGAAGCTGGTGTTGAGTTCTTGGATATTGGTGACAAGTACTTTAATTCTCTTGTGCAAATGTCTTTTCTTCAAGATGTGGCTGAAGACAGGTATGGAAGAGTCAAATGCAGGATGCATGATTTGGTTCATGATCTTGTGCTGTCCATTTTGGATGACAAAGTTTCACTTGTTGGGCCAAAGGAGTCAACCAGTTCCTCCAAGAGCTGCAGATACTTCTCTTTGATTGAACAGCCGGAAAATCTAGCACCCAAAAATATTTTTAAGAAGACACGTGCTGTATGTATCCCTTGGTGTGGAGGTTACACATATTTCAAGGCAATGAAGCATGCAAAGCACTTGCGCAGTGTCATGGTGGGTTATGTTGGTGCAGAAGAAGTCGGCACCATATCTCAGGTTAAGTATCTGAAATATCTTGCCATGTCACCCGGCTGTAAAATACTTCCTGAGGGTTTCTCAGATATTTGGAGCCTACAAGCACTTCATGTAACACAAAGCTATTCACTTCTCGAGCTACCAAAATCCATTGGTAAGCTGAAAATGTTGAGAACACTAAACTTGTCAGGGTGTACAAAACTAAAGTGTCTGCCAGATTCTATTGGTGATTGTGAAATGATTTCGAGCATTCATCTTTGCGGTTGCCAGAAGCTAACAGTGTTGCCAGGCTCTATTGGAAACCTACGGAAGTTAAGAACATTGAACCTATCAAATTGTAAGAAGCTTACAGTGTTGCCGGACTCTATTGGTAGAAATGAGAACCTAAGGGTTTTGAGGCTAAGTTTCACAAAAATTGAGAGACTTCCATCAGATATCACAACACTAAGAAATCTTGAGTGTTTAGACCTTCAAGGTTGTGATCTCGTAGAACTGCCTGAAGGAATAGGCAAGTTGAAGAAACTTCAGGTTTTGAACCTAAAAGGTACAAATTTAGAAGGAATGCCAATTGGCATTGGACAGCTAAGTCGACTACAAAAGTTGGACTCATTTGTTGTGGGTAGGGGAGAAAAGTTTGCAGGAATCTCAGAGCTTTCAAATGTATCTAGGATTGAGGGACTAACAATCAGAGGTATTTCACATGTGATGGACCCGAATGATGCACACATGGCATGCTTGAAACAGAAGACACACTTACAAAGGTTGGTCCTAGAGTGGAAGACAGACTTATATAGGATGGTAGATGACATGGAAGAGGTAAACACTGAGTTGCAGCAGGATGTGCTTGATGGCCTAGAACCACCACATAGGATGAAAGAGTTGGAAATTCATGGGTATTCAGGTAGGCACTATGCACGGTGGATGCAGAATCAAGTTGGTGGGGGAGTACAGGGCCCTGCTCCCTTCTCAGTTTTGAGGGTGATGAAGCTATCTTCTTTCCCGAAATTGAAAAATCTACATGGGCTTGTGGAGCTTCCTTGTTTGGAGGAGCTTGAGCTGTCTTGGATGTCTTCTCTTGAGAGCATAAGTGGAGGCCCATTTCCTTCATTGGTGAGTCTGAAGATGGTTGGATTGCGTTGCTTGGGAGAGATGTGGATGGTTGCAGAGATGACTATGCCTGATGGAGAGGGTGGATGCTGCTGCAGTTTCACACCTCACTTGGGACAAGTCATCCGAGTTGGTAGTTGCCTAACAGAGTTAAAGATTAGTAAATGTCCTGTGTTGGAGGTGAAGCCACACCTCCCTCCATCGCTGCAGCACTTGGTTATGGAGGACAGTGAGCAGCAGCTGCAGTTACCAGGCCAATCCCGGGGCTCCTCTTCGCCTCCTAATTTTAACCAACTAAAGAAGGTTCAACTTTGTGGTGTGAGTGGATTAGGATATGGGCATGGGTGGGAGCTACTACAACACATGAGGGCACTCGATTCATTGGATATTGATTCGTTCTATGGAGTGGAAACCGAGCTGCCTGAGAGCTTGTGGAGCCTCACATCCCTCCGGTCCCTGAACATAATACGCTGGATTAGTATCTGCATGCTACCCGAGTCGATAGGGGAACTCCGGTCTCTGCAAGAGTTGAGCATTGGATCCTGTCCTAGCCTGAGCAGCCTTCCCCAAACAATCGGTCAACTAACATCCCTCCAGTTGCTTGTAATAGAATCATGCGAAGCACTTCACCAATTTCCCGATTGCCTGGGAGGACTCTGCTCTCTACGCAAACTCGAGATTAGAAACTTGCCAGAGCTGACTTGCCTTCCAGAATCCATCTGCCGCCTCACCACCTCTCTTCAAGAGATCAAAATCTATTGTTGCCTGGGCCTCACATCCTTGCCACAGGGGATTGAAGGCCTCGCTTCCCTTGAAGAGCTATGGGTCTGCAACTGCCCGGAATACAGTCCTTGCCTGAGGGCATAAAAGGCCTCACCGCTCTAAAGGAATTGCTGATCGACGACTGCCCTGGTCTGGAGAGGCGGTGCGAGAGAGGAAAGGGGGAGGACTGGCACCTCATCTCCCACATCCCTCTTATCCTTGGTTTAAATGGATGAGCGGTGGGGCGGGCATGTGGGGAGGATTTGGCTAGATCGGGTGAGTTTGTTGTACTATTTGTACCTATACCTATGAGCAGTGCCCTTTTTCCTTGTGTAGATTCACTAGAGAACCTATTTCCTAATTATTTTTTATTCATTTCAGTCGGTTCCAGGTCAAGTGCTCATACAGCCTGCTCAGGAAATTTGCTTTTGTGTTCACACTTTACTAATGGAAAATCTGCAATTGGAATTATCTAACTACTTGCTGTCGAGACCACTACTGTTACTTGTTATGCCTGCATACCAAAATCAACTGGTTGCCAGTAAGCAAATCATATTTCTAGGTAACTCACTAGTTTCCTTGTACCTTTTTCTTTGCAAGTCACCACTGAAGAAATGCCCTTGTTTGATCATTTAATCATCTTTTTGTGGAGAGCACAGTACCATTTGTGCTTGTGTCTCACAGTCATCCACTTGTGTGCTGTTTGTTGCAAAGGATGGCATCTTGTTTGTATTGCATGGTCCTGTTCGATTCATTCAATCATTTGGGTGTGGAGAGCACAATACCATTTGCACTTTTGTGTGTCACAAGCTACAGAGAGTACCATTATACGATTTTAGTCATGTGCTGTTATTAAAGCCTCTGTGAGTTGATTAATTTTTCACTTGAACACCCAATGGAAAAGGAAACACTAGGGAGCTAGTCTTAGCAAACTAATATGACTTAGTTCAATATGCAAGCACCACAGGAAGTTAAAATTGTTTTGCTTTAGTAATTTCACTGCTGCTGGTGAATATGTAAAGGAAACTCATAGAGACACTCTTGAACTGATTCATTTCTTGAATAGTTTGAATGAGGGTGTATTATCGGCTTTTGAGTATTTGCCTATTTTTGCAGGTCCACTGCACTTTGCAGTTCTGGATTGGCTTCAGTCAAGATAAGAGACCTGCATGGATGAAGAAAGTAGATGGAGATCTTGAGGCTATGTATGATGAACAAATTCATTTCAGTCTTAGCCCGTACCTGTGGATACGATTTGAGAAGTTATATTATATGACGGTATATGTCCAGTAAGCAATAGTGAAGGCTATACCTCTGCTTTGCCATGAAGAAATGCATCAGTTTACTTACTGGTCACAACTTCCATCTTGCCGGTACTCAAGCGAGCTACTGCAAATGAATGTTACAGAGGGGAGCTACTGTGAATGGATTTCCTTTGCTACCAGATGTTATTATGACGTGTAAATTATTGTTGAACTGAACTGTTTATTCTCCATGGAGGCATGACGTGTAAATTATTGTTGAACTGAACTGTTTATTCTCCATGGAGGCATGGAGCTTTCTGCTGTATTCACTGCTCACTCTGCTTTGTCAGACACAGTCAGCGTTTTTTATCAGAACATGCAGAATTTGTTTCATCTCCTTTACATTACATATGAATCCTGATTTGAGAGCGACAGATGTTTTGCTCTGCTGTTCAGTTAACATGATGGTCCCAGCTTTGTCAGTCACAATTCTTCCACACACCACATGTACAGGTAGCAGGAGCCAGTTGAGGTGTATGCATTGCGATTTGCGAGTGATGAACGATGCGTTTTTATTCCCTAGCTGTGCGTTTGTCTGACGATAGATACCTGGCAGGCTCATGAATTCGCCGCCGAGTACGGAAGGCTCACTCTCAATCTCACCGCTTCTCTTCCGGTCTCCGTGTCCAAACCTGCTACACAGGCGAGGCCGTGTCCTCTCCTCACTGCAGAGCGCTTGGGGGCACTGGTGCCGACCGGCCGGCCTAGATGGTGGAGCAGCGGGCGCGGGAGGCGCGGGAGGCTTGTCTGGTACGACTCTACGGCGGCGAACACGCGACGGCGACGGCGGAGCGTCCTGCTAGCTGGGCTGCTGGCCGTCGCTGCAACGCTCAAACAGCAGGCGGTGCACGCCACTTGTTCGACAAAAATGCTGCACAGGTGGAGACTGGAAACTGGGGAGTTGGAGCGGAGGCAGGTTGTCTTGTCATCCAAAGAGCAGCCGGAGCGCCGATCACCACGCTATTACACGCCACTACTCCACGGACCACGGCATTTCGTCATCTTCCTCGAGATATTTCCTTGGCTACTCTTTGGTATGTGTTCTCAGCTCAGCATGCCTCTCCCTCGACACTTGGCAAAGACTTTGAGTCAGTCATCGATCACTCTTGTCCTGATGAACAGAACATGGCATGGCAATCCTGAATTAGTAACTTCTTTTTGCAGGTCATTGCTGAAAGGTTTTCAAGGGGTAATTTACCACAAATGGAGAAGAGAAAGTAAGTTGCTACTCTCTTGTGCCCACTATACATTATTACTAGAGATGGATAGATCGGGTGTTTCATCTTCATTGATTCTATGCTGCTCCTGACTGTTGTCTTACAGTATCCTCATTGACCTTGAAATTTAGCAATAAAAATGATTTATGGTGCAGGTACCTGGTTCCCCGTGACATGCCGTTTGGCCAGTTCATTTTCATACTATGCTCTAGGCTGCATGTATCTCCAGGGACAGCTCTCTTTTTTTTTTTTTTTTTTTTTTTTTTTTTGCGAAGACCAGGGACAGCTCTCTTTGTGCTTGGGAACAGCACTTTGCCCCAAACAGGCCAGGTGAGATTGTTGTTCATCAATATAATTCACCATCTGTCCTCTGATAACTCTCTGATCTCTGCTGAAGCTTTAGACGTTTTGTCCATCGGTTACAGCTTGTGTTACGGTAGGATTGATGTTATAATAAGCAATATATAGGAGCTTGAGTTTTAAGATGCAGAAGGTCTGGCCTCCAGCTCCATACACGCCTTACGGAAGGTACATATACAACCACTCATCGAACGAATTGGACAGAGGCTACCGGGTTGGAAAGGAAAGTGGCTCAACAGAGCGGGCCGCCTCGCCTTGACCTCATCAGTCCTGTCAGCAATGCCCACGTACCACCTCACGGTGTTTCCCCTATCGGCATGGGCCCGAAAGAGCGTCGACAAGTACAGGAGATCTTTTCTGTGGAAGGGGGAAGAGAACGCAAATGGGGGCCACTGCCTCGTCAATTGGCCTACCGTGGCACGGTCGAAGGATCTAGGTGGCCTTGGCGTCCCGGACCTAGAGAAATTTAGCAGGGCATTGCGTTTGAGGTGGCTCTGGCAGGAGTGGACGGATAGCTCCAAACCTTGGGTTGGAATGGAGCTCCCCGCAATGACCTCGACCGAGCTCTTTTCAATGCATCCACCAAGGTCATTATTGGGGATGGCTGCAAGGCGCGCTTACGGCTCGATAGCTGGCTTGATGGTGAGGCCCCAAAGCTCCTAGCACCCAACCTGTTTGACCAAATAAGATTTAAGAAAAGGACGGTCCAGGTTGAGCTTCACAACAACACCTGGGTTGATGCCCTTAGGGGACGGATTACCACTCCAGTGCAAATTGAAGAGTTTGTCTCGCTATGGCTCAGAATACAACAGGTCCAATTGACACCAGGCACTCCAGACACTATTGTTTGGAAATGGACGGCAGACGGAGTCTACTCGACACGGTCGGCGTACAGAGCTCAATTTTATGGCTCCCATAGATCCTTCAAAGGGGACCTCATATGGAAGGCACATGCGGAAAACAAATGCTTGGTATTTGCTTGGATTTTGGTGAGGGAGAAAATACTCACAACGAGATAATCTTGAAAGAGGGATGGCCACATCAAGACCACTGTGCCACATGCAACGGACCCCTTGAAACACCCTTACACTTGGTCCTACTATGCCCGTTTGCAAAAGCAGTTTGGAGCCACATCCTACAGTGGGAGCATTTTGACGCATCCCTAGTCTTGCCGGTCGATGATCCGGCACACTTCATTCGTGGTGGGAGGAAGCACAATCAAAGATAGACAAGGAGGACGTAAAAGCGCTTCAACGGAATGGTCATCTACACCGTGCCGGAACATATGGAAAGAGAGAAATAGAAGAATATTTTCAAACGAATTTGAGACGCCATTGCGGGTAGCCCAAAGAACCAAAGACGACATTGAGCAAAGGAGAAGGGCTCACGAGTGGGGTGTGTGATGCTTTCTTGTGTTTTTCGACTTACTGATTTCTCTTTATTGCCCGGCTAGGCCGGGGCAAACCCTCGTTTAATCTGCTGTACATAAAACTCTATTTCCTAATTCCTATCTTAATCGAAAAGGCAGAGCTCCCGCCATTACCTTTCAAAAAAAAAAGATGCAGAAGGTCGAAACTAGGCATGTTTTTGTTTCGGCGATAGTGCACGCCGCTAGCGTTTGGCGTAACGGCATGGCCCGGGACATGGCATTGGCCGCCTGCTTGTTCTGGCGGCGGTGACGCTTTGAGGGCGCCACTTTCCTCGCTGGAGACGCCGTCTTTTCTTCAAGTGGATCTCTACGGGTGAAAACCAACACCGGTGGGTGGGCGGCGATGGCGTCTTTGGATGGCATTTTTCTCGTTGGAGACGTCGTTTGTGGAAGATCCCTTGGGTGTCGGCCGGTGTCAACATCGGGTGGCGGCTAATCGCCACGCTTACGGGGCCTTATCTTTGCCCGGGATCCGGAGTCTCCAATGGTGGACGAGTTACCGTTGTTTTCTTTTGTTATTTGTGCACGGTGTTTTTCGGGTGACTTTGTTTTACCTGAACAACTTGTCTTTTAGTTGTAATTTTGTTGGCCTGATGCATCCTCGGATGACTGAAGCCGGAAATATAATTTCCTTTATCTAAAAACAAAAAGCTGAATTGATTGTGACGATGCATTTTTTTCCCCACTGCTAGCCTAAGGGAAGTGTTTATGACTCGTACAAGGACAAAGACGATTTCCTGTACATGTGCTATAGTGCTAGAGCAGCGAGAAGACAATTTGGCTGACCTGAAGTGCTCTAGAATTTTTCTCTGTTTTGCACCCAGCTAGTCCATGCACGTGCAAATGTGTTATGTTTAGTCTGTGCATATACATTGTACATGTTGTCAACTACTCAACTCTGTACATATTCATATTGTGCTACTATGTATTCATCATGTATATAGTAAAAGAAGTAGGTCTATCATTCCACAGGCTTGTTCTGATTTTCTGAATCGCCCCACCACTCTCCCCTCGTGTCGTGTTTGACCGATTTCAGATCAGCCACGCTCGAGCAAGCCCAAACTGCAAGCCCATGGCATATCCCAATCGACGGGCAGCCATGGAATGGGCGAACCTTCCTGCCTCCTTGTCCTTGGCCATGGACGGCCCCATTGCCTGCACTGCATATGGCGGCGAGGGAGTGGGATCGCGGCCATGGCAGCGGCGCGCTACTGTGCAACCGTGGCGGTGTAGCGATGGGGGCTGCGGCGCACCAGTTCTCGCTCCTGGCAACAGGAAGCCCGCCTTGCTCAGCACCTGTTCGGCAAAATGTTCCACAGGTACAAAAGCTTTCCAAATCCCGTCGTTCTCTTTCAATTTGCCTTGGGTTCTGCTTCTCTTGAGTTTTCCATTGCATTTGCATCCGTGGAGTGGAAGTGGAGTCTGGAGGGCCCATGTTTATGTTTTGGAATTCAAAACTTTCCGCCGACGATGATTTTGCTTGAATGAACATCATCCTAGGTACAGTACTACCTAGTATACTAACACCAATATAATGCCTTTTGAACTCACTGCTCGCATGGAACTCACCGGCCCAGCACACTGGCCGTCGGGCCTCACGTGCCGTAACTGGCCTTCGGCCCAGGCACGGTCCTATGGGCAGATTTTTGTGCCGTGTCGGCCCGTTGAGCTCGGCTAAAGTCGCGGTGTACCCTTTTCAGCCTACACTAAATTATCCGTGTCAACATGCTTGGGCAACAAAACACTATCTTGCGCATTGTGCTTGGCAACGATCATAGTCCGTCCCTGCAGGCGTGGACTTTTTTTTGTGGAGTGTCGCCTGAATATATAAAACTGGAACGCGTACAAGAGCAAAACCATTCCAACAGATGCCAGTACTACTCTAGCCTCTAGGGTAGGTGGTTCGTACTAGTAGTTGGGTTTAGTAATAGGAACTAGGAAGCATGTCAAGCAAGCATGTGCAAACTAGCAGTGAACATGCATTGAACACTGGTGAATGAATAGGACTTGTACATGTGGATTCAAGCCTGTGCATAAACATTGTACATGTTGTCAACTACTCGACTATGTACATATTCATATTGTGCTACGTACTCTGTATTTATGTATATAAGTAAAACAAGTAGGTGTCAACTACTCAACTCTTGTACATATTCATATTGTGCTACTCTGTATTTATGTATGTATATAGTAAAAGAAGTAGGTCTATCATTACCATTCTTGTGTGACTTTTGAGACAGACATGACATGTGAACAATGAAGTGTGTGGATTTGTCCTGCTCTAGAAAACTACAGTTGACCTTATCATTCTTATCATCAGCTAATTACGCTGACTTCCCTAACTTTTTTTTATTAAACCGCCGCAGATCCTAAAAAAATCCTTGTAGAACATGGATCTGTTACCTAGCTAGAATATGCAACGTCATGGCTTAGATCAGCTTTTGGTTGGATGGATGCATGGATCCCTGCCCAAGAAATGGGATATGGGGATGAAACATCACTGTATATAATACTCTACCGTAGTCAAACTCATCACCAATTTAAGGGGACAAATTAAGATGAAGTTTTAACGATGAAGCAACGACAGAGAGAGCAGTTGGCATCCATGCATCATCAATACTATTATTATTATTTTAGTTTATTATGTAAGCTGTGTACGTGTGGCCTGCACTGTGTAGCGTGTCCACCAATGCCATTGCCATGTATTGTACGTATTATATACTTATTTATAGTATACATTTACAGACAATGAAAATGGAATGGACGGGACGACCCAACATGCCAGCCTGCTCAATCACACCCAACATGCTCTATCTACCCTGCTTCCCGCTATAGGCGACGACAACAGCAAGTGCAGGGCGACAACGAGTAATAGCAGCAGAAGCAGGGTGGCTCATTGTGATGGATCATCAAGGTGGCGGCGGCGATGAGGGCCAGCAGCTGGATGATCATCGTGGACGAGCTGTCGCCAACAGAAGAAGATGGAAAGCAGCATCAGCTGCTGGGCGACCAGAGGGAGGTCACTGTCGCTGGAGATCGACAGGGGAATCACCTCTGAGAAGCAGCAGTCGTCGTCGTCGTGGCGGAGCTGCGGCGGCCAGCTTCGAGGAGAGCCTGTCCCACTCCCTCTCCCTCTCCCATCAAGAAGAGAAGGATGACGAGGTTGAGCTACGATGGGCGGCCATCGAGAGGCTGCCCACCATGGACAAAGCTCCACACCTCGCTGCTCCCCCACAGACCATGACCACCATCACCAGGTGGTGCCGGTGGACGTCGCGCGAGGCTGGGGTGCGGCGGAGCGGCGCATGGTAGTGGACACCCTCATCTCCAACATCCACCGCGACAACCTCCGGCTTCTCCGCAGCGGCGCCGAGGATGGACAGGGTCGGCGTCCACCCACCCACGGTGGAGGTGCGGCCGGCGCGACGCCGGCGTCGGGCGAATGCCGTGTGGTGCGTGGGAAGCCACTGCCCACCCTGCGGAACGCCGTCGTCTCCAGCCTTTACGTGTGCTCCACCATGCGGGCCTCAACCGTCGGCAAGCCGCCAGGGATCCGCATCGACCGGCGTCGGGCGTCGTCGTCAAGCGTCCAGTCGACGCTGCTCCTCGGACCCCCTGGCTGCGGCAAGACCACGCTCCTCAAGGCGCTGCCGAAACTCAACAACGCCCGCCTCAAGGTCACTTTGGAGACATAGAGTACAATGGTGTGGAGCTGAAGCACTTCGTCCCGGAGAAGACAGCGGCTTACATCGATCGATCACGACCTTCATGTCCCCGAGATGACTGTCGAGAGAGACCATCGACTTCTCTGCAAGATTCCAAGGCGTTGGCAGCAGAGAGCAGGTTACTATACTGGAGTAATTAAATAGCTTCATTCATCAACCGCTCAGTCTCACTACCGCTCTATATATGTTTCTCAAAATCATGAAGGAGGTGATCGAAAGGGAGAAGGCGGCCGGGATTACCCCTGACCCTGATGTCGACACTTATATGAAGGTAAAACACTAGTTTTATCAAAAAAACACATCAGCTTTTATATAGTTTATCCATCAGTTTTTATATAGTTTATTTTTTTAGATAATGATTTATATAGTTTATTATCATGCAGTCCTTTCTTTTTTGATTATCTAACAAGCAACAATCATAGAACGAGCACAGATTCTACTTCAATTCTAATGGCCATTATATGTTATTCCATATATATATATATATATAGGCGATATCTGTGGAAGGTTTAGAAAGGAGCATGCAAACAGACTACATTATGAAGGTATATATAGTCGTATCTTAATTGTCACCTACTAAGGAAACATGCATGGGCTTGATCCACTCTATAAGAATCTTTATGAATGAATAAGCTCTGCTGCCTCGATTGACAACAGATCATGGGACTTGACATATGTGCTGACATAATGGTGGGAGATGCAATGAGAAGAGGCATTTCAGGTGGTGAGAAGAAGAGACTAACCACAGGTGATTCCACGATAGCTAGAATTATCTGATGATGATGATGGCATTATCCCAAATACAATTATGTAGGGATTGAGCTAAAATACTACAAGCCATAATTATGATAGAATGACATAGTACTCCATTTCATTTCTTCTTCTTTGTTTTTTTAATTTAAAGGGATCCCCAGTCCGTATGCATTGCAAACTGAAAATTACTGGTTTTGGTTTAAAGAAGGGAAAGATATAGGTCTACATAGGTAGCTAAATTTGGTTGATTCAATTGTTGATGGTTGTTTCATTTTGGAAAAATTGTCTAACTGTTTCCTTTTTTAAAAAAAATTGTCAACTATCAGGAGAGATGATAGTAGGACCGTCGAAAAGCACTCTTCATGGATGAAATATCAACTGGGTTGGATAGCTCCACAACCTTCCAAATTGTTTCTTCTCTCCAACAGCTGGCTCATATCTCAGAGTCTACCATATTAGTCTCACTTCTTCAACCAGCGCCCGAGACTTATGAGCTTTTTGATGATATTATACTGATGGCTGAAGGAAAAATTGTATACCATGGATCTAAGAGTTGCATTATGAGTTTCTTTGAATCATGTGGATTCAAGTGCCCTGATAGGAAAGGTGCTGCCGACTTTCTCCAAGAGGTAATACACTGTAATGCAAAATTGGTTCTGTAGTCCTTTATATCGCTTATGTGTAGGTCTATTGACCATTCTCTTCTGCTTAATGAAAAAGGGCTATATTCCCCAATCGCAAAAAAATATATATATATATATTTCTGTAGAAACAAGCAGCAGTGGAGAATCTTGCAGTTTTGTGTTACAATTCCTATATCATATCATCATTATTTGTTCATAACATCAGTTGGGGAATAGCATATAATTCTTTTAACCAAAACATGTTTCCACTAGAACAAAATGAGTATATGGAAGCTTGGCATTAATTGGTTATCTATGTTTCTACTATAGTCTTCTATGAAGGAAACAATAATCCGAATCTCTATAGCTCTTGTAAACTCTATGTCTCTATCTGAATCATCCTATTTATGCAGTAATGCAAAATGTCTTGCATGCCAAATTTTGTTTGATGCCTTAGCATATCATTTTTTTTTTCTTTTGCAATGTCCATAATAGCTAAACACAATATTTAGATTGACGGAGTATTCTATATTTTTTTTGTTGGCACATGCTTCATGTTTCACCATTTGTGTAACCTACCAAAGAGTAATATCTATTGTTTGTGAAAGGATCATGGAAAACGATTAACAATTGTACATATGAAGCAATAGCCAGTTATAGACTGCATTATATTTTCGGCTAATTGGTTAACTCCATAAAGCTAGGAATTCTCATTCATCCATACTTGTATATAGGTCTTGTCAAAAAAGGACCAACAACAATATTGGATCAGCCGCGCAGAAACATACAATTTTGTTACTGTTGACCAATTCTGTGAGAAGTTTAGAGTGTCTCAAATTGGTCAAAGTCTTGCTGAAGATATTTCAAAACCATATGACAAATCAAAAGGGCATAAAAATGCATTGTCCTACAGTATCTACTCGTTATCCAAGTGGGACCTCCTCAAAGCATGTTTCGCAAGGGAGCTTCTCCTCATGAAACGGAATGCCTTCATCTACATAACAAAAACTGTTCAGGTAAAGCACTTAGATATGATCTTTTTTGTAGAAAAACACTGTTAATAAATACAAATTGTTGAACATATATAGACCCTCAAAAAATGCTGAACATGTGATTATGTATTATAAAAAACACTAAACCTTGCCACCTAATTTTATAGTTCTACAAGAATGCATGGACTGAATATCGGTGATCATATTTTTGCCAAAAAAAAGAATATCGGTGTTCATATGGAAATCACACATATTATTATTATTTTCTTCTAGCTATACACCAAAATGTGTGGGATGTATCTAGTGCTAAAAGCTTCCTCAAATCATGGGAATTGACGAAATTTACAGTACCTAGTTTGTTCTATGAGCTAAGAAAAGTGGAATGTTGGAACACCACAACATCTACATTGATTCCCCATGCATTACAAAGAAAAAGGTTAGCACATTGATAGTCTGCATTAATATTACTTGAAATTACTACATGATTTGATATTTTAAAAAATAAATTCGCATGTGCTTATATGAACATTACAGTATTTCAGTGTGCTACGGTGAAAAAAAAAAAAGTATATCTTATGGCAGATATGAATTAATATATGATTCTACATTTTTCTTAGCGTAACCAATAAAGATTAACAGTGCATTCTTACTGCAGCTTGCATTACTTGCCACTATTACTGGCACAGTATTTTTGCGTACACATATGGGTGTTGATAGAGTTCATGCTAACTATTACATGGGTTCGCTCTTCTATGCACTCATCCTCCTGATGGTGAATGGATTCCCTGAGCTTGCCATGGCACTTAGTAGACTTCCAGTCTTCTACAAACAAAGAGACTATTGCTTCTACCCTGCATGGGCTTATGCAGTACCAGCTTTTATCCTAAAGGTTCCAATCTCTTTAGTTGAGTCAATAGCTTGGGCGTTACTATCTTACTTCCTCATCGGCTATACTACTGAGGCATCCAGGTAGGAATTACAAATTTGGTATGCTTATATGTGTCAACCTTTATCAGCATATAAGCTTGTTTAAATGAAGATGTAAACCACGCCTATAAGACATTTTTTCCTTAGTATTGTAGCAAAAAAATATGCCTTGGTAGATTAACTAATCTTTTAATGACCTGATCCGATGAGGTCAATTAGATATGTCCACCTTAGGCCTTGTTTATAACTCTATTTCTATCATTCAGTTACTACTATTTTCTCAAAAAAGAAGAGATTTTGTTACTGCTTTATATATTCTACCATGAATCATTTGTGTGCGCAGATTCTTCCGTCATCTTCTTATCCTCTTCTTGATCCACACTGGATCGTTATCGATGTTTAGATGTGTTGCCTCTTACTGCCAAACAATGGTTGTTGGTTCAGTGGGTGGTACAATGTCATTTCTAGTCATCCTTCTATTTGGGGGTTTCCTCATTCCTCGTCGTAAGGCATTCTCATGGTTTCATGAATTTATACTTAAAGCAAGATATTGACCTTCAAGTATTAATAAAAATTTCCTAATACATTTTTGTGTCAAACTGGTATAGCATCCATGCCTAATTGGCTGAAATGGGGATTTTGGCTTTCTCCATTATCATACGCTGAGATAGGCTTAACTGGAAATGAGTTCTTGGCACCAAGATGGCTAAAGGTAAACTACGACATAAAATAATTTGTATTAATAATTGTAGAATCCTCCATAGCTGATGGTGTATTTGTTGTGTACACTATTTGTATAATTTTACTTTAGTTTACTACTACCTTATTCGCAGAACTGAAAGTCTAATTTTTGTGAAGGTGTAAAACTAACTTATTTCCCCCTTTTAATTGATTCCTACTGACACAATACAAAATATAACAAAAGGTATATAAATATGTAGTTTTTTTCAGCACTCTTAGAAATTGTTTCTATTTAAAATATAACCAAAGGTATATAAATATGTAGTTTTTCAGCACTCTTAGAACTAATTGTTTCTATTTAAAATATAACAAAGGGTATATAAATATGTAGTTTCTCAGCACTCTTAGAACTAATTGTTTCTATTTTGATAGTTTACGGTATCGGGTGTGACACTTGGACGGAGGATATTAATGGATAGAGGGTTGAACTTCTCCAATTACTTCTATTGGATTTCAGTTGGAGCAATAATTGGATTCATTTTTCTTATTCAATATAGGTTTTGCCATTGGCTTGACTATTAGAAAGCGTAAGTGCATTATGGCTGAAATTTTCTTTGAATTAAAAATCTAGAATGCTTGTATTTTTCATATGTAATGCAATTGTGAATTTGATGAAATCATATGATGAATAGTTCAAATATCAAAGCACAAACTGTTCTAATCTCCCATGTATCACATTCTCAGCTCCAGGAACTTCTAGAGCTATAATTTCTCGTGATAAGCTTACCACATTTAATGGGAGAGACCAATGTCTGGCTAAAGACATTGACGATGGTATACATAAGACACAAGAAGAAAATTCTTCTACTCCCAATATGACTGGTTAGTCTCAATTCTAGTGTGCAACAGAATATAGCTTCAGTATCATTGAAATGGAACTCACTTTTCAATAATCAAATATTATGCAGGAAGAATGGTATTGCCTTTCACACCCTTTGCAATATCATTTCAGGATGTGAACTACTATGTGGACACACCTGCGGTAATTATCAAACCCTAAAAAGTCAAGACAATTACTAGTCAAAGTCGTGCTTCATGGATTAACATATGGGCATGGCGGACACTTTGTGCTTCGTAATGAATCAAACAAAAAAAAATGTAACTTAATAGAAACAAAAAATTGAGTACATTTTACCATAAAAGTGTTTTGTTGCAGGAAATGAGGGAGCAAGGTTACATGGAGAGAAAACTTCAACTTCTCCACAACGTCCACAGGGAGCTTTCCAACCAGGAGTCCTTTCGGCACTCATGGGTGTTATTCTTGGTGCGGGAAAACAACCTTGCTTGATGTTCTTCTTTGGGAGGAAAACTGGTGGTGTTATTGAAGGAGATATAAGAATAGGAGGCTATCCTAAAGTTCAGGAAACCTTTGCTAGGATATCGGGTTCTTGTGTGAACAAACTGATATTCATTCCCCACGGATCACGGTGGGGGAGTCTGTTGCATATTCAGCTTGGTTTAAGCCTTCCTACAGAAATCAACTCCAAAACCCGAAATGTGAGTTATATTTTATGAAATGTCATAGATAAGAGGATTTTTTTTTTTCATAATTATATCTTAGCTACCAGGAAAAAATTATAAAGAACTGCAAGGTGACTACTATTATTTTCCCTCACGAGGAATTTGTCAATCAAGTTCTAGAAACAATTGAGTTGGACGAAATAAGAGATGCTTTGGTTGGAATACCAGGCATAAATGGACTATCTACGAGAACAAAAGCGGCTCACAATTGCGATTGAGCTTGTATCGAACCCTTCAATCATATTCATGGATGAGCCAACATCGGGGCTTGGATGCAAGGGCAGTTTGCTATTGTCATGCGTCTTGGTGAAGAACGTTATGGACACAGGTCGAACAGTTGTGTGCACCATTCACCAACCGAGTATTGAAATATTTGAGTCATTTGACGAGGTAATATATACCATTTTTGTACCCTTCCTCAAGAATAAAAAGAGGCACTAGAAAATAATAGGAAGAATACTTTCTAAAGTCTAATCTTCCAAGAACAAGATGAAGTATAGGTTATATCCCGAGAACAATATGAAGCACTAGAGAACCTAATAAAAATTCATGCAAGCTTAGATGAAACTCCTACTAATCCAATCTCCGAGAAATTAATTTTTCATGGAGACATTAGTTGTCTACCTAAACAACCGTAAACTACATCCATTACAAAACCTTCCTCAACCATCTTATGTCTAAGTTCTTGATATGCTAAGAGTAAAATTAAACCTATTATTTCCAAAGACAATAGTTATTTCATCTAATTTAATGCATCTTGTTGATACACATTTGTAAAATTCAAATCTAGCTGATCTTGATGAAAAGAGGCGGACAATTGATCTATGTGGGTCCGCTTGGACACCGATCATGTAAGGTCATCAAATATTTCCGGGTAATCAAAAGGAATCTTAATTTATCTATACACATGTATGATTTGTATTGTTTGCTTAAAAATGTATAATTTATATTGTGATTGAAACCCATGAAAGTCTTCTTATTTTGCTTGCAAACAGGCTTCACCATGGTTTCCATTTTCCCCATATTTTCAAGAATAGTGTTATTGTTATTTCTTTGTATTGTCCCCATAAATTACAATGTACATAACCATGGAATAGCCAAGTTCAAGAATGACCAATATATTCTACTATAAAGTTAACCCAGATTTAGTTTGAATTAAGGAAAATCAACATTATGATCCTAGGCTAACCTACTTGTGAAAATATTCCCCCTTTTTTTCTAGGCAATTCCTGGGGTGCCCAAGATCAAGGACAACTATAACCCATCAACATGGATGCTAGAAGTTACCTCAACGTCAATGGAAGCTCAACTCGGAGTTGACTTTGCACAAGTTTTTAGGGACTCATCAATGTACAAGTAAGCTTTTCAAATATCATTGAAATTAACTATAAACAGTGTAACAAACACTTTAATACTATAATTGTGCAATACAACATGCAAAACAAGTTGAGGTGAGGCATTGTGCATCTGGAGGAAAATAATTAAACATGAACCCCAAAAAGCAATTTGATTAGGTAGGAACTATTTTGCCATGAATACCCTCTTATTTGATAGGAATTAAGTTTTGCATAAGATTTGTGCTAATAATAAGTTGTTGGTGATTGAAGGGATAAAGATGAACTTGTAAAACGCTTGAGTGTACCACCTTTGGGTACAAGCAATCTCCATTTCCCAACACGATATCCACAAAAGTTTTTGGAGCAGTTCAAAGCATGCATTTGGAAACAATGCTTATCATATTGGAGGACACCATCCTACAACTTGGTGCGGATTGTGTTCATAACATTCACTTGCATTGCCTTCGGGGCCTTATATTGGCAGCAAGGGGACATAAATCGTATGTATGTAAACCATCACTTTTCCACATCATGCCACATCATATCTCTTAGTTATATTTTCTTAATTTGTGTATAATTTTGTTAATACTTTTCATGTGTAGAAATGACCAGCAAGGTTTGTTCACCATATTGGGATGCATGTATGGCACCACTCTATTTGCTGGCATCAACAATCGCCAGTCGGTGATGCCATTTGTCTCCATTGAACGTTCTGTTGTGTATAGAGAAAATTTGCGGGAATGTACTCTCCTTGGGCATACTCTTTTGCACAAGTAAGTATGGACTCGTTGCAAGTCACTTACAAAAAGAGGCTTATATTCCCAATAAGGTTTAGATATATAGTTAGTACTAATTAGCATATGAAGGCTTTGAATTTATTTTATGTTTCTTTTTCCCATTTAGGTTGCTATGGAGATTCCTTATGCTTTTGTGCAAATATTATTGTTCATGTTCATAGCTTACCCTATGATAGAGGTACGCATGGGAAACAACAAAGTTCTTCTGGTTCTTTTATACCATGTTTTGTACGCTGCTCTACTTCCTATACCTTGGAATGATGATAGTGTCACTCACCCCAAACATCCAAGTGGCGTCCATATTAGCATCTATGTTCTACACTATACAAAATCTCATGTCTGGCTTCATTGTGCCTACTCACTCGTAAGTCCTTCGACCCACCTACATAGTTTTTCTCAATTTTGTTTGCGATGTTCAAGAAGTTTTTTGCCCAATGTACAATAGAGTTTCTCTAACTTGTTAGTGGAACAAAGGAGTGGCAAATGATCTATTTCCAACTCCACATAATTTTCCCCTGTTCGCCTCACTTTTAGTCAAGAATTTAATATAGCCACATGTATACATACACTATTTAAATGATTCCAAAAGAAAACTCTAGTTTCGGATGAAGAAAAGATTCAGTGGTAACGTTTTTATTATGTATATACAATACTAAGGTTTATATTTGCTTCTTGTTCCATTCTTTTTTTTTTTTTGGCAAATAATACCAAAATGGTGGTTATGGTTGTACTACACGTCCCCATGTCATGGACACTCAATGTATTCTTCACCACCCAGTTTGGGTATGAGGACCATAAGAAGATTGACGTATTCGGGGAGACCAAATCTGTGGCATCATTTGTGAGAGACTACTTTGGCTTTCGACGTGACTTGCTACCATTGGCGGCTGTAGTTTTGTTAGCCTTCCCCATCTTTTTTTTGCCACTATGTTCGGTTATAGCATTTCAAAGCTAAACTTCCAAAGGAGATAGATGGGTAAATAATCAAAAGCAAAATATTAGTTTGCATGGTTAGCTAAATTTTAATTTTTTCACATGTATTTATAAAAACAAATTCAGTTTGCCACCAATACTAAAAGGCAATATTGTGTATATTAGATAATGCTAGAGTATATTTGGTAGTTTAGGATATTGCCCTATGTATCCGAGGAGACAATTTAGCCCTCAATCCCTTATGTTATATATATGTATTGCTCGAGAGACGCAATGCAATTAATCACATGATTTATCGGGCCGTCATTTCTGAGAGTCCAAGTGTATTTGCACCAGGATCATGCACTTAATGTCGCCTAGATATGGTACACAGATTATTTATAGAATTATTGAGCTTCATTGATAGAGGAAAATCAGAGTTCTTACATGGTCTCAGGGAGTGCGTGATAGGCAAGTTAACACGAGTGATGCACGATGCGTTTATCTTCCCTGGTAGTGCGTTTGTCTGACGAAACGTGGCCAACTTGTCGCCAGCCTCGTGAGTTCGCTGCCGACTATGGTGGCTCGACGCCTCCAGCCGGAGTCCGTGCCGTCTGCGTATTGACCCTGCCGTGGGAGCCGTGGGGCGTGGGGGCACTCGAGCCAGGCAGGGACAGCGGACGGAGCCATGGTTGGCGGAGAGACGAAGCTAGGCAACATGCCCAGCGCGAGCGGCCTGCCTGCATCCTTTGGCAGCAGCCGACCAGCCGCCAGCAACAGGGCACGGGCACGGGCACGGGCATGGATTGGGAGTGAACCGTGGCCTGATTGCATCCTTTGGCACCGTGCAGCCCCTGCGCGTGCACGTGGAATCCCGAGCGTTGATGTCCTGGGGATGTCAGGTCACGTGAGCACTCAAACAAGTCGGCAGTGCGCGCCGCCTGTTCGACGAAATGCGCCACAGCGCACTGGTGGAGACTTGGTTCGTCAGTCGCCATGGTACGTGTGCCAAAACTTCGCGGCAACTTCCCTGATATTTTGAACATGTCATTTTCTTTTCTGAAGAAGAGAGTGAAATATTGATTTCTTGATTGCTTTGTTTGGGTCCCTCCATCAGTCCATCTTAATTGTGGCATCAACCATGGAGGCAGGCAATTCGCTCTGAGAAAATTCTGGCAATCCTGCTCCACGTTTCCAGCTCACCTTCCTCGATTTCTTTGTCACTTGATGCCAATACTCAGAGCTGGTCAATCACCCTTGGCTGCTTCTCTCCTGTCATCATCAGTACAGTGCAGCACGTAAACTTTTGCAGTGACAACACATTACTATGTAAGAATTGCAGCATCCTAGAATTCTTATAAGTCCTGCCCCTTAGGCCCTTAAATGCAATCTATAAAGGTTAGATACTCAGACGTGTTTATGTAAGGTTAAGCTCAATAAATCTTTCTTTCAGCTCAGCTTTCTCTTTTTTTTCTTTGTCACTTTATCTTGGCACTTGACCGAGACTCAGAGTTTATCAATCACTCTTGGCTGCTCCTCCCTTGTCCCGTAGAATAGTGCAACACGTTAACTTTTGAGATCCAGCCTCTCTTTTTTTCTTTTTGTCACTCTTGGCTGCTCCTCTCTCTCTGAAAATTCTGGCAATCCCTGCTCCACGGTGACTATTACGCACTTGGTACGCGTTTCCAACTCAACTTTCTCTCCTTTTTCACTTTGTCTTGGCACTAGACCAAGGCTCAGACAGTCAATAAACACTTGATCAATCAAGGTATTTTGTTTATTTTTGATAAAGAATATAAATCCCATTTGATTTTCATGCTTACTCCAGTCAAGAATTTGTTTATTTCGTCTCTGATGCTTGTACTTTTTTTTCAGCACATAAATCTGTAAACTGAAGGTACTTAATACTGGAGCACTCATCAGTCATAGATCATAATCTGGGCAAAGGACTGCTATTTGTTTGTCAGTTCTAGAGGCACTGGTATGTTAATGTTGGCATTGTTGAATAGTTAATATTCATTTGCTTTGTGTCTTGTACTTCCTATATCCTGCTCTCTAATTTTCGGACATAGATGTCACTTCTTATGTCGAGTTCACTGTTATGTTAGAAGGAATTCTACATTATTAGTAAAGGAGCACATCAGCAACACGAAGACCCAAAGGCGGGATGCGTACTTGAGAACCTGTTTACCCAGGTAAGATATATCAAATATACCTGCTACTGTTTCGTACACTTCTATCAGATTATTATTTGAATGAAATCTTCTCGGACATTTTTTTTGTTACTGTTCATGCATTAATGCAGCAGAAAAAAACTAATACTCGCATGAAAGCACAATAGGAATGATTTAGTTTCATCATGCATATAGAGCCATTATTTGTTACAGCTCAATTTTTGAATTCTGGCCTTATGTTTCGCAGATCACTGTGAATTCATTTTTGCTGGAAATTAATATCTGGCACAGGAGAATCTGTAAGAAAAATGACCGGGGTAGAAGCTGCTGCCATATCTGCTTTAGTATCTGGAACCTTGAAGGTTGTGGGCAGCAGATTAGCTCCATCTCTAATCAAAGAGTACAGATCTATAGTGGGTGTCAAGGAAGATCTCCAGGAGTTCTGTGGTCTTGTTGAGGAGATCAACTTCCGGCTGGAAACAACAAAAAGACAACTCTATTGGAAGTAGACAATCATTTGCTTCGCTCAAAAAAGTTGAAAGATATTTATTATGATGTTGATGATGTTGTTGATGAGTTCCAGCTGAAGTATGAAAAATATAAGTCTGATGGTGATGGTGGTACTGTGACCAGATACCTATGCACAATACCAAAATCATTTGTATTTCAATGCAAGGCAGCCAACAAAATCAAGGCAATCAAGAAGAGATTTGCTGCAATTGTGAAGCAAAGAACTGACTACCTTGCAGTAGCAAATAGTTTGTCAGTGGATCCTCCTGTTCGACTTGCGAATGTGAGAACAAAGGAGGTCACATCATTACCTAATGTTGACGAGGCATTAGTAGTTGGAAGAGACAAAGATAAGCAGAAGATAATATCCATGCTTGAAGAGAAATGATGATCAACGGAAAATTAAGGTAGTTTCTATCATCGGGCTTGGCGGGTCAGGGAAGACTACCTTGGCTAAACTTGTTTTCAATGATGGTAACTTTATAGAGAGGCATTTATTTGAAGTTAGACTATGGGTTCATGTATCAAAGGAATTTGTTGTCAATGATCTCATCAAAAAATTGTTTGAAGCTTTTTTCTGACAATAATCCAGGAACACATGCCTTGCCTTATATGAACCAAACAATCTCAGAGAAGTTGAAGGGCAAAAGGTTTCTTCTTGTATTAGATGATGTTTGGACCAATTCACGAGATGAGTGGGAAGAATTCATGGTATGTCTAAAGGTAGGCGCACCTAAAAGCAGGATTTTACTTACTACTCGGAACAGAGAAGTTGCAGTAATAGTGGGATCCACCAACCAATTTCACTTACCATTCTTGTCTCCAGAGGACAGCTGGCAACTATTCCAACAAAGCTTGGTAACACGTCCAACAGGTTGGGGTTTCGAATTTGAAGAGATTGGGAAAGCAATTGTGGACAAATGTGGTGGGATGCCACTAGCAATTAAAGTACTTGCAGGTGTTCTCCATGGGAAGGAGCAGATAGAAGAGTGGCAGGATGTGAGAGACAAAAATTTATTGCATGTTGATGGTAAAGAAGATAGAGTAGCTGCATGCTTAAGGCTAAGCTATTTCCATCTGCCATTTAATCTCAAACAGTGTTTTACAATATGTTCAGTGTTTCCTAAAGGTCATAGGATTGATAAAGGACAATTGATTGACCTATGGATTGCTCATGATATGATCACCGTAGAGCATGTTGGCCACAACCATTTTGAGTCTCTTCTGCAAGTGTATTTCCTACAAAACGTCAAAGAAAAGATGGGAGAGTGACATGTGGGATGCATGATTTGGTTCATGATCTTGCCTTGTCCATCTTCGGCGATGAAATTTCACTTGACATGCCAAACGAGGCAAGTAGCAGTACCACAAAGAGCTATAGATATTTTTCTTTGATGAAACAACCAGAACATATGCCACCTAAGTTTGTTTTTAGAAAAGCCCGAGCTGTATATATGCCTAAATATGAAGATTACATATATGCTATGGCATTGAAGCATGCTAAGCACTTGCGCAGTGTTACTGTGGGATACCTCAATGCAGATGGAGCTAACGCCATGTCTCAAGTTAAGTATCTGAAATATCTTGCCGTTTCAGAACTAAGTTGTGAAACACTTCCTGAGACTATCTCAGATGTGTGGAGCCTGCAAGCACTTCATGTAACAAACAGCTTTTCTTTTTGTTGAGATAACGGAATCCATTGGTAAGCTGAAAATGTTAAGAACACTAAACTTGTCAGGCTGCATCAACCTAAAGAGTTTGCCAGATTCTATTGGTGATTGTCATATGATTTCAAGTATTGATCTTTGCAGGTGCAGTAAGCTTACAGTGTTGCCAGACTCTATTGGTAAGTTGCAGAAGTTAAGAACATTGAACCTATCATATTGTACAGAACTGAAATGCTTACCGGATCCCATTGGGCATTGTCAAATGATTTCAAGCATTGATCTTTACAGTTGCAATGAGATTACAGTGTTGCCAGACTCTATTGGTAGAAATGAGAAGCTAAGAGTTTTGAGACTAGGTTTCACCAAAAATTGTGAGGCTTCCATCAATTATCACAACACTGAGAAATTTGGAGTCTTTGGACCTTCAGGGTTGTCATGAGCTAGTAGAGTTGCCTGAAGACATCGGCAACTTGGATAAGCTTCAAGTTTTAAAACCTAAATTATTGTAAAAATTGGGAGGAATGCCTGTAGGCATCGGACAACTCAGTCGACTACAAAAGTTGGGCTTATTTGCTATTGGTAAGGGAGAAAAGTTTGCTGGAATGTCAGAGCTTGCAAATGTATCTAGGATTGGTGAGGAACTAACAATCATAGGTATTCAACATGTGATGGATACAAACGATGCACAGGTGGCATGCTTGAAACAGAAGACAAACTTACAGAGGTTGGGCCTAACTTGGATGTCGAATAAAATGGAAGAGGTAAATACTGAGTTGCAGCAAGATGTGCTTAATGGCCTAGAACCACCACCTGGTATTAAATATCTGGACATTCGTGGGTATTCAGGTAGGAAATGTGCAGGGTGGATGCAGAGTCAAATTGGTGGTGGAGTACAGGGCCATGCTCCCTTCCCATTTTTGAGGGTGATGTTGCTATGTGATTTCCCAAACTTGAAGCATCTAGATGGGCTTGTCAAACTACCTTGTTTGGAGGAGCTTGTGCTACTAAGGATGCCTTCTCTTGAGAGCATAAGTGGAGGCCCATTTCGTTCACTGCTGAAGTTGAAGATGGATAGTCTGCCTTGTTTAGGAGAGGTGTGGATGGTACCACAGAGGACCATGCCCGATGTAGAAGATGGGGGAGGTTGCTACAGTTTAACACCTCACTTGGGACAAGTCCAAGTTGGTAGCTTCTTAATAGAGTTAGAGATTAAGCATTGTCCTAAGTTGGAGGTGATGCAACACCTTCCTCCATCACTGCAGCGCTTGATCTTGCATGGAAGTGAGCAGGTGCTGCAGTCACCAGGCCAATGTCAGGGGCCATCTTTGTCCCCCAGTTTTAACAAACTGAAGAAGCTTCAACTGTGGAATGTGACAGGATTAGGATTTGGGCATGGGTGGGAGCTGCTGCAACATATGACAACACTCGAGTCATTCGATATTTCTTTCTTCTCTGGAGTGCAAACCGAGGTGCCTGAGAGCTTGTGGAGCCTCACATCCCTCCGGTCCCTGAAGGTGCACGGCTGGTCTAATATGCATGCTACCCGAGTCGCTAGGGGAGCTCCGGTTTCTGCAAGAGTTGACCATTGAATTCTGCGATAGCCTGACCAGCCTCCCCAAACAATGGGTCAACTCACATCCCTCCAATTGCTCAAGATAGGATGGTGCAATGCAGTTCACCAGTTGCCGGACTGCCTCAGAGAACTCTGCTCTCTACGCAAACTTGAGCTTATTTATTTGCCTGGTCTGACTTGCCTTCCACAATCCATCTGCCACCTCACCGCCTTTCTTCAAGAGCTCAGAATCCACTTCTGCCCGGGCATCAAATCCTTGCCGGAGGGGATAAAGGACCTCACGGCTCTGAAGCGATTGGTGATCTATTTCTGCCCTGATCTGGAGAGGCGCTGCAAGAGAGGAACAGGGGAGGACTGGCACCTCATCTCCCACATCCCTGATGTCAAACATTCATGGTTTTGATGGATGAACTTGGTGTGCCCGTGTGGGGACAAATTGGCCAGCGACTGCATGCTACTGCTTAATCGGGTGAGTTTGTTGTGCTATTTTTTTACCTGTAACTATGAGCTTAACTATGAGCTTTCCCTGTTTTCATGTGTACATTCACTAGAGAGCCAATATCCTAACTATTTTTTTTTTTGTATTAAAATGTTGTTTGATTTCTTGAATACTTGGATGAGGATAGAGCTCTGACATTTATGTGTTTGCCTATTATTGCATTGCAGGCCCACTGCACCTGGGGGGAGCTGCGAGTCATTGGCTTCAAATGATATGAAAAATTCTCTACGTGCCTGTGTAGTGTATTACTGTGATTATTTGATCTTCGTCGCATAGTAGTACTCTCCATCCCAAAATAAAAGAACATCTAAGATTCAAATTTGGGACAAGGAAGTATGGAATTTCAGATTCTGGAAGAACAGACGGTTTATGCTCTGTTGTTCAGTTAACATGATGGTCTTGCTTATTGTCTCGTCAGTCACAGTTATTGGCAGCCAGAAGTTGAGGTACCGCGCAGCCAGTGAGACATGCAAGTGAGGAGTGATGAGGAGTTTTTCTTCTGTGGTACTGTCATTGCGAGTATGATGGAAATATGCTGTGTTGGTTTGTTACAACTTAGTGTAGGAGCTAGTACACGAGATGTGCATGCACGACTAAGTATTGTGTGGGCTAATTTGAACCCTGATTTCAGTCTGGTTCATCGGTGTCTATGCAATTTAATTGTGTAATACTAGTAGAGCAACATGGCAAGTTGTGATATGCATGGTCGTGTGAGCAGCACTCAAGCAGTCGGGACTGCAGTGCGCGCGACGAAATGCGCCACCGCCCACTGATGGAGCCTTTGCCGCTTCAAAGGTAGACAAATTAAATCGCAGCGTGAAGTGTAACTTGAACTTGGTTCGTCAGTCGCCACAGTACGAACGTGTGGCAAAACTCCGCGACATCTTTCTTGATATTTTGATGAAGAGATTGAATCCTTGATTGCTTAATTTGTTCGGGTCCCTCCATCTTAATCGTGGGATGAATCATGCATGGAGGCACGCCTTTCTACATCTGTGCGAAAATTCTGGCAATCTCAGCTCCGTGCGTACACATTTACCTGCAGCCTCTTTTAACCCCTGTATCTTGAACAAGACAGTCGTCAAATGACCTTGGCAGCTTCTGATCTTTGGACCAATCTAAGTGTTTTAGATTCAAACCTGTCATTATGTTATCAGCACATTCTTTACTTGCTGCCAAGTTATATCAGATACACATTTACCGTTCCTGCCTCAAGTTCTCAAGTTGGTATTTGATAGGCTCCTCTCTTTTTTTGCTGGAAACAAAATTGCCATGTGTACTCTATTCCATCCTCTTTAACGGTCGTTCTCACTTTCCAAGAAGTCAAGTATAAATTTAACCAGACACTACTATGAGCATCTTCCAACACTGAGTAGACAAATATCCTGGAGATCGAACGTAGGATCTCAAGTGGTACTGAGACTTTCACGGATATACACTTGTACGTAATTGTCTTGTATACTTGACCACTCGGATTAAAAGCATTTTTACTTGGGTAAGCTACAGAAAGAAATAGCCCCTGCTCACACATCATAGACCAAAACCATGCATAACTTCATCAAATCATAAATATCAGTCCATCTAGATTTATGGTAAGTCATGATATTTTACTTTGATAAGCGATGTTTAAAGAAACAAAAGTTACTTCCTCTTTTCTCTTTTATACATCACATTAGGTTTGTCCTAAGTCCAACATTATTATTTTTTTAACCATCTATTGCAAAAAAAAAAAAAAAAAAAAAATCTATATTTTTCGAACCTATGAATTATTATGAAAGTATTTTTGTAGTAAACCTAAAATTTTTTTTTTTGAACTATTTTTTAATTGGTGGTCAAAAATACAAATGTTGACTTATTTCAAACCTAATACGTGACATGTAAATAAAAGCAGATGGAGTATATTATCATGAAGTCGCTCTCATAATAAATCTAGTGAGGTCAGTCATGTTTTCAAAACCTACTGATGTGGAAATTTATCAAAGTTTGAGTCTGAAAAAACTTGTCATTTAAAAAGTGTACCCCAGCATTGTAAATCAAAAGGAAAAGGAAAAACGATAGTGCTAGCACCTGGACTTCTGGATGGAGCATTAGTGATAAAATGATGTGGTGAAATTTACTTTGACACTAATGTCTTTGTGACGAACCACTTTTCATCACTATTATGTTGTTTGTTTGTGGGGAACGAAAAATCATTACTAGAGTATTTGTGAGACAAGTAACCGTGGCGACTAGTGGCAATTTTAAAAATCGCGACAAAGGGTGCTTTGTGACGGAAAAATAAGCTTTTGTGATGAAAATTCTCACCACAAAAACCCGTGAGAAAACCCTCCATCCCAAATTATAAATCATTCCAAGAATTTTTGAGAGTCAAAGGTTATAAAGTTTGAACAAATTTATATGACAAAATATAACATTCATGGTGTCAACTAAGTATCATTATATTCTTCATTAATTATATAATATACTTATTTGATGTCATAAGTATTTATAGTTTTCTCTGTAAATTTGGTTAAATTTAAAATGTTTTGACTCTCCAAGCTTCTCAAAATGACTTAAATTTTTAGGAATGGAGTTAGTAGTTGGCAATTGTGCCAAAAGAGTGTCATGAATAACACTCCATTTCTTTGCTCTTTTCTAAATGCACTGCCATATCGTCAGAAATGTGTACATAGATACTTATTTAATGCAAATGAAATTTAAATGACGGAGACTAGCCATAAGGAAGTAACAAATTACTGATATGACCCTAGGCTTTTCAGGTACACACTCAGATTCAGCTCTGCTAATATATAAAGCCCTGGTGCCAAAGCACACAACAAAACGACGATCGAACTGTGATCGTCCTCGGTACTCGATCGCCCACAACTCCACAACCACAAGCATTTGCTTTGCTCCGGCGGCGACCATCTATCTCCGCCTTGTCAGGCTCCAGCAGCTTGCAATATAACAGAGGGGCCGGCGAGGATTAGGATCGAATAGGAGAAGATGAGTGGCCCAGCGGGCGCAGGCGCCGGCGCCGGTGAGCGGCCGTTGAGCGTCGGCATGTTCCGGTTCGCGGACCGGGTGGACGTCCTGCTCATGGTACTGGGCACGCTGGGATCCATCGGCGACGGGTGCTCCACCAACCTGCTGCTCATCTTCGCCAGCGACGTGATGAACGCACTCGGGTACGGCGGCGGCCAGCAGGCCAAGAGCGCGCAGTTCATGCACCAGGTGGAGAAGGTTCGTCGTGCGCCGTGCATTAGTTACTACCTGATGTGATTGTGTACACCGGCGACAAGTATCGTCAACACAACTCCGATCCGAACCGACCGTGCTCAACATCTATCATTTGTATGCATCAATTTTTTCAGTAATAAGTTTATTTGTTCACCTTTGTTTCTGCACCTTTTCCCCGTGATATGATGCAGTCGTGCCTGAATTTCGTCTACCTGGCGCTCGTGATCCTGGTGGTGGCGTTCATGGGTACGTACGCCACACCTAGTATGGCCTATTATTCATGCACATCATTCACCGTATGCACATGCTGTTTCTCGATCACAAGTTCAGAATTAACCTGCTTGCAATGAACAACTTCTTCTCCCCCTGTTTGTACGGGAGTCAACCAATAAACAAATGTTTTGTACCATTGTTGATGGCAATTTTCCTCCTGGTTGGAACTTGGATGAATGCAGAAGGGTACTGCTGGAGCCGGACGAGCGAGCGGCAGGTGCTGCGGATGCGGTACCTGTACCTGCAGGCCATCCTGCGGCAGGAGGCGAGCTTCTTCGACTCGCAGGAGACCACCACCTCGGAGATCATAAACAGCATCTCCAAGGACGCCTCCCACATCCAGGAGGTCCTCAGCGAGAAGGTACGTACGTTCGTATGCAGGTGCAGCAAGCACACCACCCAATCCCCATTCCTTGTTCACACTGCACTCACTCGTCATATCATCGTCAGAACATATTATATATTCAATCAATAAAAAGATACCTCATCAGTTCGTCACCAGCTTGTCCGTCGTCGGCCGATGGAAACCTAGGCTTTTAGGACGATCGAGGTCATGTGAAAACGTGTTTGCTTTGCCCAATTATAGTCCGTCAGCGAATCTTTTTTAAAAAAAACTAGTAACTTGTTTGGGCACGAGAGCACGAGGCCGATAGAAGCAAGCGACCTACTGCAGCAACAGGAACAGAGCGTCACTGAATCAGTGGCAAATCAAATAGTTTAACGCGGAATGGGTGGCCATGTAATTGATCAGAAAATTATTCCTCCATTTCAAATTATAAGTCGCTTAACTTTTTTTTTATTTATCCATTTAGTTTTATATCTAGACGATATAATTAAATATATGAACCAAAAAAGCCAAAACTACTAATAATTTAGAAAGGATGGAGTATGTTGCACCGATACGGGACACTGATACATCGATATAGATATGGGCGATACTATAGATATGCCTGTCGACGACGAGGCGCCATTGGTGACTTTGAGAATCTCCGGATCCTGTCAGGTGCTTTCAGTCCCTTCGAGGTGCTCATAGGGGTAAAGTTTGCGCACGTGTGTTCATAGGGATGAGTATGCGTGCGTGTGTTGTAAGCATCTGCGTTGTACTTGTGTAATTCTCAAAAAAAAAATATGGGTGATACTTTAGTTTTTTTAAGTCAAGGGTAAGCTAATACCTGACATATATTATATAATGATAAATATGTATTCTCTTTTGCTACACATCTAGATATAATAATATGTCTAGATACATATAGTAAGGATGAACCAAAAAATAAAGCGACTTATAATTTAGAACGGAGGGAGTATATTTATAATCTTACTATTATATGGCCTCTACGTTAACTCTCGTATATAAGACATGCTAGAAAAAAAAATAAATGCTAGAAAATATAACATTAGTTAGAAACATCGTCTATCAAACCAAAAGACTCCAATCATTCATATTGGATCTATTTTATTTTGTAGAAACTTATCTATCGTACCTTTTAAGTTGGAATATTTTTAAAAAAAAAAAAATGACCATAGTACGTTTAATAATTGATTAACATAGCAGATGGCCGGTCAATCACGTTCACATTTGGTTACTGTAAAATATCATAACCCGTCACGTTCATGGATCTATCAATGAACTTACTATTTTTACATAGAAAAAGAGAACGTGTTGTTGTACAAGAAAAGAACTTGATCTGCCTTACAAATGTTCATTCGTAGATGGTTAATAAAAATATTAGATTAGATTACCCTACCTATTTGGTTCATTTGATTGATATATTAATAATAATACTATACGCATCATGTTGATAATACAACCATTACTACATAAAAATTATGTTGATAAAAAAATCAAACATATTATTGTGAAAAGGAGGAGGTTAGTATAGATCATAGATGCCTACGTCTTCCTGCTATTTGAGATTATTTCAAGTATGACTTAAATATTAATATAATCAAACACTGCACATCAAGTTTTACAACTAATCTTGAGTGACATATAGTGTATACTTAAAATGATTGCTTGCATCATCAAGATATTTGAGAGTAATATTAATACAAATACGCATACGATTTTAACCGGTGCGAGAGCATGAGTTGATGGACTAGTGTATATATAATAGTAATAGAAAAAATCAGGGCAGCTGGTTATATAAATTAATATTCAATGGTGTGCAAGTCGACCCAATGCACATCTAACAAATTCTATATATATTCCATCACAATCTGCATCATCTTCCTACCTTGCTTTTCTTGATTTTCCTCAATAGATTGGATGGTATGTGTAGGGCTCACGATTATATATTGGACGAGTATCTGGCGTGTCGGGGTATCAGAATATCGGATACGTACCGTATTGGGGTGAAGTATTGGTGCAGCATAGACGTACACCACACTCAGATCTTTAGGTGCAACAGTGATGGTGGTGATGGACCTCTGGCCTCGGCACCGTCATCTGCCGAGCCTAGTACGTACAGTCTAACACTGCCGTCTTATTTTATCCGTCAAGCATCATCCATCACCATCACTGCTGTACCATGTGACAAAACGATGGAAACAACGGCAGAAGCTATATTTAGGGTCCCTTTGGTTGGGCTTTTGCCTGCTTTTGCTTTTGCCAAAAGCCAAAAGCCAATCAAAGGGCCCATTTGGTGTGTTTGGTTGGGTCGCGTGGCTTTTACAAAAGCTGCTATGGGCGTGAGTGTTGAAAAGCAAATGTGAGAAAGCAAAATGTGCAAAAGCGTAATGAGGTCGTTTGGTTAGAGGTTTGTCGGGCCGTAGGCTTCCCGAGAAATACCTGTAATGTCCATGAATGTTGGGGCATGTTTATATGCAAATTGCTCTTATATAACAAATTAATTTGTCCATTAATCCATACGAAAATGACTATTTAAGCAAGATAAAAATAATTGTCATAGTTTTTGTTAATTTTCATTAATTCACATGACTATTTAAACAAGACTTTCTTACTCATTGATTAACTAAAAATAGCAATTTTAGAAAAGTGTTTTAAAATTAGCAATTAAAAATAGCAATCTCCCAGACCACAGAAACGCAAGGCCGCTGCACGCGATGGTGCTCGGCTCATGCACGGCGGCGCCCGGTGGCCAACGAGGAGGCCTCGCCGCCCGCCTCCCCACGAAACGCAGCGGCCGTGGGCGGAGCTCCAAAACCCGGGCCGTCCGTGAGCAGCCATGGGAGCGAGGCAACGGAGCTCCCGCGGAGAGCTTGCGCACGGCGGCCATGGGATGGAGGCACCGCGTCGGGGAGGGTCGCTCTTCTTTGCGAGGGACGGGGAGGACGCGCCCGGGAGGGCCGGGCCGCGCCGCGCGCCGTCCGGGTGGCACTGAGGGAGGGCGGGCGGCGGCCAAGGCGGGGCAGCGGCGGCAGATCTAGCGCAGGGACGGACGGGGGACGGAGAAGAGAAGGGGGGCGGCAGGGAGGAACAAACACATAACGAATCGTTTTTTTTCTCCATAACGAGTGGCGGTGGGTAATTTCTTGCCTCAAAAGCAAATGAAAGCGAGGGTAAAAGGTCAATTTTCAATTTGTACTAGAGTGAAAGTCGCTTTTAGGTGAAAGCTGTTGTGGCTTATATGAGAGTTTAGAATATTATGAGCCTTTCATTCCTTTTGATCTGACGGTCTAGAAATAGTCATTCCTTTTGATCTGACGGTCTAGAAATAGGAGGAACCAACATGGAGGAAGTTAAGCTGCAGACGGTAACTAGAAAACATGTGGGCCTGGAACTGGTTTTAAAAGGGTATAATAATATTTTAACATATCAAGGCAAGCCAATGCCAAGGCAATTAAATTAATGCATGCAAGGCAAGCCAATGCCAAGGCGGCTGGATTGGATTGGAATCGCCTAGGCGTGCTGCGTAGCTTATCCTCCTCCATTTTTTTTTAGATAATGGAAAATTATATTTCCGGCTTCACCATCCCGAAGATGTATCAGGGCCATAATTATTACAGCAGGTAATCAGTACTACAGGTAAGACAAAAATCACCAGAAACTGGTATACCTGAAAACAAAAGAAAAAGACGAAAAAATTACATCTCCAATATGGACTCTAGTAGTCTAACGCGACAATCTAGCTTCTGTGAAGTCAATTCTAAAGAATATGACCATCGAGTCGAGAAAATGCCACCACAAGCACGTCTACCAGACCAAGAAGACACCGACCATCATTGGAGACTCGGATACTTTCACCCGGCAACCGCATAAAGTACCGGAAGCATGTGCACGGAAACCACCATCTCAAAGCCGTTTCCAAACCGACAATCCATGAGATCTTCCAAAAGCAACGCCTCCAATGAGAAAGTGACATCCAATGGCGCCATCATCGCCCCACCAAACACTGGTGTTGGTTTTCACCCAGAGAGATCCTCATGAAGGAGAGACGACGTCTCCAGCGAGGAAAGTGGCGCCCACAGACGTCACCGCCGTCGGAGCCTGGTAGTGATCGCCATACTCATCTAGAACCATACGATTACGCCAAAAACACCAGCGACGTGGTCCATCGGCCGATCCGGCCACGAAGACCACCAACTCACGAGATCCGGAACCGGGCACCATCGACAAGATGCCCTCGGCAAAAAAGACGAAAAACACCACTAGCAAGGGCACCACCATGATGCACACGCCTCCGCCGTTGACAACTACGACGCCGCCCAGTGCGTGAGCACGACCACCATGGCTGCCGCCCCAGTCCACGGGCCCCGCAAGATACCGCCGCCCCACCATGGCTGGCCACCGCCGCCGCCCCCATCAAGGGAGCCGATCCGGCCACCATGGCGCCGGATCACACGACCGCCGGCGCCGCCATGAAAGGGAGAGAGAGGACGACGGTGAGGAGGAACCCGCCGCCCCCGCCCGGGACTCGGGCGACGCCGCCGCATCACCGACCAGTTTGCCACCCAAGCCCCACGCCGGGCGAAGTCGCCGACGCCGCCGGCCGCGACACCCGCTACCGCCACTCCATGGATAAAGGCGCCCCCCGCCGCCGCCCCGCCCGGCCAGCGGCTGCCGACGGCCTGCTCGCCTTATCCTCCTCCATTTGGCAGTAGATTAGATGGGGCAGGAGGATTGGCGGCTTCTTGCCGGTTGAACCGCGGCGAAGTGGGATCGAATTGGAATTGGAATTGAATTGGGATTGAAGCTGTTACCAAAAGACTAAACTACCCTTAATCATAATTAGGGAGAGGAACCAGCTAGATTAACAGGAGGAACCGGTGGTTCTTCCGAGCACCGTAAAAACTCTCCACACTCTTTAGTCTTTCCATACTTGAAAAAAAAACTGAAATAATATAGCTTCCAGAAAAATGAATGCGTGAAAATAAAACAGCAGGCCAAAAACTTCACAGAAATATTGGGCCTGTTTGGTTTCCCAGTTCCAGCCCGGCCAGGCTAGCCTGGGCCAACAATGGGTCGTTTGGTTCTGGGCCCTGGCCCGCGCAGGCCCAGGTGCGGTCTCGCGTCACCCCCCCTTCGTCTCGCGCGGTGCGATCTCCTCGCCGCCGCCGTTCCCACGCTCCTCGCCACCGGCTCCTCCTCGTCCTCCTCCCCTGCTCCTCCCCACTGGCGACTGAGCCCCCTGCTCCCTGGCGACGACCCTGCTTATCTCCACCGGGCATGCTCGACCCTATTTCTTCCATGGATATCGACGAGTTCGACCCTATTTCCGCCACGCCAGCGGGGACAGAGCTCGAGAGCACGCGCCCATGGACAAGGCACAGTAGCGGTCACGCAGCTCGACAGCGACCCGGAGCTCATGGACAGGGCCAGCGCGTGGTGGTGGTGGTGCGGGTGCCCGGCTGCGGCGGCGTGGCGGACAGCACGCCGCCGCTCTCGGCGCGCGCCGCCACGCAGCTCGCCGTCGTCGTTGCGGCGGCCGCGGCCTCGTCGTCCGCCACCATCGACCGCGGCTGAGGGCCCGCCACACCGGTCGGCGCACAGCTGCAGGAACCCGCCGTGGTGCTGTTGCCCCCGAACTGCCGCCGTAGTAGTAGAAACTGGAGGCGGCGGCCGGGTTGTCCTGCAGGCTCAGCGCAGTAGCGCAGGACAAGGGCAGCTGCGGCAGCTGAGCGAGCGCACCCACGCCGTCGCCATTGGCCACAGCTCCTGTGGGCTGTGGTTGCCATTGGCGGAGCAGGGGAGGGCGTCAATGGCGTTCACCACCTGTTCGATGAAATTCCTTAGTGGAATGTCTTCTCCATGCTGCTTTGCAGTTCGTGGTGGAGTATCTTCTCCCTGCTGTGGTCATGGTGGGGGCGGATAGTAGGAGGACGAGGATGACCGGAGGTGGCTGGCTTAGAAGTTGTTCGACGATTTGCTCCTATGGAGGTAAACTTACCGATGTTCTGATATGGTGGTTGTATCCAAGAAACCCAACGAACCAAACAAGAACTCAACTAAGCCAGGCTCATGTTTGCACGCAACCAAACACACGTGGGTTGCCTCCCTGGGTCAGGCTGGCCAGGCTATCAGGCCAACGAACCAAACACGCCCATAATATAATTCAGTTTTGTTCATCATTCATCGAGGAGAAATAACAGCATGATTGGTTGATTTTCATAAAATCTGGCACAGGTCCCTCTATTTCTAATGCACTCTACAGTCTTCGTCTCCGGACTAGGCTTCGCCACTTATTTCTGCTGGAGGCTGGCTCTGGTTTCTTATCCTCTGGTCCTGCTTCTCATAATCCCGGGGCTCATCTACGGCAAGTACCTTCTCTACCTGTTCCGGCAGTCACGCCATGAGTACACCAAGGCCAATTCCCTGGTCGAGCAAACTCTGGGGTCTATCAAGACCGTCTACTCCTTCACAGCCGAGAAAAGGATCATCCAGAAATACACAGCAATCCTTGACAAGACGATCAAGCTGGGGATCAAACAAGGCACTGCAAAGGGTCTTGCTGTTGGCTTCACCGGACTTTCTTTTGCCATTTGGGCCTTTCTCGCATGGTACGGTGGCAGATTGGTGGTGTTACATCATGTAAGTGGTGGAAGGATATATGCTGCTGGGATTTCAATCGTATTGGGTGGCCTGTATGTTTCTTGTACTCTTTAAGCATTACTGACTTCATGACTCCATCTGATCATGTAGAAATTATACAAGCTTAGCTAACAAATTTTTGATGAATGAATGTTGCAGATCATTTGGAATGGCACTCCCTGAGCTGAAACATTTCACTGAGGCATCTGTTGCTGCCACAAGAATCCTTGACCGGATAAACCGTGTTCCCCAGATTAACGCTGATGACCCAAACGGCCTTATTTTGGACCAAATTCGAGGAGAGCTCGGATTTGAATCTGTCGGTTTCGTGTATCCATCAAGACCAAATATGACAGTCCTCAAAAACTTCAACCTCCAGATTCCTGCTGGGCAAACTATTGCTTTGGTTGGGTCCAGTGGCAGCGGCAAGTCAACAGCAATAGCTTTAGTGCAGCGCTTCTATGATGCCAGTGAAGGAACTGTCAAAATCGATGGTTTTGACATTAAAGAGCTCCAGCTTAAATGGATCAGGAGCAAAATGGGGCTAGTCAGCCAAGATCATGCATTGTTTGGTACTTCAATAAAAGAAAATATCTTGTTTGGCAAACCAGATGCGACCATGGAGGAGGTTTATGCAGCAGCTATGACAGCAAATGCTCACAAATTCATAAGGGGGCTTCCAGAGGAATATGAGACTAAGGTACGCGCATCCAAAGTGAAAAGGAACATGCAGTTCCCTCAAAAACAGGAATATGCAGCCACCTTAATTCCATGTCTCATACTTTATGGTCCATTCTTGCAGATTGGTGAGCGTGGAGCGTTGTTATCAGGTGGCCAAAAGCAGCGTATTGCCATTGCAAGGGCGATAATTAAGAACCCTGCTATACTCTTGCTCGATGAAGCCACAAGTGCACTTGATTCAGAATCAGAAAACTTGGTACAGCATGCACTTGATCAAGCATCCATGGGACGAACAACACTGGTAAATTGCCACTGCTTCCACTCTTCATTCTTTCTTTTTTTGAGGAAACCCACTCTTCATACCCTTATATCAGAACTTCTTGAAAATGTACTTCCGACCTCTGCCGAACAAAGAGGCTTGAAATATAGTTAGTAGTTAGCACTTCATCTTTTTGAAGAGAAAATAATTTGACGTTGAATCCCTGATTATTCATTAACAATTACCAGGTAGTTGCTCATAAGCTCTCAACTGTGAAGAACGCTGATCAGATCGCAGTAGTTGATGGGGGTGCAATCGCTGAAATTGGTACACATGATGAACTGATCAGCAAGGGTGGCCCGTACTCGAGACTTGTGAAATTGCAGATGGTAAGCTACATCGATCAAGAAAGTGAACAATTTAGGGCTTCCTCAGTGGCCAGGACAAGAAGCAGCCATCACAGCATGTCCAGAGCAAGTCCAGTGCCACTGACACCAGCTGTCTTAATGGAAAATAATTCTGATGTTCCTCTACCTGCACCATCTTTCTCCAGGCTTCTTGCAATGAACGCGCCTGAGTGGAGGCAGGCAGCCGTAGGCAGTTTATCTGCATTGGTATATGGTTCATTGCAGCCCATTTATGCCATAACCAACGGAGGAATGATTGCTGCATTCTTCATTGAGGACCACAATGAGATGAATGCAAATATCAGACGCTATGCTTTGATCTTCTGCTCACTGTCCTTGGTATCCATTGTCGTTAATATATTGCAACATTACAATTTTGCATACATGGGGGGAGCATCTTGTTAGACGCATCCGGATCCAAGTACACTTGAGAAGATCTTAACCTTTGAGGCAGCATGGTTTGATGAGGAAACTAATTCAAGCGGCGCATTGTGCTCTCGGCTAAGCAACGAGGCTTCTCTTGTCAAAACCCTTGTTGCAGACAGAATATCCTTACTGCTGCAGACAGCCTCCGGAATTGTAATTGCGGTGACAATGGGCCTGATTGTAGCTTGGAAACTTGCTCTTGTCATGATAGCTGTACAACCATTTACAATGATATGCTATTATGCAAAAAAAGTGGTTCTCTCAAATGTGTCAAGGGACTTGGCAAAGGCTCAGCATCAAAGCACCCAGATTGCCATAGAAGCTGTCTACAACCACAGGATGGTAACCTCCTTTGGATGTTCATCGAAAGTTCTTGAGCTATTCGAGCATGCACAAGAGGAACCCTTGAAAAAGCAAGGAAGAAATCATGGGTAGCAGGGATCACCACAGGGCTGTCACCTTGCCTCTCGTTCTTGTCATGGGCACTGGACTTCTGGTATGGTGGGAAGCTGGCACAGTCTGGGGAGATATCAGCAGGTGATGTTTTCAAAACCTTTTTCGTGCTGGTGAGCACCGAAAAGCTGATTGCTGATGCTGGTAGTATGACGTCTGACCTGGCAAAGGGAGCAAATGCAGTTGCATCAGTATTTGAGGTGCTAGATAGGGAATCCATCTCTCCAAAAAAATCACAGGTAACAAACTCATTCTCGTAAGCATCATATACAAAATACATATTACTATGTGTGTAAACAATATACATCTATTTTGCAGGTGGTGAAGGAAGATCAGAAGAAGAAAATAGAAGGTAGAATAGAATTCAATGAGGTACATTTTGCATATCCAACAAGACCAGAATGCCTTATCTTACAGGACTTCAGCTTGGACGTTAAAGCAGCAACGAGTGTTGGCCTGGTTGGGAGAAGCGGTTGTGGTAAATCAACTATCATAGGTTTGATCCAGAGGTTCTATGATGTTAATAGAGGGGCTGTAAGAATTGATGGTATGGATGTGAGGGAGATGAATATTCTCTGGTTCCGAGGATTTACAGCTCTTGTTAGTCAGGAGCCTGCAATATTCTCAGGCAGTGTCAGGGACAACATTGCTTTTGGTAAACCAGAAGCTGATGAAGATGAGATTGTAGAAGCTGCAATAGCTGCAAACGCACATGAGTTCATCTCGTAAGTCTTTTTGCTTGTTTTTATTCCAAAATTACACAGATATTGCAAGAGGCATGCATTTCATTTCAACTCGCATCGTATGAACTAAGTTGATTAATTTTTCAGATCCTTGGAGAATGGATACGATACAGATTGCGGAGAGCATGGTACACAGCTCTCAGGGGGCCAGAAGCAAAGAATTGCAATTGCAAGGGCAATAATCCGGAATCCAGCAATACTACTACTTGATGAAGCAACAAGTGCGCTTGACGCGCAGTCAGAGCAAGTCGTGCAGGAAGCTCTTGATCGAATAATGTCAGGGAGGACCACAATTGTGGTGGCGCATCGACTAAACACAATCAAGAATGTAGACTCGATTGCTTTCCTGGGAGAGGGTCAAGTGCTGGAGCGTGGCTCCTACCCGGAGCTCATGAACAAGAAGGGAGCATTCTACAACCTCGCAACTCTTCAGAAGTAACTGACTGTATGCAATGTAACTTTGTTTGTTTGTACTGTTTGTTTTTTTTAATAAATCTGCTGTAGGGTTACGAACCCCCGGGGTTTCCATAAAAAAAAAAAACTTTATATGTAATGTAAAAATATCGACCTCGCAACTACTGTAACCTAGCAATCAATATCTTGACCATAGCCAGAAAATAAATAATTGTAAGCAAACGCTTACACCTTCTTTATTCTTTTTTTTTAGATTATACAACGCAGACACTTAACACGCACGCACACTCACCCCCTATAAACATAAACATAGACGCAAAACCCTATGAACACACGTCACACAAACCGCACCCTATAAAGACCTTTGAAGAACCGAGCCGCAAGAAATCTTGAAATTCACGAAAATCACCACAGCGGTTCGCTATCGATGGGACGTCGCAACCACTTAATGCAGAGGTGGGGTCATGGGAGGAAACAAATCTGGTTGGGTTGGGTGATATGACGCTAATAATCTTTAAGGCCGTGTTTCGATGTAAGTGTATCTACTTTAATCTACATATGTTTGAGTCCAATACACTTCGACATATGTAGATTAAGATGAATATTTGCTCATCCAAACAAAACCTGTGGGAAAAAAAAAACCCCACAAGATGTTGAAATGTGAAGTGAGAAAAAAAAAAAAAAGGGAAGCGAAGTATCCTCGGGCTCTGCAAGCTTTTTTCAAGAAAGGCTCTAAATTTTAAAGCCCTGTTTCTACGCACCTTGATTCTTGCTTGTACTGAAACGAGCTGCTGCTACAATAAAGAAGGGATGTCCTGAACTGCAACTGTCCTGTCATGCTGCATACATGAAGGCATGAACCATTTAAAAGCATTGTTTAGAACAGTTTAAATTGCCCACGCTTAATTTGAAACTCGTTCTCTCCAGCGCTCTGGTTAGAGTACCCGTAATGGTATAAGTCGGTTACTAGCTTTGAAATGTACGCATAAGTCTAGCTCTAGGTTTTTCTCTCTTATATTAAAATATAAAAAAATATGTTAAGATTTAGCTTATGAATATCAACTCAGCCGTTACGGTGGTCTTAGACACACTCTCTTGTCTTCGTCTCTTTCCCCCCTTGCTATAGTTGCCCAAGGCGAAAAAAGAGGGCGATCGCGCATTTTCGATGGCGATTTTGTCGGCTCTCTTTCTCTCCGGCGTCCGCCATGGCATCATAGAGGGAGGCGGGCCGACAATTTCCGTGCAGATGTATATAGGGTAGGTAGTAGTTTGCCTAGGTCTAGGGTTTGCCCGTTATCAGTGGATGGTGAGGCTAGGTTGTCGGAGGTTGGTCCTCTTCGGCATGCCTTTCTGGGTGACGGTGGTGAGGCGAAGGCGTTGATGTCGCTGAAGAATAATCCTTCTCTAACCCTCCTTTGTCCTAACGGCGCTCCGCTCCAGTCCCGCTGGTGGGGTTGGGGAGATCTAAGTAGGAGTCAGGGGTCGTGACATCTTCTTTGTATCGTGAGTTTGTTGTTGGCCTGCTTTTATTTGGATGTAGATTTGCTTCAGGGGTTGCTATGGTTGGGTTGGCGAATGTAGCTCCATTTTTCATCGGGCGGTGTTGACCATCAACAACCTTCGGATCCGGGAGCCGGAGGAGTTGGGGCGTGGATCCGGTCGATGGGGAATCGCCAATGGCTTCATCTTGTTTCCTCTATGGGTGTCAACTTCGACTCCACTTGAATTCAAAGCCACTATGCGATGGGACTTCTCCTGTTAGCGGTGGAGTTCGTCGTCTTCTTTGGTGGTGGGCGATGAGGAGGACGACCGCAAAGGATTCGCAAAAATGATCTGGGGGCATCATTATATTTTTTTTCATTTTAGGGTCCTTTGTGTTGTTTAGCTGATGCAGTTACTTTTCTGTATTTATACACTTGTGTTTTCCTTATTTAGAAATACAAAAACGTATTGTAAAAAAAAGTAAAAGTCGCCCTTTGGGAGTCTGCTTTGAAGGGAATTGCACGAAAGGAGGCGCCTGAAGGGGCGGCAGCCAGCGATAGGAAACGAAGGGAGCGAGGAGGAGGAGGAGCTCGGTGGCAAGCTTAGCGCGCGGAGAAGCTCAGTCATCCGACCCAAGGTAGGCGCGCGAGGGGATGGCCGCCGGCGCTAGGGGAGGAGAAGCTCCACAGGCGGAGGGGCCCGGCGGGTGGTGGCGGCGTCGAGAGAAAGAAGCGGTGGGGCGATGGGGAAAAAGTTGAATCTGTTAATTTGAATAGCACCTTTGCGTATTACTGCTGGGCAACGGCGAATCCATACTCCTCCCTCATTGCCAGCAGGCGGCAGTGCGACGGATCCTAGAGAAACACAAGGTAATTTCGATCGGCATCCTATTCGATTCTGGCCTCGAACCGCTGTTCTCGCAGGATCCACTGCTCAGGTATTGCACACACGAACGCACGCTCAAAGTTCCCGGCTTGGGTTCAGCTCCGGCCTGCTCCTTATTCAGGGTTGCTGCCTGATGGTGATGGGTGCCCTCGTGAGCGTTGGCACTTGGCAGTGGCACCAAGTATCTCTTTGCTGCAGGTCAGCGGGGCCATTCAGTTGCCTCCTTCGCCATGGCGCGGCCCCGGCGTCTACGCTTGGTGGCGCATTGTGCAAAGGTGGTGCGACCGGCCATGGTACTGGTACGGTGGCCGCGGCAGCGCACACCACCAGTTTGACGAAATGTGTAGCCGGTGCGGTGAGACCTCGTTCAGATTTATCTTTTTCTTTTACTGTTGCTGTCTTTCTTCCGCTTTTCTGCTTCTCTTCTTGTAAACTAGTACACCCAAACAGCTCCGTACCACACAAGAAAAGAAAGCGGGATTGGAAAGGTTGCCACTAATTTGTCTCTACTTGCAATGATTCTTCAATGACCTCACCAACCAACCACGAAACTTCCGATCCAACCTTACAAAGTTCGTTCCAAGAACCTGCTTGCGTTGATGAAGACCCAGAGTTTGTTTGTTACCTGTGGGCCCTGCTGGCCAAATGGCCCCTTTAGCAAAAAAATATATAGACTGCAACGCGCAAAACATTTGCAGGGAGGGCACGTTACTATATGAAAATTATCAGAAGAAGCCTTGCAAATCCATCCCAAGCAGATATAACCTCACACATTTCCATGCTAAACACAATAAATCATGCTTCCTAATCAGGGATGATGCATTTGTTTTTGGATAGATGGCATGTTGAGCACACTGACTCTACAGAAAGGCCCAAATTATGGTATTTACCCATTCGTGATAAATTGACAAGGGCTGGAAGCATAATAATGCGCTAACACATTGCTCTCAAATCAGTGAAACAGAGGTATTCCAAATTTGATTTTATTCTAACTGGAGGACCCAATTCAAATTGCTCCATTCAGACCATTATAATTGTCTTGCTTTTGATTCTTCAGCACACCCCGAAGCCCTGCTTTCTGTTACGAGATAGGCACAAGCAAAAGAAGTATTGGATCTCACTTCCAGAAAACTCTGATCTGCATAGGTTTTATGGGAGAAAAGGAGGGCAACTCTTGTGATTGGCACAACTAGAAGCAGGGTATCTGAGCTCCACAACCAGATGCAGAATATCTGAACTCCAGGTATTTTACCTAACTTTAAATGAAGAATATAGCATCCTATTTGTTCGGTTCCATGGTCCTGCTGTGTTCATCCATTTGTACTCTGCCTTCTCTACACCTAGTACTTTTATTGGTAATTTCTTGGGAAAATAACATGGCTTTCATTCAAACTACTGTCAGTTACTCAACTGAAGGCTGAGCACCCCTAAGTCACAGGTCACAACAAACAAGGACACATTGGTGCTTGATGCTGTAGTATGCTAGTCTTAGCAACATCAAATACATCTTTGATGAAAACTAATAAGAGGTTACCTTCAAAAAAAAAAAAAAAACTAAGAAGAGGTGACTCTGAGTCTCTAGGGCTACAGCTACTGGTTTTCGCAGGTTAGATAGCCATACTGATGGCGATGGAAAGAGGAGATAATTACACATGAAAGCACTATCACCATACGGCCCAATTAGTTCCGACTTGTAAAACCCCCTATTTTGGAATAGTTCTCTTTGCGAACTCTTTTGCTTTCAAAACACCTGCTTACTTCAATATACAATTTACAGGAAAAACATTGCCCATATGGAAGCTTCTGTACTGTCTGCTGCAGTTACTGGAGTGTTGAAGATTGTCGGAAACAAGTTAGCTCCCCTGGTCATCAAAGAGTACAGCTCTATAGTGGGTGTGAAAAAGGATCTCCTAGAGCTCCAATATCTAGTTGAGGAGATCAACTGTTGGATGGAAACAGAAGGAGATAAAGCTATGGGGAATGCTCCATCCTTTAATTGGCTCAAAAAGTTGAAAGATGTTGCTTATGCTGTTGATGATGTTGTGGATGAGTTCCTGCTAGAGACTGAAAAACATGACACCAATGATGATGGTCACTTCGTGCCCAAATACCTGCGCAAAAATACCAGAATCATTCATGCTACAATGCAAGGCAGCCCACAAGATCAAGGCGATCAAGAAAAGATTTTCCATAATTGTGAAGCAAAGAACTGACCTGACTGCAATAGTTGGTCATCCTGTTCGCCGCTTAAACAAGACAACTGTGGATATGCCAACCCTGCCCGTCGTCAATGAGGCAGCAGTACTTGACGGGACCAAGACAAGCAAAATATAATAACCAAACTAGTAAAGACTAATGGACAACTGGAAACAGAGATAGTTTCCATGATTGGACTTGGTGGCACTGGTAAAACTACCTTGGCTAGACTAGTTTTCAATGATAGTGAGATTGTAAAAAGCACTTTGAACCTAGGCTATGGGTTCATGTGTCACAAGAATTTAATGTCACACAGCTTGTTGAGAAGCTATTTGAAGCTGTTACGAAAGATAAGTCCAATCATCATACCTTGCAGTATATGAGTGAAACTATATTGAAAGAGCTGACTGGAAAGAAGTTTCTACTTGTATTGGATGATATTTGGATAGAAGATCGAAGTCAACACGAACAATTCCAGGAGAAATTCATGGTACATTTGAATAGCAGTGCATCTAGAAGCAGGATTTTACTCACTACTCGTAGTAGAAGAGTTGCACAAACCTTGGAGTCAACAGAACTATATGATCTGCCATTCTTATCTCTGGATGACAGCTTGCAACTGTTCCATCGAAGCTTTGGAGCAAGTGCCAAGGAATTGAACTTTGAATACCAAAAGTTGCAAAAGAGATTGTGGGAAAATGTGGTGGGGTTCCACTAGCAATTAAAGTACTTGCAGGGACTCTTCGTGACAAGGTACTGATAGGAGAGTGGGAGGCCATGAGAGACAACAATTTATTAGATGTTGAGGGTGAAGAATCAGTATCGGCATGTTTGAAGTTGAGTTATTTCTATTTACCATCTCATTTGAAGCAGTGCTTCACAATCTGTTCACTGTTTCCTAAAGGCCATCAAATTTGTAAAGAACAATTGATTGACCAATGGATTGCTCACAATATGATCAATTTGACTATTGGTGTTGATTACTTGGAGGATATTGGCCATCGGTACTTTAATTCACTTGTGCAAGTGTGTTTTCTACAGGATGTGGATGAATATCATGGGAGAGTGATATGCAAGATGCATGATTTAGTTCATGATCTTGCCCGGTCCATCTTGTGTGAGGAAATTTCAACTATTGTGCCAGAGGATGCAACCATTTCCACAAAAAAGCTACAGATACTTTTCTTTGATGGGACAACCAAGAAATCTGTTGCCTGAAAGAGTTTCTGAATGTGCACAACCAAGAAATCTGTTGCCTGAAAGAGTTTTTGAAAGTACACGTGCTATGTATATTGACAAGGGCGATGATATATAATATTTGGCAAGGCACTGAAGAACGCAAAGCACCTGCGTAGTATCATAGTGAATTCTGTTCGGTTAACAGAAGAATTCAGGACCATATTTGAAGTAAAAAATTTGAAATATCTTGAGATGTCTCAATTGCAGTGTGAAGCACTCCCTGAAGCTATTTCATATATTTGGAGCTTGCAAGCTCTTTACTTAACATCAAGTGGTCATCTTGAAAAATTGCCCGAGTCCATTGGGAAACTGAAAAAGTTAAGAACACTGAGCCTATCATGGTGTTCGAAACTGAGGAGTTTACCAGATTCTATTGGGGATTGTCACATGCTTTCAACTTTGGATATAATAGGTTGTTGTGCATTTGAGGAGCTGCCATATTCGATCTACATGAATAAAAGACTAAGAGTGCTGAGACTTGTTTTCACTGGGATTTGTAGTCTACCATCAGGTATCACAGATCTGGAAAATCTAGAGTATTTGAAAGTTAAAGCATTGGGCATGGTAAATGGGGAGCACAGTTATAGTCTGGTAAAGTTACCAGAAGGCATCAGTAAGTTGACAAAGCTTAAAACATTGGACCTAGACTACTATGTAGCCATGCCGCTAGGCATTGGGCAACTCACTCGACTAGAAAAACTGAATTACTTTTGTGTGGATATGGACGTAGACAAAAATTATGCAACGCTATCAGAGCTGGGAACTCTATCAAGGATAAGAGGGAAACTAGGTATTTATTTTCTTACATGCTTGACAGATCCATATGATGCACGCAATGCATGCTTGAAAGAGAAGGAAAACTTAGATGAGCTGGAACTTTCATGGGGGCTCAACATAGGGGTGTGAATGATGAACATGAGGTGGCTGTACTGGATGGTCTGGAACCACCATCAGGGATTAAACGGCTAAAAATATGCAATTATGGAGGTGGAAAGTTCACATGGTGGATGCTGAAGCAAGTCAATGTCGGAGTACAGGGGCTTTGTCGATTCCCATTTTTGACAGAGATGAGTTTAGATGGCTTCCCGTACATGAAACATCTAGATGGGCTTGTGCAGTTACCTTGTTTGGAGACGCTTCATCTAGAGAGCATGCCTGCTCTTGAGAGCATAAGCGGAGGCCCATTTCCTTCGCTTGTGAAGTTAAGATTGAACAGACTGTGGAGTCTGGGAGAGGTGTGGATGGTGCAAAATGGGGCCTTATTTGGCAAGGACGAGGGAGAAGGCTGCAACAACCACAATCCTCATCAAACAGGACAAATGCAAATTGGCAGCTATCTTAAAATTTTAGATATAACAGATTGTCCTAAACTGTGGGTGAAGCCATGCTTTCCTGTTTCACTTGAGCATTTGTTGTTGCAAAGATGCAACAATAACCTATTGCTATCTCCATGCCAAGGGTCCTCTTCATCCTCCAGTTCTCCACCCTCTTATAGCCACCTGAAGGTGCTTAAACTATGGTGTATGAAAGGATCACTGTTGTTATCACCACCACTTTCACCTGTATTAAGATCTGGATGTAAGTGGGAGCTGCTCCAGCACATGTCAGCCCTTGAGTCATTGGATATTTTCCTCTGCAATGACCTAACCGAGCTGCCCGAGTACCTAGTGGAACTCTGCTCACTGCAAAAGTTGACCATCAAGAACTGCCGAAGTTTATGCAGCCTTCCCCAATCAATGAGTCACCTGACCTCTCTCCAGGAGCTCGAAATAAAAGACTGTGATGCACTTGTCCAATTACCCCAAGGTCTGGGGGACCTCCATTCTCTATGCAAGCTCCACATTTGGGGCTTGCCAGGCCTTACTTGCCTTCCCCAATCCTTATGCCGCCTCACCACCTCCCTTAAGGTGATTGGTATCTCGTTTTGCCAAGGCATCACATCCTTGCCAGAGTGGATTAAGGGCCTCACCGCTTTGCAACAATTGGAGATCAATGGCTGCCCTGATCTAGAGAGACGCTGCCAAAAAGGAACAGGGGAGGACTGGAATCTCATCTCCCACATCCCACATGTACAGATTAGGTGGGTTAATTACCAAGGGGCTTCTTATTAGTGTTTATTACCTGGTGAGTTTGTTAACCTCCATCCACGATTCATCCTTGTGCAAATTGATTGGTGAACCTATTTCCTGATTCATCTAAATTTATTTGTGTTGTTCAAGGTACAGGTGCAGTTTGCTGTGGGTGTGTTCATATGTATACAGTCTGTCTTTTGGGCATCCAAATATTGATCTACGTCGACAATAATGTGGTACTATTTTTATCAAGGACTTGAAGGATGTGCTCACTGCTCACTATATGGTGCCAGCTGCCAAACAACATTGTTATGTCAAACAACATTCTTGTTATGTGTCAAGCCTGCATACCAATAGTGTCAACCAATGGCAGACATAGCACATTTCAGTTAGGTAATTCTCATTCTCTAATTTGCTTCTCTCTACTTTTTCTAACAAAAAAGGGTCCATGAGACACCTGACAAATGTCCAGCTACCTTCTTAGGATAAATTGAGTTCTTGTCTCAGGTAGAGAGAATTTTCTTAAAATTCATTATGCTTTCATAAATTGTGTGTGGTGTGGAGGTCAGGGATTCAGGTTTATGGGTTGGTCAGATACTTAGATCAGATTGCACTATATATCACCATTTGTCACAAGCTACAGAGTTTCAACACCATTTGATTGGTTTAAAGTAAATGCACAGATATCGATCATCCTAACCTAATGCTCTACTTACAGGATCCAAGTACCAATAAGGACAGAAGCAGAGTTTAAGAAAAGTAAAAGAGACAAAGAAAATCAAAGAGGTCACAAGAGGGCTGATCCCTCAAAAGTACCAATAAACAGTAGGGGGCAATTCCTGCTGATCCCTAAAAAAAAAAGTAAAAAGGATTGATTTGCACCGGCAATTTTGAGGATTTATATATTTGTCAAGGACTCCAAGGGTTATTTGTCAAGCCTGCATCTGGCAATATTGTTAACTGATTGCACGCGACAACAAAAGCACATTTCAGTGAAATAAAGGAACTTTGAACAATCATCATGAAAAAAAAGACTACAGCACAGCTAAATAATCTGCAAGCACGTCAGGTGGTTATTATTGTTCTTCGTTAGTAATTGAAATGCTGGTGATGGAGATACAAAAACAAAAGAAGGATGGAAACATTTTGATCCATTTGATCTTGAATTATGGTGTGGCATGATTAATTTCATACTGTTATCTAGTTTCCTTTGTGTCCCTTGTTGTAACACAAATTGATCCACTCACCACTTGACACAATTTGTATCCTGATTTAGGTAGACTATGCACATCTGTTTCGATTCATTTTGGTGTGGAGATGCACAGCAAGATGGGTGCTCCAAAAAAAAAAAAAATTGTGAATCTAATCCTGGCGCGACCAAATAACATTGTTGCGCCAGATGCATTGTAGTTTTGGCGAAGACAGTATGATGTATTGAAACCAACGCCAATTTTATCTTCCTGGACGGTTTTGAATGTAGTTTTGGCTGAAGTGTCGCCACATGATAGGGCCCACGGGTTTTCAATTGATGTATTGATGTATATATAAAAAAAATATATATATATAAATAAAATAAATTAAAAACAAAGCATTACCTCGTCCACGTAGGCGGAGGGGGAGAGGGACAGGCTGCATGCTCGGCTGACCGCTCGCCGGCCCTGTCCCTATTTCGGGTGTTGTCTTGTGCTTCCCACGACTCCTCCATTCAGGCAAGACAGAGACAGACAGGCCGGCTCTCCCTCTCCTCCCGCGCCCGATCCACGCCGGCCGCAATCCGGGCTGCCGCCGAAGGTGTCCTCGCCTCCCTCCGCTCCTGGACGCCGCCCTCCCGCCCCGCCGCCGGTTGATTTCTTCTCCCCGTCCTCAGGTACGTTACTTACGGAACCCACCCCGTCCCTTGCTCCGCGTTCCTCCGACCTCCGATCCATCGCTGGTGGGGTGGATGTTTGTCCCCTTGACAGACAGACAGACAAGCAGACGCCTTCTTGTCCTTCCCCGCTTGGCCGCCGCTGGCTGCTAACTCCATGCTCTGTCACCGCGGTCTCTAATCCAATCCAACCTGCCAGTGCCAATGCTATGGTCCGTAGAACCATCAATTAAGGATTAATGTCAATAGATATAACTACATTCCACAGGAATGAATGCGCTTTTCTGCATTTCGTTCCGGATTAGCCCCCTTTGACTTTCTTTCATTTGATTTGATTTGATGGAAACAGCCAGACTCGATCCCAACACCAAGGTTTCTTTTTTTTTTCGGGATAGCGATGGAATGGATCCACTCCACTTCGCCAATTCGTTACAATGTCGTTCATTTTCTTTGTTGGAAGCCAGCTCTCAAATTCCCCACCAAGAATCGTAAAAATGTTTCATTTCATCTGAACAAAAAAAAAAAAAATCAATTCTACAGATCGAGCCTGCGACATATGTGTGTGTCTCTGCTATAATTCACCCTCCTCACATGTTCATCTGAAGCAAAAAAATCAGAACGCTAATCCATCCTTGCAAATGCAGGTTCTGTTCTGACTTGTGACCACACAAGCTAAGGCTTGATTATCGATGGAGCACCCGGTGGCGGATCCCGCACGGAGCGAGGCGAAGACCCACTGATCCAGTGCCCATTCTGCGACTTCGGAGGCGATGCACAAGCTGGCCCAGATCCTCCTTCCCGGTCTCGCCGCGGTGTGCGTGGACGGCACGACGGGGGACCTGTTCCGCAACCCTTCCGTCGTTGCCGTCGACCTCCGCAAGGAGATGGTGGACTACATCACGCAGCGGAGCGACACGTACATCGCGGACACGCTGATCGAGTCGGAGGCCAACCAGGACGGTCCGGACGCCGAGATGCCCGACGACCCGTTCGAGATCATGTCAGTGTTCATGGACGACTTTGCGAGCACCAAGCGCAACATCATTGGCCATGTCTCCGGTGGTTGCTTAGTGACTCTCGTGAGGATAAGATCGATGACTTCGTGCAGGAGATGGAGATGACCAAGTTCTGGCCGCTTGAGAGGCGTGAGGCCATCGCTGAGACGTTGCTCAAGAACGTTGATCTCAAGACCAAGTTCCATTGTCCTGAGAAGTATGAGAATGAGGAGAGGTTGGCCGATCATAAGGAGCAGTGTAGCTTCAGGCCGGTGGTTTGTCCCAATGATGGGTGCAGGGCGAAGGTCTCGGTGAGGTGCATGAAGGATCATGATGCGGCGTGTTTGTATAAGGTGCTGCAGTGTGAGCAGGGGTGTGAGAAGAGGCTGCTGAGACGGGATATGGATCGACACTGCGTCACTGTCTGCCCCATGAGGCCCATGAAGTGCCCCTTTGGTTGCGATTCATCGTTCGCTGATCGTGATCTTGAGAAGCATTGCGTTGAGTTTCTGCAGGCGCATTTGGTTAAGGTGCTTAAGACGATTCATAAGAAAGGGCGTTCGGAAGATGAGCTCAAGGAGCTCGCTCAGAAGCTGGAAAAGGTTCGCCTCTTTGACTCACCTTTGTGAACTACATGTATGCTTCTTAAAATATGTTATTTGCTTCCCAAATATTTGTGATGAAATTGAGTTAACAGGCCAATCTGATTCTGATCTAATCGCTTTACCATTCTTTTCATCTCATTATAGAATAAACCTTTTTTGGGGCAAAAACAGGTGCCATTTAATTTGGTGACTGTTTTTTTTCATGAAATTAGATGCACAGGTTGATCTGATACCCCTTGCCACTTTTTTACCTTGACCTGACTGTCCATTCTACTTTCTGCAGTTTGACGCAGATGGTAAACTAGCTAAAGCTCTGGATGCAAGACCTCTTACTAATCTTGTCAAGGACCTCGAGGCCAAGATGAAAGGTTAACACTTGAGTCAAATGGCTGGGTCCTTTATACAGACAAACTAAACAGGATGGATAATTGGCATTGTTTAGTCGAAGGGAGATGGTCCTACACGCAGCATATATATATATACAGAGAAGAATATAAGTTTTGTTCTAATCTTATCTCCTTTATGATTTTTTGCTTCACTTTCTTTCCCACTCACAATCAAATCAATTGTCAGTATGTATAGTCCGCTATTGCTTTGTATCTTCAATTTTGTATGATGATATTATGTTATTTATTTTGGTATAAAAATAAAAAAATCAGGTCATGTTTCCAGCAGGCTTGTTCTGTATGAAACTTACCATTTGTTAAATGTGATGAATGAGGTCTGCTGATATTCAAATTCAATGTGTGTTAGGTAAGGTTAAGATTCACATTGAACAGCAGCTTGGTCAATGAATTGCCTGGACCAGTTGAGCTACTTGAATGCACCTCACGATTTTGTTTTGGTAGAAAGACACCTATGTTCCAGTTGAACAGCGGCTAGGCTAATGAATTTCTGTTGTTCTCAATGATTCTGTTCAGCATGATGAGCTGATACTTCGCATTGCAGTTAATTCGAGCTGTGGGTTCTGGCTTAGAATTGTTACTGTGCCTGCCTATGTTTGGTGATGCCTTTTGTAAACTGTTCTAATTTCCATGTTGAGGCTGGTTGTGAATCTGAACCATTACATAAACCGCTTGTTGCCAACGACGCAGGTTCCTAGTGTTTGAGAAAAATAAACATGTTCTGTCCTCGTAACAAATGCTATTCTACTGCAAAACTGTAATGATTTTTTGGAATGTCAACTGTAAGAGCCATAATGGTTTGTACCTAGTGTTTGATGTTCAGAGTGCAATCAAATAATGCGAGCGCTCAAGGATCATTGCAGCTTGTAATTTAACCGCATGGTCATCTTCAGTACGTGCTCATTGTAATATAATCGGCCTTGTGTTTGCTGTGATCTTGCACGGTTGCACTTCCAAGTGCAGTTGATAAGACCTCGATCTTGTGTTCCTGGATCCATCGATCGGCTACAAGGATCTCGCTGGGCACTTCAACTCATCTGGCATCGCCAAGTAGATGACACCTGCAATGGAACGATGCAGTTGATACTTACGCAGGCATTTATCCGGTTCTTTATGAAACAATATCAGAACATCACATAGATATTACAGGAACATCTCATGAAATTCCAAAAATAAGTGTAAAACATCAAATAATAATAAAATAGTTTGAGCAAAAAAATGAATCATAAAGAAATTACAAGATATGAACATCCATGGAATAAAATAAATTAAAAAGAAACAAAAACAGAGAATAAAATAAAAATGAAATCACCTAAATACACATCCCGGAGAGCCACCACACATGAGTGACATGACTACCATAAGAGACGCCCTGGGATCAGAGAAGCACTGGTCGTCACGCTACTCGGATCTGACCTGAAGATTTCCAGCGACGGTCCGCAGGTTGGCGTGTTTGGCCATAAGCCACGCGATGGTGACAAGTTCGCCACCACAGCTGAGTTGCCTGGCATGGGACTCTCTGCTGCAATGGTTGGCAACAAAACAAAGCATATCTACCCACACGCTAAAAATCACATGAAGCCTTTCGGGACGGTTGCGGAGCTCTTGGGCAATGGCAAATCCTCCTACTGCAGGGTTATGATCTGCTGGGGGAAACTTAGGCAGGAAAGTGTCCAGGAAATGGACCTGTTGGCAGCTTAGAGGCAGTTCCTCTTTCTTCATGTGCTTCCTGAAGGTGCGCAGAACCCAGTCAAGCCGGTGCTTCTTTGTAGTGGCCCCCGGTACCTCCTCCTCCTCTGTAACGCCCCAGGCCTTGGTGTACGCCTCCTGTATCGCATTGTTCAGAAGATCACATGCCTTGGTGTATTGGCTCTGCCGTACAGGGCCAGGCAGCATGTAGGGGCGTATCACAAAGAGGAACATCATGTATCTGGAGAGCTCTTGGCTCGCCTTCAGAAGTCCTTCAACTTGGTCGGCCACCTGACAATATAACTCGGTGGCGACATGCCAGGCTATGATACTTCCCTCAATGTCAGACTCCTCAACACTCCAGTCAAATTGAGTAGCTTGGTGTTGCTGCAGCGCGAGGAGACCTGGCCGGGATCTCACATTGCGGCGGTCAGCACCCATCTCGAATATCTCTCTCAGCATCAGCTCCTTGGTAGTGCCTGAGATCTGGTCGGAACGCGAGTGGCGCACCCGGTGCCACCAGCGCTCCAACCCCATCCGCCCTGCCATGTGGCTGCCAACATTTGGCTTTGCCATGTCATGACACCAGGATTGCAGCAGATTGTACTGCCCAACAGTGCCGGACCACCTTCTGTAGCTTGCAGCCCTTTGAAAGTCGCGGGAATCCTGAACAATCTCATAAAGATAGCCCCATCCCTTGGCGTGCAGGGATGCAGCTGTCCAGGTCGACCCTGCTGCCCTAACCAGCGATGCCACTTCCAGGAGCACGGCCCCGGCCAACAAGATGTACGTGATGACCACGTCCTTCTCCTTGTGACCTCCTTTGCTGGTGATCCAAAACAGCAGGAATGTAATAGCAGTGGCGACCGGCGAGATCACGCGGATGCAGGATCCCCACCAGGTGTGGATCACAGCTGCCTTGGTGTACATGATATCGTACATCAGCGACAGCTCCATCTCCATCAGGGTGTCCAGGCGACCTTCCTTCCGGCAGCGCCTCATGAGCCGTTCTGTTAAGTCTGCAACTCCACCTTGTTCTCGTTGCGAGCCAATGAATACTCCCTTGCAGACATCGAGCAGGCCATGTGATGCCATCAGGATGTCCTCATCACTCAGTTTGTCCCACATCTTATCTACCACCTCCTGGAGAATCCTACGGCTTTCGCTCCTGCGGGCACTTGTGTCCGACCTGTCATTGTCGAGAGAGCTCCAGATGCTGTCCATGCTGGCACTCCGGAGTGCCCAGATCCTCTCCCCATACTTGAGACCACCCACGATGAACATGAGGATGGATGCCACCCGGATCAACCTCTCACTGCCTGGGATGTACTTGTACAGGACGTAGGCCGCACCTAGGAATTGCACGACCAGAGTCTGGAGGTGGCGCAGCCAGAGCCGGTTGTCCTCAAAGGAGTAGGCGGTGATGGTGTCCTGGCCACCCAGATGCACCAGCAGGAATGGCGCCCAGAACGCCATGAGCTGCTGCTCATCTGGCGACCGAGCTCTGATGGCCATATGACCCAGGGTGAACAAGGCTGTGGAGTCGGCAAGCTGATACGCCAGCCAAAGGAGTAACCTTGTCAAAGTCGCCACATTCTTCCGACGGGTCCAAGCGAACATGAGCAGGAAAACCTGCAGTGAGAAGCTGATAAGGACCAGACTCTGCACTGCCCATTCATTCCGCAGGTCCACCAGCACATCAGAAATTGCTCCCATTAAATATACTGACAATCCAGCCATTGCTCTGAACCCCCCTGAAATGCATACATTAGTAGTTCCTCATGTTAGTTGCACAGTTGGTCTGGGGTTAAAAACTCCAAAACATATCAACTCAGGTATGTATGAAAAACCCTATGGGAATAGTTTAAAAAATTTTGGGAAAACAGCTTCTCGTAGTGTATCTTGGAGAGAGAGCTGGGAGAAACTAATATTTTCAGTTTCATCTGGGGTCCACCCAATGAGACCAGGTTTTGAGGAGCTATTTCCATTATGACTCGTTTAGCCAAAAATCAGCTCCATACACTGCTAGAGAAGCTAAGTCAAACGGATGCTAATTGTTTAAGCATTTGTTGGGTTCCATGGATAAAAAAGGATGGGTTAGTGTCGGATATATAGGCCAGGGGTACCCACACCGCCTAGATATACGACTACACCCAGTTATCAGGCCTACGGCCATGACGAAGGAAGCCCATGAAGGCCGAATGAGTTTACCATCGTGAAGACCAAGATATGTCCGGTATATTCGGAGCCATTGTATCTAGACAATAGCGTAGGATCAATCTAGAGCACATTCAATGTAACAAACTAGGAAACCAATCGGTTAGCCGATCGCTCTCATTGTAGCCCTACACCCTCAGGCTATATAAGGGGCACCGCGATGGAGATCCCAACTCATTCTCTCTCACTCCATATACTACTTAGCTAGGAGCGACAGCCACTGCAAGCGAGCATACAAATACAAGAAGAGCAGCACCACCTCCAACTGGACTAGGGCACCCCACGTGCCTGAACCAGTATAAATTTTGTGTCTCGTATACTACCATCTGATTCATCTTACGCGAGTAGTTGCTCGGTATTGCCGGAGCTAAATCTTTCGATAGCTAGAAAGATCTTTTTTTAGTTTTTGGTTCGAAGTTACCAGATAGGGTCATCCCCTTAGGTGGTGTTTGGTTCAATAGACAAGAAACTACATGATGAAATAGCGCCTTTTTTTGGTATTTGGTTTAGAAACGGGTAGGATAGAACCCTTCCTTAGAGGGAATATTCCTTTTCGATGTTGTCTCTCCTTGTCCTTGAAAAGGGATGTACTGCGTTGTGTCCCTTGCTAGTGGCGTCTTCCTTCGTTTGTCCATCTCTCCACATCCAAGCTGCCCAGCCTTACTTCGCGCCTCCGCCTCTGTGCGGTCCTAGTCATGCTGCCTCGGTGGGCTTGATATGACTCGGCTGCCCCACACCCCGATAGGCCTTCTCAACGTCGCACTGCCCTGCTCCATGTCTAGCCGTGTTGCCCCAGCCGCTTCGCCTCGGTGGGACTCCTCTATGCCCAGTGAAGCCTCCTGCATACCATGCCGGTGGCTATTCTTCACGTATGGCTGCTTAATAGTTGCCATACATTTTGTCCCTCACCTTGCCTCCTACGGAGCACAAAACAGGAACACCCCATCACCTCAACTAAACACATACATAAGATTATTCGTCCCAATAAACTAGGATGGACCCGTCCCATCCCTACTTGTCTCTAAAACAAATGCAACTTTAGGGGAATATTCCCTACTTATTTGGGTCCAACCACCTGAAAGGTCATTGTTTGGTTTTGGTAATTAAGTGACAACCTAGGTGAACTAATATGTGTTTATATTAGATGCACAGGAGATTAGTCTACAGGTGATTATGCAATGAAAGAGCTTATTGCATATGATACATGATATGGAGTCATGTGACTAAGGTGGAGAAGATCAAGACAAGACTTGGCTTGATGGACCGGTTGCAAGAGTAAAGGGCAAATCGGAGGCTTTGAAGTGCTGGACCGCGTGGTGGGATGCTTGAGCCAAGACTTGGTGCCAATGGACTGATGCAACGGTAAAGAGCAAGTGAGGTCAAGATCGATGAATCAATATGGTCATGTGATGATATGAAGTGGATCATATCATTTGTTGATCATGTTAGTGCATGTGTTGCATCGACATTGGAGGAGATGGAATGGAATGCGCAAAACAAAGGTATAACCTATAGGGCATTTCATTTCACTGGTTTAGGTTGAGTAGAGAAGTGCTTGACTGGGTTTAGGATAGATAGCCATACTATAAAGAGGGAAAATCTTTTGGTTGTAACGGTTATCTAGTGCCACTAAGTGTGAGTTTCATGTGCATATGCGTTGTGCTTAGTGACATGGTGAGGTGCAAGAGAAAAGCCTTTCAAATTGATTGAAAAATGCTAACTCACACACTTGACTTGTTGGAACACTTGGTGGAGTTGAGCACATTTGAAAAGGCTTTGAAAATGAAGTTTGATGGGATTGGATAGCTCTCAGTTAAGCTTTCGGAATGTCCAAGATCATCGAGATCGGAGTTTGGAGCTAAAAGTTATGGGCATTTTAGTTTTGGTGCTAAAACTTGAGAGCCCATCTTGGACCTCTGGTCTAGTTTGGACCAGAGATCTAGAAAATATTTGGTTTATATTTGCTCGGGCTGAGCGCCTCAACCAGATGTCCGATTGAAACCAAAGATCTAGGAAAAATTCGAGTGTATTTTTCCTCCAATCGAGAAACTTCTACGAGCTCCAAATCAAAACCAGTCTGATTTTTCTATTTGTTTCATAGTTGGAAACCGAGCTCCTGTCTAAACCAGCTCACGGTTATAAGTGAATCTTTCCCCAACGGTTAGATCTAAAAGAGTTATTTGTGAGGGGCCCGCCCATCATTTCGAGGTGGGACTGGGAGGCTGCGTGGGGGGAGGTGCTGCTGCCTTATCTTCTCCACCTTCACCTCTCCCACTCACTCCTCTCCCCCTCACTCCTCTCCCCATTCTTGCTCTTGGTGAGCCGGGGTTCATCCTCTCCTCTCCTCTTCCTCCATTGCTATGTGCCAAATCTTGAAGAGAGATTAAGAGCCCTTTGTGGGTGTGGATGAGAGATTGAAGATCCACCTCCTCCCCTTCCTCTCTCTCTCATGCTTGGTGCTATTTTGAATGAGGGATTGGAAAGCCTAGTGTGTGCATTTGAGGATTGCATTTGGTGGCACTAGGTAATCTTTGTGATTGGACTCTTGGTGATTGCCATCACCTAGGCGGCTTGGTGGATTGTGGCTCCATCGAAGCACGCAAGGAGATTGTGTGGTGCTCCGGAGAGGTGCTTGTGAGGGGGTATTGTGCTCACCCCGGGGGATTGTGAGGGAGCAACTCTATTGAAGCATGTCATTGAGCTACCACACTTGCGGTAGTGCGAACACATGGTTGATTTAGGTCACATGTGTTTAGTTTTGTGATTGAGTGATTGTCAACGTTCAACATTTTATCTCTATTTTCTTTTTATCTTTTATGCTTGGCTATGTTCACCCAAGACACGTGGAGTGTGTCAAGACGTATCTCTTGGTTCGTGTTGTGCGGGTGTGGAGCTCAAAGATGGTAGCCGACGGCGAGGTGAAGGTGCCAAGGAGGACGGCGTCTTGGGGCCGACGGACCGCGGAGGTGAAGGACGGACGTGAGGCTTGGGCCGAGGGGCCGGGCCCCGCGCCGGTGGCTAGCCATGGTGGGCGACATCCGGGACATCGACGGATGCAAGAGGGGCGTGGCAGACCGTGTCGATCGGGTCAAGACGGGCGAAGCGTGGCGAGGCGGGAGCTTCGGATGACTTGGCGACTTCGGGCGGTCAAGACGGCGATGACACGTGTCGAGGAGGTTTGGTGGTTTGTCCTCAAAACCATCGGCGGGGTTTGGTGGTTTGGGCCCCAAAACCATCGGTGGGCGGGTTTCGCGGGGTTTGGGCCTCAAAACCCGGCGAAACGTTCCGGTGGACGGAAGGGCGGCACGCGTGGCGGCATCGGGGGAGGTTGCGTGGGATGCAAGGCTACCGATGAGGAGGCGCGGTGGCCGTCGGGATCGAAAAATATCCAGAGTCGACCAAAATAGCCCAGGGTTAGTGGTTTGGCTCAAATGTATCGGAGGGCAAAAATAGGGATGAGAAATAAGGACTATATATAGAGGATGGCGGCCATCCTCCTCCCCTTCTTTCCATTTTTTCGTTTTATTTTTCCCATTTTAGGGTTCTTATTTAGAGGTCCAAGAACATCAATTTGGTGGTGATTCTCGTTGGGGAAGGGGGCCCCCAATCCTTCCCGTCGTCTCCGACGATTTGGATCAATTTTTCTCATGCTTTGCTGTGATTTTCGTTGAGAGATTTTGGATGTCATAGTTTCCTGTATTCTCTGTTCTTTGGTTTTGGTTTCCAACAGACAGGAGGTCCGTGGTCATCCCAGGAGCTGCTCCCCGCACCGTCAGGAAAGGTCCTGCCGAGATCTTCTCAGGCTCCATCATCGAGCGCTGCAAGGGGCAAGGACCGGCTCCAGGTTTCTGCTGATTTCGGCAAGCACCCAGGCTCCAGCACTTCCAGGCTCCAGCGCTCGGCAGCCAGCGGCAGGAGGCCGGGCTTGGCGCGCCAGCGGCCACGGGCGGCAGGAGCCCTGCCGGCCTGTTCCCAGGAGCGGACCAGAGCAAGCAGGCCAAGGTGCCGACTCCACCTTGGTGTGCGTGAGCAGCTTCCAAGCCACCGAGCGGTGGTGGGCACTGGACCCGAACAGGCCAGGCACCGGTTTCTTGCTGCAGGTCACAGGATTCACGGCGGCAGTTCAGCAGCGTTTCTGCAGCAGCAGCTCAAGCAGTCAAGCTCGAATTTTTCCATCAACAAAGGTCGATTTCTCTCTTGCTGTGACTTGGCCATCGAGCCAATCGTTTTGTTCTTCCTGCAGGGCTGCTAGATCGAGTATTTCGTGTGCAATTTCTAGCTTTAAAAGATCTCAACTTAGTGCTTGTTTTCCTGCGTACACTAGGTGTTTGTTGAAATGTCTTAGCAGTGTTCCTAGCGTCGAAGTGTGCAGACCCATCGTTTTGGTCACTCTCTGTTAATTGCTAGCTGCAGATTATCGCTCGTGTCTCTCTCTATTGCTAGCTCATGCATGTACTTATGTTTCATTGATCAAAAGAATTAGCTTCCTTTGCTCCCGTGACTTCCTTGTTTTTGTTTAATCTAGAAATAGTTGTCAAGGTAGTAAAGGTTCGGTGCTCCAAGCTAATTCCAGGATAGGTTGTTCGGGTGTAGGTTTTTAGCTTCTTGTCTTAGCTTTAATTTCTTGTTCAAGTTTCAATCTATTTTTCTGATAAATAGAAAATCCCAAAAATATTTAAAGTATAACTTAGCCTTATATCTTGCCTCTTGCAACGATTTCATATCGAGTCGAGGATTTTTGTCTAGTTACTCTCGTCACAAGTTGGCGTTGGTAATCTAGTTTCGGGAACCGGCTTCTTTTTTAGATAGAAGTTGGGAATCTCGCCTTTTCGTTTCTCAGATGAGGTTGGGGGGTTGAGCCGATGACCGAAAATTGAAAAGAAAAATCGAGGCTCCCATTCACCCCCTCCTTCCCGTTTAGGTCCTTCAATTGGTATCGGAGCGGGATCATATCCACCTTAATCGGTCCGTGATCCGCATATACGACATGGAGAGGTTTGGTCACTATGGTGGCAAGCCTCCTGGGAGTTTGATGGCACCAATTATCCCTATTGGAAGATTAAAATGCGAGGCACATCTTATGGGGATGGATTGGAGAGTGTGGGAAATTGTCGAGGATGAAAACTACCAAGTGCTAGCAAAATCGAGTGGGTGAGGAACAAATTGCCCAACACAATGCCAACAACCGAGTGAGGAGTGTTTTGTTCTCTAGCCTCAAAGACACCGAAGTTCGAGAGAGTTGCCACTTGTGAGACCGCACGTGAGGTGTGGAAAACGCTTGAGAGCTACCACGAGGGAACCCCACAAGTCAAGGCCCGCCTATATGAGACCTATAAGAGAGAGTATAACAACCTAATCCAGCTTGATGGCGAGTCCATCGATTCTCTCTTTGCCGGGGTTTTGGACGATCTCGCAACAAGCGGGCGAACAAGCCGTCGGAGAGGCTTGATGAGCACGAAAGGCGATGAGGCTCTTGTGCGCCTGGATCGGAAGGTGTGGGGCGTGAAGGTGTCCGCAATCATGGAGTCTCGCCAACTACGACACCCTCACGCCCGACGAGCTCTCTACGGCAAGCTCAAGTCCTCCGAGATCGAGGCCCGGATCCAGGCGAAAGCTCAAGAACCCATTCTGCGCCAAACGTTGCACTCGTCTCGAGTAAGGGAAGTTCAAGTTCTTACGCTAACTCTTCACGCATTTCGTTCGCCTTGTCTTCTTTGGTGTATGCGTGGCCGGAAGGAGGAGCGATGGAGTGCTGGGGGCGGCACGTTGGCTTTCGTCATCACCCGATTCTCGCGGTTCCACAACAACCGCCGCTTTGAACCGGCGGTGTGGCGGTGCTCCCAAGGGCGGATGCTTCGAGTGCGGCGATCCGGACCACTTCATCGCCGCGTGCCCCAAGAAGAATAAGGACAAGTACTCGTGAAGTACTACTCCAACAAGTACGACTCCGACAAAGCGCAAGGACAAGCGCGAGTACACCTCCCAAGTACAAGTCAAAGAAGGGATTCGACAAGGAGGCGATCAAGAAGAAGTACCTCAAAAGCGTGCCAAGGAGCAAAAGCACGCCTTCCTTGCTTCCCTCGGCGGCGTCGACAACGACTCTTCTGACGGGCAATCTTCCTCAAGCGATGAGGAGTCCGGCGCAAGGTCGAGGACAAGCTAAATGGACTTTGCTTCTTCACCAACTCCAAGCCCGAGGGCCTCGCACCATGGCCCTCGATGGAGCGGTGACCGAAGCGATGCCAAGCCACATGCCAACGACTCTTCTTCCCCTTCCTCCGAGGTACCTCCTACAATCGAATCTCTCTCGATGAGGTTGAATCTTTTTGGGCGAGGCGCTTGTTTGTCAAGAGAAGTTGCTTAAGCGTCTTTGCTAGGGAGAGAAAGGAGTACAAGGAGAAGTGGGAGATAGTCAGGATCGAGATAGAGTTGCTTAGGAAGCTGTCGATGTCTCCCGGTGAGACGGAGTGTGACGCTTTGTGCTATGCATATGTCTAACATCATGTCTTCGCAATCCAAGTACTCGCTTTACTAGATGAACACGCGAAATGGCTAGGCCTATGTTGTTGAGTGCGTGCAAGTCTTGTCCTCGCTTGCAATCTGAGTTGGCGAGAGAAGGTTGCTAAACTTCGTTGTGCTTGAGAAGGCCCGGCTCGATAGCACCGTCTTTGAAGTGTGCTAAGTGTGAAGCTTTGGAGATGGAGGTCATGTCTTGTAGGCATGACAAAGGGAGAGTCGAAGAGGAGATCATGTATCTTCGCCGCCCCGAGTTGGGTGTCGTGTGGAGAGCCGCGGCTTGGCATGATGATGAGTCGAGTTCAAGAGGGGGGGCCGACACATCGGGATTAGGCTTTGCTATAGGTGGGAAGGGTGAAGTTATCTATGGTAAGGTTGGTCAAGGTAGTGGTTTGAGCTCGAGTGAGAAACCAACCAACACTACTAAAGCCCGACCAAGACCACCCCACCTAAGCCTACCGAACCTATTGTGCAAGATGGCATTCTCCAAGAGCCCACTAAGACTCCACCTCCCAAACAAGTGTGGCTTCCCCAAACCGAACCACCTCAAGAACCCACTTGACACTTTGCCCAGGATCCTCGAGGAAACCCTTCCTAAGGCCAAGACCACAACAAGAGTGAACCATCCACCCAAAAGAGTGAACCGGCTACCACCCAAGAAAGAGGTGAGGTATCACTTTGTGAGTACTTGTCGAGAGATGGTCACTTGTTTGAGTTTTGCTTTAGGAGGAAGAGGGATGCTAGATGTCAAGTTGAGTTCGAGAACCGTGACTTGTATCACCCACCGCTTGGCTTGTATGAGAGGGGGGTGTGCGGTCGGTTCGTAGGCGCTTTGCTAGGCCAGGAGGTAGGAGGCCTCAAAGGGCTAGGCCCGCGCCAGTGAGACCCCGTGGTGGTCGTGCTCGCGAGTGGATGTTGATCCTCGCTTTGGGAGCTTTGAGTTTGACATGAGGAGAGCACCACACTTTGTTGTGCGTGGTGAGCACTTTGGGAAGAAGGGTCATGGGATGTTTGTTTTGCCTAACACCTATCTTGCGCAAAAATGGTCAACACCGGGTATTCTCCTAAGTATACTAACCCCATGTTGTGCCATTTGCTCATCCCATGTTTTTTTTCCAATGATGCAGGTGACCGAGTCTTGGGTTCCTAAGTTTATGCCTGTTTAACCCTTTGGGATCCAAAACTTGGGTTTCTTTGTCCTCTCATGTGTAGGTATGAGGACGTGGGGTGGAGAACATGTGCTTGGTGGAACTTGATCCTTTGTATGGTGTGATCAAGACTTGATGGTTCTCTACACCCACTTCATGGCCTCCAAGAGGCATGTGCTTTAATGTGACGCCTACATACACTTTGTGAGCTATCATATACACTCATACCTTATACATTCATGATTTTCCTACTTGTGGTATGAGGTAGCTGTTCATTTGCTCACTTGTATATTGCTTGCATGTATCATACTTGTATCATGTTTTTATATCCCCTTTAGCATGTATTATCTTGTGTATTATATGCCATGCTAGCCTTTTGTGCCCTTTTTGTTTCCTAGTTTTTTTTTGCTAGGTGTCTTTGGTTGAGGAGGAGTTGGGAGTTTGCTATCCTTTTTTGAGGGGTAGTTTTGTAGTTGATGTACACTTGTAGCTTTATGTTTGTTTTGCTTTGTGCATCATCTTGTATCATATTGCATTCATCATGTACACTTTTGCACCTTGAGCTTCTTGTTTATATTGATCACAATGAGACTATGCTCTCATTTAGTGTAAAAATTACATGTTGGTGCTTACTGACTTGTGCTCTTTTTACGCTTAATTGATATATGTTATGAGCAAAGCTGTTTTTCATGTGAACTTGCTTAATAACGATGAATCTTGTAAAATGTTCACCATTGAGACAGTTCCTAGCATGTTTAAGTTGTTGAGATCCTTTGTGCTTATCATGTATGCTAGGTGACTATGTCTCATTCATCGAAGTTATATACTTGCTTAGATGACCACATGCTTTTATCTCGCTAAAATCTGAAATCTAAGCTAAGTGTATGGAAAAGATCGAGATGGGTCCATACCGTCCCCACATCCAAGTCTTGGGACTAGCTGCTCATTGCACTTGAGTTGAACCTCGAGCTTGGTAGTGTTTGACCTGCACCATTGTCTTAAGCTTCTCGATTGCTCACATGCATAGGCTTGACATGGTTGATTAGTAAGGTCGACGGTTGTGGATAACCACTTTCGCACTCATGCTTTGTCCAATGCTTGTAACCGCGCAACTCCGATAACTTGAACTTTTGACAAGTGTTGGCTCTATCTTTTGCATGATGTATAAACTTTGCTTGGGGTAGTTCACTTGATATACATGTGTAGCACTTGGTAGATTTCCAAAGCTTACTTGCGCTTATGTGCTATTCTTTGTGGTGGACACCTTTTTCTCGAAATGCTTAAAACAAGATCAAAATGCTTTCAAGCCATATTTCATATCTCTTGATCGGTTTGAGCACCGTGTTAAGCACTTGATTTTGTTGCCATGACACTACCTAGAGCATCTTCTCATTTGGATTGCTATAAACTTGAAGCTCCCTCATTGCATTTTCATGCATTTCATAGCTTGATTAGTGCATTTGCCAACAAGGGGGAGAAATATACAAAAGACAAAGGATCGCATTTTTCCAGGGGGAGTAGCCTTTGCCTTTGTCTTGAGGGTCTAGCTGTTTGTGTGTGAAAGTAATTGGTTTGGAGCTAGCTAGTGGTGTTGAGCCTGTTTCTACCTCTTCTTGAGGACTAGCCGTTTGTTTAGCTTGGTTGTGTCGAGCCTTTTGCCCATGTCTTTGGGAACCAAGTTTTTGCTCCACGTTTGCTATCCAAAGATTTTGTCTAGCTTGTGTTCACATGGATGTGCTATCTTCTACCTTCTTTACGTCTTTGTGTTGAATGTTGACAATGCACTCATCAAGGGGGGGAGATTGCGAACACATGGTTGATTTAGGTCACATGTGTTTAGTTTTGTGATTGAGTGATTGTCAACGTTCAACATTTTATCTCTATTTTCTTTTATCTTTTATGCTTCGGTATATGTTCACCCAAGACACGTGGAGTGTGTCAAGACGTATCTCTTGGTTCGTGTTGTGCGGTGTGGAGCTCGGAGATGGTAGCCGACGGCCGGCCGAGGTGAAGGTGCCAAGGGAGGACGTCTTGGGGGCCGACGGACCGCTGGAGGTGAAGGACGGACGTGAGGCTTGGACCGAGGGACCGAGCGCCGGGTGGCTAGCCATGGTGGTCGACATCCGGGACATCGACGGATGCAAGAGGACGGGGCGGGACCGTGGTCGATCGGTCAAGACGGCGAAGGCAGGTGAGAGCGGGAGCTCGGATGACTTGGCGACTGGCGCGTCAAGACGGGCGATGACACGTGTCGAGGAGGTTTGGTGGTTTGTCCTCAAAACCATCGGCGCGGGTTTGGTGGTTTGGGCCCCAAAACCATCGGGCGGGGGTTTCGCGGGTTTGGGCCTTAAAACCGGGCGGACGTTCCGGTGGACGGAAGGGACGGCACGCGGGCGGCATCGGGGGAGGTTGCGTGGATGCAAGGCTACCGATGAGGAGGCGCTGGTGGCCGTCGGATCGAAAAATATCCGAGAGTCCACCAAAATAGCCCTAGGGTTAGTGGTTTGGCTCAAATGTATCGGAGGGCAAAATAGGGATGAGAAATAAGGACTATAGAGGATGGCAGCCATCCTCCCCTTCTTGCCTCTTCCATTTTCGTTTTTATTTTTCCTCAATTTTAGGGTTCTTGTTTAGAGGCCCAAGAACATCAATTTGGTGGTGATTCTCGTTGGGGAAGGGGAGCCCCAATCCTCCCCCTCGCTCGTCTCCGACGATTTGGATCAATTTTCTCATGCTTTGCTGTGATTTTCGTTGAGAGATTTTGGATGTCGTAGTTTCCTGTATTCTCTGTTCTTTGGTTTTGGTTTCCAACAGACAGGAGGTCCGTGGTCATCCCAGGAGCTGCTCCCCGCACCGTCCAGGAAAGGTCCTGCCGAGATCTTCTCAGGCTCCATCATCGAGCGCTGCAAGGGGCAAGGACCGGCTCCAGGTTTCTGCTGATTTCGGCAAGCACCCAGGCTCCAGCACTTCCAGGCTCCAGCGCTCGGCAGCCAGCGGCAGGAGGCCGGGCTTGGCGCGCCAGCGGCCACGGGCGGCAGGAGCCCTGCCGGCCTGTTCCCAGGAGCGGACCAGAGCAAGCAGGCCAAGGTGCCGCCTCCACCTTGGTGTGCGTGAGCAGCTTCCAAGCCACCGAGCGGTGGTGGGCACTGGACCCGAACAGGCCAGGCACCGGTTTCTTGCTGCAGGTCACAGGATTCACGGCGGCAGTTCAGCAGCGTTTCTGCAGCAGCAGCTCAAGCAGTCCAAGCTCGAATTTTTTCCATCAACAAAGGTCGATTTCTCTCTTGCTGTGACTTGGCCATCGAGCCAATCGTTTTGTTCTTCCTGCAGGGCTGCTAGATCGAGTATTTCGTGTGCAATTTCTAGCTTTAAAAGATCTCAACTTAGTGCTTGTTTTCCTGCGTACACTAGGTGTTTGTTGAAATGTCTTAGCAGTGTTCCTAGCGTCGAAGTGTGCAGACCCATCGTTTTGGTCACTCTCTGTTAATTGCTAGCTGCAGATTATCGCTCGTGTCTCTCTCTATTGCTAGCTCATGCATGTACTTATGTTTCATTGATCAAAAGAATTAGCTTCCTTTGCTCCCGTGACTTCCTTGTTTTTTGTTTAATCTAGAAATAGTTGTCAAGGTAGTAAAGGTTCGGTGCTCCAAGCTAAGTCCTGGATAGGTTGTTCGGGTGTAGGTTTTTAGCTTCTTGTCTTAGCTTTAATTTCTTGTTCAAGTTTCAATCTATTTTCGATAAATAGAAAATCCCAAAAATATTTAAAGTATAACTTAGCCTTATATCTTGCCTCTTGCAACGATTTCATATCGAAGTCGAGGATTTTGTCTAGTTACTCTCGTCACAAGTTGGCGTTGGTAATCTAGTTTCGGGAACCGGCTTCTTTTCGATAGAAGTTGGGAATCTCGTCTTTTCGTTTCTCCGATGAGGTTGGGGGTTGAGCCGATGACCCGAAATTGAAAAAGAAAAAAATCGAGGCTCCCATTCACCCCCCTCCGGGTCGCCGTTTCGGTCCTTCGTGTAGGTTCTTACAAAGACCCTGGAGGCTTGGCTAGTGAAATGCCAATTAGACCGCCGAACCACGAAGTGTTGGTCGACACAACGGGACTAGCTTGGTAGCAACCAAGTGAACCTCAAGGAAAAATCACCATGTCAACATTGTCATCATCTCTTCTCGGTGGTTTGCATTCTCTGATACATAAGCTTGTGTTTACATTCATATATATCGTGCTTGTGTAGCTACTCTTGTAATTAGTTAGCTTGTGTAGCTTGCAAGTTACCTTCTTGCTTGTGTAGCATAGAAGTAGCACTTGTATGACTAGTTAGATTGTGTAGCTTAATTAGTTACTTTACTTAGTTTGTGTAGCTAAGTAAGTTGAGCTCTTTGGTTTGGCTTGTGTAGTGTAACACCCGGTTTTAAGAACAAAACTAGATGATGCTATATGTGAGCCCTGGAAGTCAAATCTCACATATAGATTACAAATAAATGGAATATCAATTCACAATGCTTAAAATATAACGAACTTAATATAAAAGCAAATAACCTCAGCTATCAAGCGTGGAAAGACTTCAATCTTCCGGTGTAGGCTCCACAAAGGACCGACCGACCGGGTTGATCACAAGCCTAATTTCCTCCCGAGGTGGGGTGAAATAGCAAGGGTGAGTCCATGTCGAACTCCGCAAGTATAACCCGGGGGTTATGAAGGCTCGAAGTCGACAATCGCTTTTAACTGCGGTTGCTTTTAGTGTTGGTCAAATTTTTAGGCTTAAGCAAAGAAAGGAATCCCAAACCATTATTCACACTTGTGGACAGATATCATCATCAATTTAATATCATCGGTAAAAGTAAACACACAATTCTATCCATTAGTGTTCCAAGGCCGTTCATGACCGCTTAACACGGTGACATGTCGGTTTAGTTAACTCTGCAGAGGTGTACACTTTACCTATGGGTCATGGTTTTCGGGGCCAAAGAAAACCACATAAAAAGCCTTTCAAAGGGGTTATCTAAACATGTCGGATAGCGATAGGGTTACAGCCCCATTCTCCGATTCGCAACCACCACAAGACAAGTAAACACTATCCCCGAACGACTAGAGCCGAGCCACATAGCCCCCCCACGGTTGTATCAGATATCCCTGGATCCCCACGAATGGATTAAGTCCTTATGGAGAGCTAAGAGCTTCACCACCAACAACTTCCAAGCTCTTTTAAGCCCTATGTACCAAGGCATCATCAACTACTCCAAATTAAAGTCATGCAACAAAGTAAAGTTTAGTTGGTTGAGCGCTAGCAATTACTACCCAATGCATAAACCCATAGGTGTCAAGGAACAAGTATTCAAGACTAGGATAATCCTTAATGGCAAACAAAGGAGGACACATGCATCATGAATTATTAATTAAGGTGAATAGGACATCAAGGATGATCCCAAGCTATACTTGCCTTTGATTATTGAGCTCTTGTTACTTGCTGATCTTTGCTTGTAGAAGTCCTCTTGATCACTCTCGAACCGATCCCCGACTATATTAATTCACCACGCAAAGAACACGCAAACATCGATGCAAATAAACACAAAGCAAACAAGAGCATAATAAGATAACAGTACATCAAACAGTAAGAAAACAGTTTGAAAAGCTCATAAAACTATTCTACTGCCGCTACGATCACATCGATATAAAGATCACAAAAATCGGAGCTAGAACGCGTAAGTTATGAATTTTACAAGCTTTTTAGTAATAAAATAATTAACTACTCCCTCCGTTTCAAATTGTAGTTCACTTTGGCTTTTCTAGATTCATTTCTTTTTTTCTATGTATCTAGACATAGTGTATAACTAGGTGCATAACAAAATCAATGTATCTAGAAAAGCCAAAGTGAACTACAATTTAAAACTGAGGAAGTATTAATTAACCGAAAATTAAAAGTTCACAAACCTGACTAAAAGTGATACTAACATGTAGATTACGAAATTACGATTCTAACGAGTATTTAACGACTCAAATCGAGTTAAAACGGAAAAAAAGATATGAGGGTTTGAATCTGGATGGCAAACTTGTAAATAGATGAAAGCGTATTCGGCGGTTTACTCGAAACTACGCCCCAAAGGAGAAAACGAAATCGGTCATGCTGTTTAAGATGAAAAATACGCTTTCCGAATGGAAAACGAAAATCGAAATACGCCGACCTAAACAGTAAATAACTATAGACGATAGGGTCTAATCCGCAAAATATCCCGCCGGGGTATCGACGAGCCGCGGGTCGCTGGATTTAAAACGATCGCCAGATTAGATCCGGGCGGTGGTCGGCGGGCGTTCACGGAGACGAGAAGACGGCGCGCCTCCGCCGGAGTTCGGGCGGAGTCGGGCGTTTCGGCGATCTAAGGCACCATTCCCACGCTGGTTGGCTCAATAGAAAGAGGAGAGCGACGCGTCTCACCTCGCACGGTCGAGGACGGATTTGACCGAGGTTGGCGCGGCGGCAGAAACTACGACGGAATCGGCCGCCGCTTCGGGGCGACGCTGCTCCGAGCAAGAAGAAGACGGGTTAGCGCCCAACGGTACGCTGTGGGTAAAGCGCGGGCGCTAGGACTTACCTAGGGGACTTGCCGCGGCCGGGGCCGGAATTTGGTGTGGTGGCGGAAAACGGCAAGGGCGGGGGCGACTTTCGGGCCGCTACCGAAAGTTAGCTCACGCTGGCGATTAGATGCGTTAGGGGCGACGCGACGCCACCGCTAGGCTTATATGGGGCACGGGCGCGGGAGTGGTTAGGTCGCCAAATCGACGTGGGTCGGTCGATTTTGGAGTCCGGCTCAAACACGAGCTCGCTCGCGCTCGATTCGGGGAAGGAGAAGCCGCGGGGCCCACCCGCCACCGGCTCAAGGAAAGGAGGCAAATGTTACTCTTTGGCTTTGCAAATAAATGGGCCGCCCAAGATGATTCTCGAAGCGGGCCAAAATGAAGAAAGGGGCCTGGTTTGACTTTTGGGCTGGATTCCATGGAAGGGAAGAAAAATAAAAACATCACTTTTTTCTAATAATCAAACTAAAGTTTCTAAAAAAGAATTTGAATTCCAAATTGACTCAAACAAAAACCATTCAACTCAAAATAAAATATGCATCAGCATGAATGCAAAAACATGTCTCTATCCTTATATTGGATTTTATTTCGACAAAAAATATTTATTTTCCTATATTTTCATGAGCACAAAAATACATACATAAATCATTTTATTCTATTTTCAAAAGAGGCCAAATTTGGGGTGTTACAAATCTACCCCCTTAAGATGAATCTCGTCCCGAGATTCGAAGCCGGTGATCAAAGTGGATAGAGATACCCGTCTGCGATTCTTAAATTACTCCTCGAGGACCTCCATTTTCTTGGTAATGATTTTGCTTTGTTTTTCCTTATCATGATAATCGTACTCCAAGAATCTTGCTTAACTAATTCCAAAATGATATTTCCAAAACTCTGGAGTGACTCCAAACCAACTCTCAATTTTTTTCCCCTTTAAGTTACCTTACTTAAACTGCTGTGGAATGGTGATAGCTTACCCTGCACGGTGCTATCTATGGTTCTCACCATGACCACCTTGATTCCAAACTGCAATGTTATAAATCGCATCATGTCATACTATATCACTTTCTCATCCATATTGTCCAATCTCCTACATATATTCACCACTAATTCATATCATCTGGCAACAACGGTAGCTTCAACAAGGATAGATAACAGGGGTAATCCAAGGGACACTCACAACTTATATATAAACTTATACCTTCAAGATAAATTGAGAGAAACAAGCACAAAAGGCCAACACACTATCCCCTTAAGAAGAGATAGACCAGGGGTAACCAGGGACTAGTTTTCGTAACCTTTTAAGCACCTCAACCATCTTATATACCTTCCAATTGACCCACATGACTCTCATAATCCAAAGTAAGTTCTATTCCAAAGTTCCAACTATTAGTACCCTTACTATGGTTGAGCTGCTCAACTCTCGTATTCTGCATATTGTTCTGCAGGTTTTGGTGTTATATGTTCTCCGTTAGCATAATTGCTCAACTAAGAATACCAACAATGACATATGCCTCATCTAGACGATAGTATAATTCCATGTCATGTATCTATGGTCGCTTCAATCCGAAAATGATATCACATGCTTAAAAACCAACTTAGTGAAGAAATCCTTTGTGAAACTTTTATCCCAAAGTAGACTATTCACGCATCTCCAAAACATTAGTGGCTCAAACTTTGAATCTAAGCCACTTAGCATGTGGTGTCATCCGATTTTTTCCCAACATAACTTTTCTTTGCTATTGGCATTGGCAATGACTTCTACAACTCTAGATGGTAGAACCTTTTCCATGTTATCACACTTGATTAGCCCAATCCATCTAGAACATGCAACTCAATACCAACTTAGTATGTCCTGTGAATTCTTACCACCCATGTAGACGTCACTTATAAAATGTGTAACTACTGCACTGGTGACCAATAGAATAATACCTCCAAATCCACATGCTTCATAGTTGACTTGACATCCAAGCACCACTTAATATCTTCTCTTGTAGTTCCATCCGAGAGACTTAGCCAAGCCTTCCTTCAACCTCCACTAGAACCATATCATTCCAAGGAAACACTCTTGCATTCTTAAACTACTTCAACTCAACACCTCTCTCTAGAGTTCTCCATGCGATTCATCATAGAACAACTGTAGAGAAGTCCAACATGCAACACATTCCTATGTCACTATTGCTAACTTATCTTGTAAGTTGAACTCCAAAGTGTTGTGATAGCTTTAGACATAATCCAATCATGTCAAGAACACAAGCTCCTTGTAAATATTCCAACAAATATAAAAAGTTGAGTGAAAGATGCTTGTCCTCACTGTTGCCATCTCAACCATAAGATAGCATATGCTTCCGAGTAAAGAACTAGAACATATCAATCATCATCTTGCAACTTCTTCAGCGTGGCTACCCCCTTAAGAAAACATTACTATAGGACCAGTAAGGGGTAGCTTAAATGTTCTCTCAAGTGAGTTAATCCATCTTAATGACCTTCTAATTTCCAAGAAAATTCACATAGATAGGCAAGAACAAGTATTCTGAAATTCATTGCGAACAGAGAAATATCACCGCAGTAAAACAGCTGTAAGTTGAGTTCTATTAATCCAATAAGGTCATACTTTACACCGTTGGAAAGCTTATGAAATACTCTACAACTTCCTTATAGAACTCTTCTCCAGATTCGACACTTAAGTTGGTCGAAAACAGTGCACAACAGAAACTAGTTCAGATTCCTGACAGCACAGTTGCATCATCTTGTGATTTTTATAACTCTCAAACCAGATCTGATATGAAGGTGATTCTTGCTCTCAGATAAAGATATGGAAGTCTACTTTTGTCCAGATTTATTCCATAATTTTTGCTCATCCAATGATAGAGGTATAAGCCAAAAACTCAGATTGCTCCGAAAAAAAAAAAAAAAAAAAACAGGATGGGCGTAAACAAGAAAACCAACCCGACTATTTATTACACTAAATCCTTATACCTTAGGCGTATAAACTAAATGAACTTGTGGCAACCAACAAGATCATTGCACTCAATACAAAGATCCAAAACAAACATATGCATAATAACAATTCAACAAAGCAATAGAGATGCACAAATCAAACAATGACTCAACTTTAAGCTACTAACGTTTTATTGCATAAGGGCATAAATTCCTACTTAAACATGGTGTGATTATAGTGACATCCCTGGTACACCTTTTTGCAGGTGGATGGTCGGAACATCTCCTCTACTCCGTTGATCCTTGGTAGTCCAAAGATGACTTCTCCACTCATTAGTCTCCTCATGATGTTCCTTATTTCCGCCAAGCTCTAGTTGACTCTTATACTTAGGATGTGTCCAATTCTAACTAGGCTTTAAGTCCCTACAACGGACGGAGGCGATACCAATTTGTAACACCGGTTTTAAGAACAAAACCGATGATGCTATATGTGAGCCCACGAAGTCAAATCTCACATATAGATTACAAATAAATGGAATATCAATTCACAATGCTTAAAATATAACGAACTTAATATAAAAGCAAATAACCTCGGCTATCAAGCGGCGGAAAGACTTCAATCTTCCGTGTAGGCTCCACGAGGGGACCGACCGACCGGTTGATCACAAGCCTAATTTCCTCCCGAGGTGGGGTGAAATAGCAAGGGTGAGTCCATGTCGAACTCCGCAAGTATAACCGGGGGTTATGAAGGCTCGAAAGTTTACAATTGTTTTAATCTGCGGTTGCTTTTAGTGTTGGTCAAATTTTAGGCTTAAGCAAAGAAAGGAATCCCAAACCATTATTCACACTTGTGGACCCGATATCATCATCAATTTAATATCATCAATAAAGTAAACACACAATTCTATCCATTAGTGTTCCAAGGCCGTTCATGACCGCGAACACCGGGCCGACATGTCGGTTTAGTTAACTCTGCAGCAGAGGTGTACACTTTACCTATGGGTCATGGTTTTCGGGGCCAAAAGAAAACCACATAAAAAGCCTTTCAAAGGGGTTATCTAAACATGTCGGATAGCGATAGGGTTACAGACCCATTCTCCGCCGATTCCAAGAACCACCGCACAAGTAAACACTATCCCCCGAACGACTAGAGCCGAGCCACATAGCCCCCACGGTTGTAATTGTATATCCCTGATCCCCACGAATGGATTAAGTCCTTATGGAGAGCTAAGAGCTTCACCACCAACAACTTCCAAGCTCTTTCGCCCTATGTACCAAGGCATCATCAACTACTCCAAATTAAAGTCATGCAACAAAGTAAAGTTTAGTTGGTTGAGCGCTAGCAATTACTACCCAATGCATAAACCCATAGGTGTCAAGGAACAAGTATTCAAGACTAGGATAATCCTTAATGGCAAACAAGGAGGACACATGCATCATGAATTATTAATTAAGGTGAATAGGACATCAAGGATGATCCCAAGCTATACTTGCCTTTTGATTATTGAGCTCTTGTTACTTGCTGATCTTTGCTTGTAGAAGTCCTCTTGATCACTCTCGAACCGATCCCCGACTATATTAATTCACCACGCAAAGAACACGCAAACATCGATGCGGTCAAACACAAAGCAAACAAGAGCATAATAAGATAACAGTACATCAAACAGTAAGAAAACAGTTTGAAAAGCTCATAAAACTATTCTACTCGCCGCTACGATCACATCGATATAAAGATCACAAAAATCGGAGCTAGAACGGCGTAGTTATGAATTTTACAAGCTTTTTAGTAATAAAATAATTAACTACTCCCTCCGTTTCAAATTGTAGTTCACTTTGGCTTTTTCTAGATTCATTTCTTTTGCTATGTATCTAGACATAGTGTATAACTAGGTGCATAACAAAATCAATGTATCTAGAAAAGCCAAAGTGAACTACAATTTAAAAACGGAGGAAGTATTAATTAACCGAAAATTAAAAAGTTCACAAACCTGACTAAAAGTGATACTAACATGTAGATTACGAAATTACGATTCTAACGAGTATTTAACGACTCAAATCGGAGTTAAAACGGAAAAGATATGAGGGTTTGAATCGGATGGCAAACTTGTAAATAGATGAAAGCGTATTCGGCGGTTTACTCGGAAACTACGCTTCCCGATGGAGAAAAACGTAACCGGCTGCTGTTTAAGATGAAAATACGCTTTCCCGAATGGAAAACGTAAAATCGAAATACGCCGAGGGGACCTAAAACAAAATAACTATAGACGATAGGGTCTAATCTCGCAAAATATCCCGGCGAAGGGGTATCGACGGCCGTGGGCCGTTGGATTTAAAACGATCGGCCGATTAGATCTGGGCGGTGGCCGGTGGCGCGTTCCGCCGGAGACGAGGAAGACGGCGGCGCGCCCGCCGGGAGTTCGCCGGAGTCGGCGTTCCCGGCGATCTAAGGCACCATTCCCGACGCTGGTTGGCTCAATAGAAAGAGGAGAGCGACGCGGTCTCACCTGCACGGTCGAGGGACGGATTTGGACCGAGGTTGGCGTGCGGCAGAAACGGCGCGACGGAAACGGGCCGCTTCGCCTCGGCGACGCGCCCGAGCAAGAAGAAGATCGGGTTAGCTCCAACGTGTACGCGAGGGTAAAGCGGGCGCTAGGGACTTACCCTAGACTGCAGCGGCCGCCGGCCCGGAATTTGGTGTGGTGGCGAAAAACGGGCGGCGGCGACTTTCGTCCGCTACTCGAGTTAGGGCTCGCCGCCGATTAGATGCGTTAGGGGCGACGGACGCTACCCGCTAGGCTTATATGGGGCACGGGCGCGTGCGGGAGTGGTTGTGGGTCGCTGAAATCGACGTGGCTGGTCGATTTTGGAGTCCGCTCAAGCACGAGCTCGGTCGCTTCGATTCCGGGGAAGGAGAAGCCGCGGGCCCACCGTCGCCGGCTCAAGGAAAGGAGGCAGCTGGCTACTGTGCTGGGCGAATAAATGGGCCGCCCAAGATGATTCTCGAGCGGGCCAAAATGAAGAAAGGGGCCGGGCTTTGACTTTTGGGCTGGATTCCATGGAAGGAAGAAAAATAAAAACATCACTTTTTCTAATAATCAAACTAAAGTTTCTAAAAAAATTTGAATTCCAAATTGACTCAAACAAAAACCATTCAACTCAAAAATAAAATATGCATCAGCATGAATGCAAAAACATGTCTCTATCCTTATATTGGATTTTATTTCGACAAAAATATTTATTTTCCTATATTTTCATGAGCACAAAAAATACATACATAAATCATTTTATTCTATTTTCAAAAGAGGCCAAATTTGGGGTGTTACATGTAGCCTTGTCATTGAGCATTACTAGTGAGATTAGGAGCTTTGTGCTTTTTGCTTACTAGATTGTGTAGGAGCTCCCCAGTGTGTAAAAATACTAGTTGCTTAGGTTTGTGTAACCTTGCTTTTAGAATTAGTTAGGTGAGCTCAAACTAGCCCGGCACCTTTTGTTGCTAAATAGGATCTTTGTAAGGTGCTTGAGAACTTAGATAGAGGGGTGTTGTCTTGGCTAGACCGATAGTTTCAATTCCATATTTATTTTCATTAGCCGGTCAAAATTATTTTTTTAAAAACTATTCACCTCCCTTCTAGTCTGCCATCTCGACCCTACACCACCCCTACACAAATCGAGGGGACGGGGAGCATCGGCGCTAGCACTGAGCTTGCTATCCACACAACGATTCTTAAGGTGATAAAAATGTCAGAATGAATGCCACATGCTACAAAACCCCATAAAATGCTACAAAACCCATAAAAAGCGGGACAATGTATCATTCAAATCCTGATTTGTATGTACTAATTAGTCTTAAGTTATTTTAACTTTTAAGCATGTAGTGTTTGATATAAATCTAGACACAATGTATATCTAGATGTATAGCAAAAACTATGTATCTATATAAAAGTCAAAACGACTTAGAACTTAGAACAATGGGAATATTTATTGCAAAGCTAATGGCTTGCATTATTATTATTATATATACTAGGCTAAAAAGAGCAGTAGTAAGCTTTGGCCTGTCGTATCGATGATATTAAACTCTGCAAGATGGAAAGCTTGGTTGTTTAAATTGATATTTTTACGCGAACGCGACTTCACCTGGTTTTCATTAACAGGTTTAAATTGATATTTCATCTCTATGGACCGTAGCTGACTCCCTCGTGAATCAATGACAAAGCTCTGTCACTACAGTCCGACAGGATTTCAGAACACATTTGTAGAGCGCGTTTCATGGTTTAGACGATTCATGGGACATAAAGCAAGAAATTTGGATGGGATGCATATTTCGAACATCAAAATTTCAGAGAAGACAAACTGAGCATCTCAAAAATAAACAAATAAACTGAAGTTTGAGCTGGTTTATGTTTATTTTCCTATGGAATTGGGGCATACGAATGTGTATAATATCATCGATAGGAAATTGACAACTCCATTCCTATGTTCTACGGTAACTTTTACGGCCACCTGAAAACTGGCACTAGTAAATTTATCCACTATTATTCTTGTATATAAGCAAAATTTGCAATTGGTATGTCACTGAAACAAACCTTATTGCGGCTGGAGCAAAACCCGGTCGGACGATGCACCCAACTAAATAGCGCCGATGCCCGCCGACCTTTCTTTTCGATGATCAGAAAACAATATGGTTTTACAAGCCGCAGCCCTCGCGTTATGCTTTTGTGGCCTTGTGGGTGGCGTGCTGCTCTCGGTAACCACTACGCATGGAATGATCTTTGTTGGGTCCTAGATAGTATGCTTGTGGCCTCCCTCCTGAACCGGCGGCGGAGAATCTATAATATACAGTTTGCTTGTACAGCCGGTTTGGTATCCAGTTTTTCCATACGACCGAACTTACCTTTGTTCTGCCTACGTTTAGTTGCTTCTCCGTGCGGTAACCTCTATAGCGTCCGGCAGTCTGCTAAGAAACGAATCCATCCTAAACTTGGAACACTCATGTTAGATCTTTAAGTGTAAGCCATGGCATATTTTAATTCTATACACGCAGGATAAATCATGGCATAGTAAAGTGTAAGCAATATAATGCACAAGCATGTGCAACCAATGCAGCAACATGTGTAAACAATAATACTTCCGTTCGTTCTAAAATTTTTTTTCGAATACGCAAAAGATTTATGTATCATTATAATTAAGAAGGAGAGTTTAATTATACACACGACGCACTCGTAATGAGCACTCTAGGAGGTCATAAAGTAGCAGACTGTTTCAAACTTCGATATTACAGAAAAACATACAACCAAACTAAGAACAGCACAGTAACCTATATGTGCGTAGATGCATATATAGTTCTTATATGTGCGTAGCAAAAACCATGAATCTAAAAAGGTCAGAACAACTTGATTAATGGATGACAACTTGATTTAGTTTGATTTGATTAATTATTAAAGGATCCTCTCAAAAAAGAAATTTCAAAGGGGAAAGCATCACATCAAGGGATGTTACAACAGTGTGACGGGACAAGAGCAAGGGCAAAAGGCAAAGAAAAGAATAGACAAGAGGGGTGCCTTGCTTGTCGATGTTGTTGTGGTTCAGATGCCTTGCTTTTCGATGTTGTTGTGGTTCAGACCTAAAAAAGGCACCCTCGTTTCCCTGTTTTCCGTGCTGCTTCCGCTCTCCACTACAGCATGTCTGCTAATAGAAGGCGTTTTGTAAAGGCATTTTTTTAAAATGCCTTAATTTCTTGGTCTATAGAGGCATTTATTTTAAAAGGCCTCTAAAGACATATTTTTGAAGGCTAAATTTTAAAAACGCCTTAATTACCTATAACAGTTGGAGGCGTTTTTCCTAAAATAGCCTTCTATACTCTGTCCACCCGCATGCTCTGGAATAGCCAACACAGGTCTTCGTTCACCCGCACCGGTCACCTGCCCCTCATCCTCCGTGAAAAAAAAAAAAATCAGAAACGACCTCTCATGGCCGCCTACTCTGCCCGTGCTCGCGCCCGCACCCACCCGCCCTCGCCGCCGTGGCTCCGCCCGCCCCTGCTGCCCTGGATCCGCCCCGCCCTTGCATACAGATCCGGCCACGCCCACCCCGCTCTGCTCTAGCTGCACGTTCGATTCCGCCGCCGGTGGAGGTGCGCGCCTTCCGGTGGTTGGAGGGCGAGCTGAGAGCTCATGTCCATGAAGACTACGGAGGCAGAGGTGGATGAGGACGACGACGAGGAGACGCCCTGGCTCTTCCTGCCCCGCCGCAATAGCTCCGCCCCACCCTTGCACATGGACCCGACCTCTGCTCCAGTGCTCCCCGTCCTCGCTCCTCACCCCACGCCGCTGAGTGTTGGTACTCGTGGAGCGGTGACCACGTCCACCCCGCCACGTCGCGCTCGTGGCTCACCTTGAACAGCCGCCCCGGCCCCGCCGCGGCACAAGCAGCCTGTGGAGGCCAAACCGCCCGCGCTCTCCCTGACTTTGGCTCCACCTCTGCTTCCACGTCTATCTCCGGCTCCTCCTTCCCCGGCTCATGCGCAGGTCAGCAACTACATCTAGTTTCGGTCTGCGCTTAATCTGGTTCATTTTGCTGAATCTATGAATGCCAATGTCTCATGCTCACTACCTGTTTGTGAAAATGTTTGTAGAAAGTAAGATATAAGAGCTGGAAATAATTTGTTCATGTTAGACATCCACATATTTTTACCCTTTTGGAACCATAGTCTAATTATTTGGTAATTCTATCAGGCCTACGTACCAGAAGCACATTGAAGTTGCTGTGCATGGTGTTAGCCTAAGCATATTCAGAGAAGCATCTTGGTAAGCCTTCATATCATTGTCTCCAATCATCCTATGCTGGTGGCCCACAAAAGAGCAGCTGTGCCTTTTTTTCTAATGTGTGTGTGCAAAACTGTAACACTATTAAATATAATCTGTATTTACAACACACCCTGTCAGATCAGATATAGGTTCATTTTCACATATCCTGCCCTTCTCTAATTTTCTGATGCTGCCAACAACTGTTGGCACGCTATTAAATATAGTATATGCTGCCAAGTTAACCACTAAGCTTTGTAGTCATGCAGTATTCAGGAGTTTTCCTTTCTCTCTCTCTGAATAGTGCCGTCCATTCATATATGGTACAAGTTTGCTGCAAAAAAATAGCAGTTCATGTAATTACGTAGTTTCTACTGCTATGTGTGCATGTGGATTCTTGTAACAGCTACAGCAAGTTATAGATACAAGGGAATTTAAATTGGATAGAGGACTTAAACAATGTTAGGCATCTGATCTATTAGTACTTAAGAGATTCAGGCTATGTGATGGACTATGAATATCTTTCACAGTACAACTTTCTTTAGTGTTTGGCTTTGGCACTTAAAATTTGATGCCCCTGCAATTTCACATATATTTATAGAGATGCAGCCATGTTCCCATGCCATGAGAGGATGTCGCTTTGAAGCAGAAGAAGAGCGGATGGCCCATCCGAGAAGAATAGGAGGGAGCGGCAGAAGTAGGAATGCACCACCCCAATCTGTACTGCCCAAATGCGATGTAATTAGAATTCTGAACTGCTGAGTACTCTCCTAGGACCACTTTTATGTTTGTTTACAGCTTCACATCTTCCAATGTGTGATACTATGCAGTGTTCTTCAAATTTGTAACTGCATCTACGCATGCCATTGCGCATGCCCTGCACTAGTATTATTAATTTGTGCTCACATTGGTTCATTCTCAAATGGATTGTGCTAATTTACCTTGGGTTTGGAGGCTTTTTTTAATAATGCCTTCGGTAATGTTTTAAGGCTTGTACAGAATGCCTTTAAAATGCATTATAGGCATCTAGAAAATGCCTTTAAATATTGACATTGAAAGGTATTTTGAAAAAATGCCTCAAAAAACCTTTTAAGTCTAGCTTATAGCCGGCATTTCCAATAATGCCTAAAAAGATCTATGAAGGCATTTTTTACCACTTTTGAAGGCATTTTTAAATGCCTTGTTTAAAGGATCATGCTGTAGTGCTCGGGACGCGCCACCGCCTGTGGCCCCGCCACCGCCTGCGGCCCAGTCACCGCCCGAGGACGTTCGCGCCCTCTTCTCCCGCCACAAAGGCCTACTCAGGGATCACATAGATGAAGATGACCTCTGCCGCTGCCTCGGCGACAAACAAGGAGAGCAAATTTCTCAGGAGGCAAAGGCCGATTCCAAAAGAAAAAAAAGAGGAGGCAAAGGCCAAGGACTCGACGACGACGACGACGCTGAACGCCGCTTGTTGAGCAGATCCGCTGCACCGGCGGTGGCCCACGATCCCGGCCAGCAGCAATTCACCCTCGACGACTTCCACCGCATCCTCTTCTCCCACGACGTCAACCCGCCCATCCGCACCCGGCGTGTCCACCACGACATGACGCTGCCTCTCTCCCATTACTTCATCTACTCGGGCCACAACCCCTACTACGCAATGCCGGCAGACCAACGGCTCGGCAGCAGCGGCGAAGCCATCATCAGGGCGCTTAAGATGGGGGTAAGGGCCATCGAGGTCGCCATGTGGCCCAACTCAAAAGAGGATGACATCAAAATCCACCATGGCTGGTATGGTACTCGATGATCTCTCCTCCTCTCTCTCTCTCTCTCTCTCTCTCTCTCTCTCTCTCATGTGCTTACACTGTCTTATACAATATACGAATTAAGTTCTGCACAGGACACAGAACAAGCCGGTTTTACTAACGGAGTGCTTGAAATCCATCAAAGAAAACGCCTTTGTTGCATCTCGCTATCCTGTTGTCATTACGCTTGAAGACAATCTTCAATCGTCTAACCTCCAGAAAAAAAAGCTGCCAAGGTCGGTACGGTCAGGTCGTCCCTCCATCTCTTTCTCTTTCTCCTTTTTCTTTTTCTTTGCATGTGATGATTATAAAATTGTTGTCGTGCACTTGTTTATCAATCTCTTCTACCTAGATAGCTAGCTAGCTACTTGCTGATATTCATTTTGTTCCCTGGCTATAATAATGTCGTCGCCGGTGCTTCTGGAAATTAATCTCGTTATTATTACTTAGGTTTTGCTTGATGTACTTGGCGATGTACTGTACTGGCCTCATGCCGATTACATTGACGTACGTGGCAACGGTCACAGTAATAATAAACCCCTCGAATATTTCCCTTCGCCTGACGAGCTCATGGGTGCTGTAGTCCTCTCGACAAAGCCCCCAAGCCTCCTCAAAAAGGACAAAGGAAAGCCCGTCGAGGTTGATGTGTCAAAGGTTCATGGCACCACTGAACAGGGCGATGACGATCAGCTTCATGTTCACAAAGGAGCTAACGACGACGACGATGCAGCATGGGGGCCAGAAGTACCGGTTTTTCAGGCTGAAAAAAATCCAGTCTGATCATCAGAAGGTAAAGGGCTCGTAGTTTCTGCTCCTCTTTCCAGTACGTGCTCATTGTAATATAATCGGCCTTGTGTTTGCTGTGATCTTGCACGGTTGCACTTCCAAGTGCAGTTGATAAGACCTCGATCTTGTGTTCCTGGATCCATCGATCGGCTACAAGGATCTCGCTGGGCACTTCAACTCATCTGGCATCGCCATGTAGATGGCACCAGCGATGGAACGATGCAGTTGATACTTACGCAGGCATTTATCCGGTTCTTTTATGAAATAATATCAGAACATCACATAGATATTACAGGAACATCTGATGAAATTCCAAAAAATAAGTGTAAAACATCAAATAATAATAAAATAGTTTGAGCAAAAAAAAAAAAAAAAAAGAATCATAAAGAAATTACAAGATATGAACATCCATGGAATAAAATAAATTAAATAGAAACAAAAAGAAAACAGAGAATAAAATGAAATGAAACCACCTAAATACACATAACGGAGAGCCACCACACACGAGTGACATGGCTCTACCGTAAGAGACGCCCTGGGATCGGAGAAGCACTGTGTCACCCACGGTGATACACCAAGCATGAAGGACCTTGGCGAGCAGGCGGGAGGTGATGAAGCCCAGCCCGGTAGCCGCAGGCCCAGGAAAGTAAACACACGATACGCTGGAAATGATTGGGCCCGTTAATCCCACGCTTGCATGCGTGCAAGGGGGGCACTGCCTCTGTACTTAAGCTGAGAACCCCTGAGGAGGAGGGGCATGAATGATTTTGAACTCTGTCTTCCTAATAGAATGAACCAAGCGGCCATCTGAGGGCCAGCTGTTCCCATTCCCCCTTCTCTGTTCTTCCAATTCTTAGTCTTCTTCCTCGATTACCCTTGCTTGTGCTGTTCACAATTGGTATGGGAGACAGTAATCCTCACCGGTTCGCTGCTACGTGCTCCAAAAATCCCATCGGTTGCTTGAATCTCACCGGGTCTGGTTGGTCTAACTCTAATCCAGGTCTGTGGACTGTAGCTGGGTTGGAGATTCCGTAATTCCTTCCCAGAGATCGCAATTTGTGGAGGAGCCCAGTAGATCTGGATCCGATCACTTCCGACCACCCTCACCTTACCCGATTCCAAGTTTCGGAGGAGCTATGGGGCCGGATCGAAGGCTCTGGGCGAGCTTGACAGCGCCGCGGGGCGCAGAGAGAAGCGATTTGATGCTCAGGAGAAGCGGCCGGTTCGACACCCTGGAGCACAAGATCGATGCTACCTCTGCTTCATCCGCGAGTCGTCTCAACGCCCTGGAGTCTGCCTCCCAGGTGTTCGACGATTGGCGCCCCAAGGTGGATGTCCTCATCGACGATCTACGTGACGATATCACCAAGCTGGCGTCGCTCAAGTTGGAGGTTGGCAAGATCTCGAAGTATATGGAGCGTTCTATGGTGGATTCGGCCGCCCAACCCATGGCATGTTCGCCACGGCGCCAGAGTCCGCCCCGCCGACTCACGCCCCGCTGCCGGTGCTCAAGTCCTATTCGACACATCGCCGTCCGGCATCTATTCGTGAGGTCAAGCCCAAGGTGGCGACAGTTCAGCTCTCCGGCCGATACTCACCGGTCGCCCCACACCCATCTCGTGGGATTCACGCCGCCGCCGCCAATGGGCACCGCGTCAATCGGGAACCGGGATTCACCACTCCCGTGCCACCTCCCAGCAAGGGTATGTCAACTTGCCATCCCTCCTCGCCTCATGTTTTACCACATCCGCCACCGCGTCCACCACCGTCGGGTTGGGGTCGTCCCGTTTGAGTCTGTTCATCGGGAGATGGGGGGGGCATACCGCAAGCTGCCAAAGTTTGATTTCCGTCCTTTGAAGGGGGTCATCCCAAGCTATGGCTTAAGCAAGCAATCCACTACTTTAAGCTGTACAAGGTTGAGCCCGAGATCTGGGTTCAGGCTTCCACCATACATTTCCGTGGTATAGCCAAGCGATGGTTGTCTTCTGTCGAGGAGCAGTTAGAGTCATCTACTTGGGAGGAATTTACCATTCTCTTGCTTGAGCGTTTAAGCTAAGGATGAGCATTCCCTGCTGCTGCGCCGTTTGTTCCAGATTCGAATGACGGGCACTGCAGATGAGTATATTGAGTAGTTTGTGTCGCTAGTGGATGATTTGAAATCATACACAAAGCATCCTGACCATCAGTTATATGTTCAGAGGTTTATTGAGGGCTTACGGGATGATATAAAAGCTGTACTTCTTGTTCATCGTCCTACCACTCTGGATACTGCGTGTACCTTGGCTCAATTGCAGGAGGAGGCCACGGGATCATCGAAGCGCTCGTACAAGCGATTTGATGGGATGACTTCTCGTGTTCCTTGGACTGGAGCAGTGCCGCTACCGCCACCAGTCCAGAAGCCCAATGTCGCTAACCCAGGCATCCCGGAGCTGCTGTACCTGCTCCGACCTCAGTTGAGTCCAAGTTCCAAGCTCTGCGGGCAGCCAGGCGAGCACAAGGGCTCTGCTTCAAATGCGGAGCCAAATGGGGCCGAGAGCACCGCTGTTCTGAAGCTGTTCAGCTACATGTGGTGTAGGAACTGTTGGATGTCTTTCCTGATACTGATGATGATGAAGAGGTGATCAGTCCAACGTCTCCAACAACTGCTCAGGTTATGATGCAAGTGTCTGTAGCAGCTGTGGCTGGTATTTCTGCTCCCAAGACCTTGTGTTTTTCTGGCTTTATTCAAGGGATTCCCATTTCTATATTGCTTGACTCCGGTAGCTCCCACACATTTGTGAGCTCAAAATTGGCTAGTGTTTTGTCAAATATTCAGCCTCTTCTTCCAGCTGTCAGGGTGCAGGTGGCCAATGGGGAGGTCATAGAATGTACTTCTCATATTCCAGCAGCTATTTGGTCAGTTCAGAACCACTCTTTTTCTACTGATATCAAGTTGCTGCCTATGTCGTCATATGACATGATCTTGGGGCTAGACTGGCTGTCTTCTTTCAGTCCTATGCATATTCATTGGGGGCAACAGTGGCTTTCTTTTCCATATCAGAACACAATTGTTGTGCTGTTTGGTGATAAGTTCTCAGTGCCCCCAGGTGCTGTGGTGCAGTTATCTGCTGTCCAGGAAGTCTCTAGCACTGTCCCTGTTGCTGTGCAAGATGTGATTAATGAGTTTGAAGCTCTCTTTCAGCCTTTGGAAGGTCTGCCTCCTAATAGGGATTGTGATCATGCAATTCCTTTGATCCCCCGGTACTACACCGGTTTTCCGCGGCCCTATCGTTATGCTCCGGCGTTGAAGTCAGAAATTGAGAAGCAGGTCACTTCAATGATTGATCAGGGTATAATCCAGAAAAGTACCAGTCCATTTTCCTCCCCTGTGCTCTTGGTCAAGAAGAAAGACCAAACTTGGAGGTTTTGCGTCGATTACCGACAATTGAATGCAATTACAGCTAAGAGTAAGTATCATGTCCCAGTTATTGAGGAGCTCCTAGATGAGTTGCACGGCGCCACAGTTTTCTCTACTTTGGATCTTCAGTCGGGTTTTCATCAGATTCATTATGAAGGATGGTGAGGAATACAAAACGGCCTTCCGGACTCATTTCGGACAGTTTGAGTTCAAGGTGATGTCATTCAGCTTGACTGGAGCACCCGGCACATTTCAGGATGCAATGAACACTACTCTTCATTCTTGTTTGCGTAAATTTGTCATTGTCTTCTTCGATGATATATTAGTGTATAGTGCTAATATGGAGCAGCATCTGGAGCACTTACGCTATGTGTTTGAGCTACCGTCCGCAGAGATCAGTGGAAGTTGAAGATCTCCAAATGTCAGTTTGCTCAGCCTAAAATTGCCTATCTGGGGCATATCGTCAGCGCTGCTGGAGTTGAATCTGACCCCGCCAAGCTTCAGTCAATCAAGTGCTGGCCAACACCGTCATCTGTTAAGGAGTTACGCTCCTTCTTGGGTTTGGCAGGACACTACCGTCGCTTTGTTCGTCACTTTGGACTGATCTCAAAGCCATTGACTGCCCTTCTTAAGAAGCATGTCATTTTTGTGTGGACTGGTGAACATGCTGATGCTTTTCTGCTCGAAGGAGGCCCTTTGCTAGTCGCCGGTTCTTGCACTTCCCAATTTCAACAAGCCGTTTGCTATCGAGACGGATGCTTCAGATGCTGGGGTCGGCGCTGTTCTAATGCAAGAAGGGCATCCCTTGGCCTTCCTCAGTCGTGCTCTGGGACCAAAGTCACATGGTCTATCAACTTATGAGAAAGAATTTATGGCAATATTATTGGCTGTTCAAGAGTGGCATTCCTACCTTCAGTTTTAGGAGTTCAGAATTATTACTGATCAGCGCAGATCTAACACAGGTTGATGAGCAGCGTCTCAACACTTACGGCAACAAAGAGTATTCTCTAAGCTCCTCGGTCTTCAATATCGTATTGTGTATCGTCTTTGGTGCCGCTAATGGAGCTGCGGATGCCTTGTCTCGACACCCGGCTCCTCCATCTATTTGCATGACGGTGTGCGTGTTGGTGCCCACTTGGGTTCAGCGTGTGCAGAACAGCTACATTCAAGATGAGTCTGCACAGGAAATGATTCGAAAGCTAGCTCTCGATCCGGCAGCAGTTCCTAACTTCACATTGCAGTCTAGTCTGCTCAGGTACAGGTCTTGGGTTTGGATTGGGGTTGATCCATCACTGCAACAACACCTCATCTCTGAATTCCATGAATCTACCTGGGGAGGGCATTCGGGTGTGCCAGTCACCTATCAGCGTCTCAAGCAAGCTTTTGCCTGGCGCGGCATGAAGTCGACAGTCACTGAGTTTGTGCAATCCTGTGCCGTCTGTCAGCAGGCAAAGTATGAGCGCAAGAAATCACCGGACTTCTACAGCCCCCGCCTATACCGGATTCCGCATGGCAAGTAATTTCGATGGATTTTATCGAGGGTCTGCGGTATCCAAGTCATTCAATTGTATATTGGTGGTGGTGGACATGCCGACCAAGTACTCCCACTTTATTCCTTTGCGCCATCCTTTCACAGCTTCGTCCATTGCTCGGGCATTCTTCAATTCTGTCTATCACCTTCACGGTTTACCTCTTTCTATGGTGTCTGATCGTGACCGCATATTCACTTGTCAGTTCTGGTCTGAGCTCTTTGATCTGGCTAGTGTGAATCTGTGTCGTAGTACCGCTTATCATCCGAAATGTGACGGTCAAACGGAGCGTGTGAATCAATGTGTGGAGACTTATTTGCGGTGCTTTGTTCATGCTAGCCCGCACAAGTGGAGTCAGTGGTTGTCAACTGTGGAGTTTTGGTATAACAATTCCATACATTCAGCAATTGGCAGAACACCGTTTGAGGCACTCTATGGTTACCCAGCGCGTCTGTTGGCTGTTGATCCTTCTGGAGCATCGAATCAGGAGGTCATTACTTGGTCCAAGGACCGTCAATGGATGGATCACTTGCTCCAGCACCATCTCAACCGAGCAAAGCATCGTATGAAGAAAGCTGCAGACAAATTCAGGTCAGAACGTTCATTCTCTGTCGGTGAGCTTGTCTACTTAAAGCTGCAGCCTTATGTGCAGACTTCATTGGCTCCTCGTGCTCACCAGAAACTGGCCTATCGTTTCTTTGGACCATTCATGATTACTGCTCATATCGGTTCGGTGGCATATAAGCTAGACCTTCCCTCTCACTCAGCCATACACCCAGTTTTTCATGTATCCCAACTGAAGAAGGCTATGGGGTCTAAGCATCAGGTAGTGCCGCTCCTGCCATCTGACTTTGCTATTCATCTAGCTCCAGAATAGGTGTTGGCTTCTCGTACTGTGTTGAAAGGAACTGAGGAGATCAAGCAGGTGTTGGTGAAGTGGAACAACCTTTCTGGCTGAGTTGGCAACCTGGGAGGACTTCGAGACAGTTCGTCAAGAGTACCCGAAATACACTGCTTGGGGACAAGCAGTGTTTCAAGAGGGGAGGAATGTCACCCACGGTGATACACCAAGCATGAAGGACCTTGGCGAGCAAAGCGGAGGTGATGAAGCCCAGCCCGGTAGCCACAGGCCCGGGAAAGTAAACACACGATACGCCGAAATGATTGGGCCCGTTAATCCTATGCTTGCATGCGTGCAAGGGGCACCGCCTCGTACTTAAGCCGAGGACCCCCCGGAGGAGGGGCATGAATGATTTTGAACTCTGTCTTCCTAATAGAATGAACCAAGTGGCCATCTTAGGGCCCGGTGTTCCCGTTCCCCTTCTCTCGGTCTTCCAATTCTTAGTCTTCTTCCTCGATTCGCCTTGCTTGTGCTTTTCACACACCGGTCGGCATGCTACTCGGATCGACCTAAAGATTTCAAATGACGGTCCGCGAGGTTGGCGTGTTTGGCCATAAGCCACGCGATGGTGACAAGTTTGCCACCACGGTGAGTTGCTTTGGCATGGGACTCTCTTTGCAATGGTTGGCAACAAAACAAAGCATATCTATCCACATGCTAAAAATCACCCGAAGCCTTTTCGGGACGCTTATGAGCTCTTGGGCAATGGCAAATCCTCCTACTACAGGGTTATGATCTGGGGGGAAATTTAGGCGGGGAAAGTGTCTAGGAAATGGACCTGTTGGCGGCTTAGAGGCGCCTCCTCTTTCTTCATGTGCTTCCCGAAGGTGCGCGAGAACCCGTCAAGCCGGTGCTTCTTCCGTAGTGGGCCCCGGTACCTCGTCCTCCCTCCTGTAATGCCCCGGGCCTTGGTGTACGCCTCTGTATCGCATTGTTCGAAGATCACATGCCTTGGTGTATTGGATGCGCCGTGCGGTCGTCGGCGGCATGTAGGGCGTATCACAAAGAGGAACATCATGTATCCGGAGAGCTCTTTGCTCGCCTTCGAAGTCCTTCAACTTGGTTGGCCACGATAATATAACTTGGTGGCGACATGCCGAGCTATGATACTTCCCTCAATGTCGACTCCTCAACACTCCAGTCAAATTGAGTAGCTTGGTGTTCTTTGCGGCGAGGAGACTGGCGGGATCTCACATTGCGGCGGTCGGCACCCATTTCGAATATCTCTCGGATCGGCTCCTTGGTAGTGCACGAGATCTAGTCGAAAGCGAGTGGCGCACTGGTGCCACAAGCGCTCCAACCCCATCCGCCTTGCCATGTGGCTACCAAGATTTGGCTTTGACATGTCATGACACCAGGATTGCAAAGGTATCAGACGCCCAACAATCTTGACCACCTTCGTAGCTTGCGCCCCTTTGAAAGTCGCGGGAATCCCGAACATTCTAATAAAGATAGCCCCATCCCTTGGCGTGCGGGGATGCGGTATCAGTCGACCTGCTGCCCCGACCAGCGATGCCACCTCCGTGAGCACGGCCCCGGCCAACAAGATGTACATGATGACGATGTCCTTCTCCTTGTGACCACCTTTGCCGGGTGATCCAAAAAAGAGGAATGTAATGGCGGTGGCGACCGACGAGATCACGCTGGATGCGATCCCCACTGGTGTGGATCACAAACGCCTTGGTGTACATGATATCGCATATCACCGACAACCCATCTCCATCGGGGTGTCGAGCGACCTTCCTTCCCTAATGGCGCCTCATGAGCCGTTCACAAGTCTACAACCCGTGAGATACAATCGATACAGAAGGGGAGAAACTAGGGAAAAGGGGAAGAACTACTATGAACGTAATTGCGAGGAATGATTAACGAATTCAAATGTGTTTACAATTCTCTCATGATGCCTCATCCTCTCTCGAGCTAGACTATATATGTGCTACGCCGCCATTCGGGACCCGACACCCTTGGGTTGGGCTTGTTGCCTCGTCTGGGGCCTTGTCTCAACATCTTGGCCCATTGAGCGGCAGATCCTACTTCTCCCACCGGCCGCGCCAGAAAGCGATCACCGGAGCCGCCGACATCCCCCCAAATACCGAGACGGCATGTCCCCATGCCGGCGCCGAGGAAATCGCTCACGCAGGGCCTCGAGGTTCTCCCAGTGGCAAGGTCGGCATGCATGTGAGACCACCGGATGAGGACCTGCTCAACAGATTGTCACCGAAGTCCATCATCGCCGCAGTATCTTTGCCGGCACCAGGAACTCAACAAGAGGAGATGGTAAAGTAGCAGCAACAGCTTGATCACCTGGTGAACGCTTCAATTGTGACACATGAAAGACTGGGTGAACGAGCGAAGACGGAGGAAGAGCCAACCTTGTATGCCACATCACCAATCGATCAACGATCTTGTAGGGTCCAAAGAACTTGAATAAGAGCTTATGACAGGCACGGCGAGCAACTCGATGATCGGGCGTAAGGTTGTAGCTTCAAGAAAACCGAATCTCCCACAGCAAACAAACGCTCAGATCAGTGCTTGTCCGCTTGACGCTTCATACGAGTCTAAGCCCTAAGGAGGTGTTGTCCGATGACATCGTGCATCAAAGCTCGCCGCTCCGGCCATTCGAGAGAGTTTAGGCACGATGAGTGGCAAAAGAAATATCCAAACCAAGGTGTCTCGGTGGAAATCCATATAACACCTCAAAAGGAGAGCGGCCCAAAGCGGAATGGAAGGAGGAATTATACCAAAACTCCGCGATAGAGAGCCAGGTTGCCCAACGACGCGGACATGAATGGACAAAGCAGTGCAAGAATGTCTCCATGCACTGGTTAACACGCTCTGTCTGACCATCCGACTCGAGGTGATATGAAGAGCTGCGACGGAGTTGGACACCGCCTAATGCAAATAAAGACTCCCAAAGCTTGCTTGTGAACACTCTGTCACGATCAGACACTATAGATAGTGGAAGCCCATGGAGCCTGTAGACCTCATCAAAGAACAACCGAGCTACAGTCGCCGCTATGAATGGATGGGCCAAAGCAATGAAGTGAGCAAACTTTGAAAATTTGTCAATGACCACCATTATTGCATTTGCTTTGCCTGACCGAGGGAGGCCTTCCACGAAAATCCATTGTCACAACCTCCCGGGAAGCATGTGGCACCGGCAAGGGTCATAAGAGTCCTGGGTACTTGGCTCTATCGGTTTGGCCCCGACAACACACCTGACAACTCTGCACGTATTGAGTGATATCTGAGCACATACCGGGCCAATGAAAGAGCTGTTTGATCTTATGAATGGTAGCCGGGCGCACGGAATGCCCCCTCACTGGATCATGTCATGGAGAGCGGACATAACCCGAGCACGCAATGGCGATTAGAGCCCGGCCAAATCTTCTTTTTGTAAAGAATGAGTCCATTCTCAGAATCGGAAAGGTGAAGATTCGCACGGAGCTACTGACCAAATGCGACAAACAATGACTTGGCTTCAATGTCATCGAGAATACCATCGAGAAAGCTCGTTGAGCCATTCATGCGTTGAGAGCTGATTGCAAGGACTTCTTCCCGATGACCACGGGCGAGATAATGCATCGCCAGCGCCATTCTCCACACCTTTCCTATACGAGGATCTTGTAACGTAGTCCCAAAAGTTTGGTGAACAATTTACGCCGCCACGGCGTATGCGGCCAAGCTCACTCAAGTGTATCGCTCTTCTCGGACGGTATGGATGAAGAATTCATTCTGCAGCAAATAGTGTTGCCGCTGATCCACGACCATCACTACTGCGGTATTCTTTTTCATATGCCTACATACGGTAAACGATTCTGGGACACCAAGAGCCTTGCTAATGAATGCCAATGGATGGCCATTCGTGTTAGGACTGCACCAACTCCAATTCTTCAAGCATCAGTCTCGATGTGGAATGGCAAGGAGAAATCGAGAATGGCCAGCATGGGGGCTGTTGACACCGTTATAGTATAATATTAATAGTCAACTAAATATGAAATAAGGGCATAAAATGAATATCAACATAGACTAGGGGTATTACTAACATAATTCCACGAGCTTTGGTGATTTATATCTTTTCGTGGACTTAACGGATAAATGCAGAGAAGAATGGAGAAAGTTCCGAATAAAGATCCCATACGATGACAAGACTTGGCCGTGAAGTAACTCAACCCGAAAAGTGGACTAAAACACTCTAGAAGATACCGAAGACACCGAAGAGACGAGAGGCCGAGAGGAGACTCGGCTTTGGGCGTACGCCGGTGACATTTAGGCCTACGCCCAAAGCTCTGAAGGCCAATCCAAATTTCATCTTCGTAGGTCCGTTTGTAACCGACCTTGAGGTTGTATCTACACCGTTGCCAAGGTCGGTTTGATCCAAGGGCTATCATTCATCGCCAAGGCCTATATAAGAAGACCCCCGACCCCTGGGGTGAAACCCTAACTCATTCTAATTCATTCTACTTCATTATCTCTCTCACCGAGGTATCCCAAAGTAAGGATAACCTCTCTCTAAGAGATTAGTGAATTAGAAGAAGATTAGAAGAGGATTAGCCATGTAATTAGAACTAGATTAGCCATGTAATTAGAAGTAGATTAGATCTAACTTAGATCTAATCAAGACTAAAGGAGAGTTGAACTACACTTTGGTTCCGAGATGTCTCTGAGTTTGGTATGTTTCATATCTTATCTTTGGATGACTTGTGATTTATATATTTATCTTCTCTATTTAATTCTATACCTTTCATATATGGTTAAGTATAGTTGTTATATTATTACATGGGATCTCCGCTCGTATTGAGGACTCTAGTTATTCATGGTAGCTAGAGTAGTAATTTATAGTGTAGACTTGGTGTCTAAGCTATAGGTTACCCGAGATTGCACCCAACCCCACGGATAGTTTGTGGTAGCCCTGTGTGGTGACAGCCCCGATGGTTTTCCACGTATTCCACCACGTTCGGGTTGGTGTTTGTAGGACCGTGGTCGAGCTTCCTAGCCCCCTTCTCATCTCTTTTTTACGTGGCTAGTGTTCATGTCCCGAAGTGTTATAGTATGATTGCTATCATAGAACCTAAGTAATAGAGAAGTACCTAGGAACCTTGATCTCTCTCTTTGACCTCTTGATTAGTTTAGTTATTCCTTAATATCTTAGGTAGTTTATTATTATTTTATGTTACTTATCCTCTAACATTTACCCCCTCACTATAGTCTAGTGGTTTGCTAAGTTAGTGGATGTATGATTGTGACTTATTAGAATCTCTAGCTAAAGCTTCCCCTGTGGATACGATACTCTAGAATACTCATCCTAGGGAAAAGCTACAATGGTAGGTGTTACCTCTAAAACTGCTGCGTAATCCTTCATATTCTTTTAGCACTTAACAAATGCCAACAAGCTTTTTGGCGCCGTTCTTGAGAAACAATTGGCCTATAGATTCTAATAATGATCATGATGTCAAGCTAATTTAGTTTATCACTAGCTTTAGTAGGATTATCCTTGTTCTGTTGAGTTGTGGAATAGACAGGACAAAAGATGTCGCTAACGACCTTCCCACAAGATTCCATGAGAAAAGAAGAAAGAATGAAGAACCCGTGGTGCCCGATCATTCAAGATTCATCACACATTGGAACCCCTGCTATCTCAAGGTATGTATTTAAATATATATTATTCTAACCATGTATAGATTGAAGAAGAAGTCGCCGTCACAAGAATTCAATGCATACATCTCAAGTGACGTACATAGAAGCTACACACCATGGTAAGTATGTTTAAAAGGTGAGATAATCTTGACTATAAATTAACTAAGTAGTTATCATTTAATTTCTTGCATTGCATGTTTACTTGATCAACTCATGCATTCACTCGCTTAGTTTATGTTTTCTCATAAGTAGATCCATTGCATGTTTAATTCCTTGCATACATTCATGTAGTTTGCATCTAAAAAAAAAAAATCTCACCTTGATCATGCTCTTTTCATCTCTATTTAGAATAAATCTCTCAGAGTGCTTTGATGCTACCTTTATCTATTATAGTATGTTTTAGTTTGGGAGTACTCTATTGGCCAATAGGGTATTTTCCAAAGGCTTTTAAATTAAGCGTGGTGCTTAGGTTAAGTAGCCTTCCTTAATTGAATTAGACATGGAGTCTAGTTTGGTTATTGAACTAAAAATTGCTTGCGTAGACATTGGTTATTGTGTTGGACTAACCCCTGCGAGAAAACTCTCAAATTCAATTCGGGTAAGTCAAAGAGATGAACTCGGATCGTAGATAAAGCAAGGCATATGGAGAACTCTAACCTTGTGCAAAAGACATGGCTCATTCATCATTAATGGTAGAATTGTAAGTATCAAATATCATTCATTCTCGTCTTTTGCCACAAGTTACCTTTGCCTTGATCCACATGCTAGAGTGTAGCCGAAATAAAATGAGTTATAAGACATGAGAAATAAAATCTGTGCTAAGTATAATCAAGGAATCATCTTTTTTGTTAGCCTAGATTAGATCATATGAACTTGGACAACAACCCCTACTTCAACCATGTTGTATATTCCCTGGGGTATGTGTCCACTAACGTTATGCGAGAAAAGGATCTATGCTATGTCTATTCAATGAAGAAGAGTGTCACACAACATGATATAAAAAGAAAAGATCTCACTCAAAAGAAGTGGATGGACAAAGCAACAGGTCATAAGAACATCAAAGACAGGTAAGTGAATATAAATCTCATATTTGTATATAGCTTGTCTTATGTTCTCTTTTAAAATAAAAAAATAAAAATAAAATAAAAATCAGCGGATGAAAGCTCATGCTAAAGAAAACAACAATAACATGTTCCTAGAACAAGTTCCCTTTGGGTATTTTTGGTCACTAACCTTGCGTAAAACAAAGGATGAACAATGTCTAAGGACATGGTGATTGCAACACACGATTAGAGACGGTCCAAAGATTCACAAGTCTTTGAGTGACAGAAAGCTCAAGCATGGGGAAGAAGGTCGATTCCTCTAAAGATCATCCGACATTACTCTTTCTCTACTCAAGCTTCCATCACTCCGACATGTTTGGTTTGCAATCCCTTTACTCACAATTACTTTTTCTCTCTAAAGTTTGAATGGTTAATAGATGTCATGCATAAAAATCAAACTTAAGATTTCATAAAATTTCCCACTAGAGAAAAAAAAGTAATAGTGGCCGCTTAAAATATCCAATCAAAACTTCTTACGGCATAAAAAAGCAACCTTAAGCTCTATCACAGTTCTACTCTTGTTTACAATTACTTGTATTCCTTCTAGTATACATTTGTCAACTAATATTACAGGAATAAAATCATGCGAGGAGCAAAAAAGGTTTAAGCACAATTTAAAGCCAAGAAAGAAAGGATGGTGCAATAAAAGAGACAAGTGAGGAGCAAGATACATAAGAGGCCAAAGAAGGAAAGCTTCGAGCGAAGAGAAGGACCACCATAAGATGTTACGATGTCATCACACTCCAATAATAACGTAACATCTTGAGGTAAGTTGTCATTAATTAAGCTTTATCTTAATTATGGCTTGTTCATAAATAAAGAACTAAACATGTTAGAGTAACAACCTTACATGATTCAACTTCATTAGCTCAACATGTTTTGTTTCTTTAGTTGTTCCTACCACCACTCTCTTGATCTCATAGTCCTAATCTTATAAGCCGAATTTTGCTTACCTTGTTTTGAAAGAACATAATCATAATCATGCTTTTGGTGTTTAGATAAGAAAACCCTCCAAGAGTCATTAAGCTTGTTTTGTTATGATGAAAGTTTTTAACCACAAATAATCATGCTCAATCTTACGATCTTATCACCCAAGTTAGGTTTAAGAAAGTGTATAATAAATCAACTCTATCTTGTTTGATGTGCCTATGGTTAGAGAAGAATGAATGAAGTTTTGGTTTTGTTGGTGTTTTCCCACCAACAGAGCCCATGCACTTGATCTCTACCATGACTTTGCAAGCAGGACACACTTTAAGCAAAAAGGTGGAGTAGCCTATCAGCTCTCTAAAATTTAACAAGTGAATGTCTTACAAGCATGCACACTAAACAAGACGTTGCCTACATTAATGTTTCACTTCAACTCATATGGCAAAGAACATGGGTGACGTTGTCCTTCACCGTTTCATGGAGCACAACCGTCAAGATCGAATTGATTCACTCAAGGAAACAACAAGGTAAGAAGTCTTGTTCGGAGGACTTAAAACATTAAACCCTCGCCGAAAGGTAACTCGGTAGTTATCCATATTTAATTATTAGCATTGCATCTCAAATTACATATCATATTTATCTTTTGCATCTTGCATTAGCATATTTATTTCCTTACATTGCATAATCATTTTCCTTTAACATATTTAAATTTTTGCATTAGCATTGCATTGAAAAATTCTCAAGCCCCATATGAATAATCTTATGGCGTATAACAACCCATAAGGATATTCACCGTGGTGGCACAAAAAATAATTATGCATTCATCTAGTTGCATTTGCATCATAGTTCTTTGCATACATACAAAATTATAAAACTCTAAAAATAATTAGAAGAAAAATCTTGCTGAAGTTCTATCCGGAATAATCATGATTCATTTTGAAAAGCTTTAGACACACGAAGCCTATGTGGCAAACCACTAACGTTTAATCAAGTTCCACTAGCTTTGTTGTCTATTTGAGTTCAGCAGGATTTAAAGGGAGAAAGACATGATAGGCCGACTTCATCGTCACTATCTACCTCAACTTCCACAAACCCGACACTCCAATCCAGCTTGGGGGAGAGCACCCCCGGTTATCACGATAAGTATCTCTACTACTATATTTATATTATTATTATTATTAGCTAATATTTTGGTTTGCTTAGTTTGCTAAGAGTATAGTTCATAAAATCGTTTAAAGAGTTTTTAGTAGAGTGTGATCTTTAAAGTGTGAATATAAATAAATAAATAAGAGTGTACAAGAAGTTTTCTTTTCCATTAACATAAAATAATCTCTGAAGATAAATCTCATGCATGGAGATGATGAATAGTTGCTCACCGTAATTTCTTTTTCAGTACCTAGCTTTCAAGCTTAATTTACCTTGAACCTGAAACCTATGGGTTGTAAATTGCTTGCTCTAAGGTCTAGGTAATTGACGGATATGATATATGAGAGTCTGAGCTGCTATTGATCTTACTCCTAGTGATACTAGATTTCTGGAGATTTATTTTGAAAATTTAAAAGTGCACATGATAAGTTCCTGTGTGACAAAGTGTTGAACCTCCTATCACAGCCATATATACATTCTCCCTACATTAAGAAAAAACCTTTTGACATATATAGGCTCGCTTGCTTTGCATTGAGTTTGTTCAATCTTTGTTGACCCTTAGAAACTTATCATGTCGATCATGTACACTTCACTTTATTCCGCTATATCCACTCTACTTATCCACCATATATATATCATTATCACTTCACTCTAGCCAACAAAAATGTTCTATTCCTATTCCGGGAGAGAGCAACCAAAAATATTTCCTACCCATTCATTGCTAGCTAATATCTTACAAAAGCTCCATTGCATTTATTTATCTCTCACAAATACTGCAAAAGAGATTTGGGTTGTAGACTATTCTATATCTAAAAAAAAAAAGGGGAGATGAAAAATGGACAAAAAGTCCTACAAAGTAGTAGAGCCTACCTCCCTAAGAAAAGAAAAAAAGAAAAATAGAGATGAAAAATGAACAAGTGTTCGAGGGCGAGTAGAGCCCACATCTCTAAAATAAAGATGAAAAAATGGACAAGTGTCCGAGGGTGAGTAGAACCCACATCTTTATAGAGAGGAAATAATAGACAAAAGTCTAGGACCAGCAGAGTCCACCTCTCTAAAATAAAGAAAGAAAAAGCTACAGCCCAGATTCTCTACAAAAATTTAAAAAGAGAGATAATTCCTTAAGGAGCATGAGTAAGATATTCCTCATCTATTCTACTCTATTATATTCTCTATATTCTATCCACCATACACATGCACCACTTGATCAGTGTGATTTGTAACTTTGGATCCATTGCTTGAATTTACAATATATGTTTAGTAAGTAAGTTTAGTTTTCTCCTACCTATGAACTCCACATATAAGCTTTAGATATAGGATGAGAGAAAAGAAAGTATAGAGTGCTATTGCCTAAGTCAAAAATATTACATCTTATGAGAGAGAGGCAACATTACTTTATTATCTAAGAGAGGATCCACAAATACCAAAAATGAGAGACTAGAGAGTGTCACACTGAGAACTTTGAGTCTTATTTGAAAATCAAAGAAAACTCCGAAGAAGGACAGCTTGATCAAAAGAGTTTGAAATATAGTGTTCGACTTGACTGCTCTATCTTTCAATTGCTCATGATTGAAGAAAAAGTTATAAGCTCCAAAAGGTAAGAGGTATATGAGTAAATTGAAGATTTGAAAAGTTTATTTATCCGGAGAGAAATTTTGTTTGAAAGCATGTGTACTTTTTTGAGGTGTGAAAGCGTTCTAACAACTCCCGATCCATTGTTAAGTTTGGCTTTGCTAGGGACTAGCAAAGGGTAAGCTTGGGGAACTTGTTGACACCGTTATAGTATAATATTAATAGTCAACTAAATATGAAATAAGGGCATAAAATGAATATCAACATAGACTAGGGTATTACTAACATAATTCCACGAGCTTTGGTGATTTATATCTTTTCGTGGACTTAACAGATAAATGCAGAGAAGAATGGAGAAAGTTCCGTAATAAACATCCCATACGATGACAAGACTTGGCCGTGAAGTAACTCAACCCGAAAAGTGGACTAAAACACTCTAGAAGATACCGTAAGACACCGTAAGAGACAGAGGCCGAGAGGAGACTCGGCCCCGGCGTCCGGTGACATTTAGGCCGGCCGCCAAGTACGGGCTAATCCAAATTTCCATCTTCGTAGGTCCGTTTGTAACCGACATTGAGGTTGTATCTACACCGCTGCCAAGGTCGGTTTGATCCAAGGGCTATTAGTCATCGCCAAGGCCTATATAAGAAGACCCCCGACCCTGGTGAAACCCTAACTCATTCTAATTCATTCTACTTCATTATCTCTCACCGTAGAGGTATCCCAAAGTAAGGATAACCTCTCTCTAAGAGATTAGTGAATTAGAAGAAGATTAGAAGAGGATTAGCCATGTAATTAGAACTAGATTAGCCATGCAATTAGAAGTAGATTAGATCTAACTTAGATCTAATCAAGACTAAAGGAGAGTTGAACTACACTTTGGTTCCGAGATGTCACAGAGTTTGGTATGTTTCATATCTTATCTTTGGATGACTTATGATTTATATATTTATCTTCTCTATTTAATTCTATACCTTTCATATATGGTTGAGTATAGTTGTTATATTATTACATGGGATCTCCGCTCGTATTGAGGACTCTAGTTATTCATGGTAGCTAGAGTAGTAATTTATAGTGTAGACTTGGTGTCTAAGCTATAGGTTATCCGAGATTGCACCCAACCCCACGGATAGTTTGTGGTAGCCCTGTGTGGTGACAGCCCTCGATGGCCGTATTCCACCATGTTCGGGTTGGTGTTTGTAGGACCGTAGTCGAGCTTCCTAGCCCCCTTCTCATCTCTTTTCGTGGCTAGTGTTACGTGTCCCGAAGTGTTATAGTATGATTGCTATCATAGAACCTAAGTAATAGAGAAGTACCTAGGAACCTTGATCTCTCTTTTGACCTCTTGATTAGTTTAGTTATTCCTTAATATTTTAGGTAGTTTATTATTATTTTATGTTACTTATCCTCTAACATTTACCCCCTCACTATAGTCTAGTGGTTTGCTAAGTTAGTGGATGTATGATTATGACTTATTAGAATCTCTAGCTAAAGCTTCCCTGTGGATACGATACTCTAGAATACTCATCCTAGGGAAAAGCTACAATGGTAGGTGTTACGGCGCTTGCGTAATCCTTCATATTCTTTTAGCACTTAACAAATGCCAACGAGGCTGAACACATAGCGCACTTAAGAGTTCCAAATGTTTGCGGTGGTTAGTCATTCCACGTAAAATGATGAATCTTTCCTTAGCAGCTCAAGAAGTGGCTTGGCAATGATTCCAAAGTGGCGCACAAACTTCCTCAGAGTATCCGGCCAAACCAAGGAAGCCACGAGTTCTTTGACGAGATCGGGGCACCGCCACTCAAGAACTGCCTTGACTTTAGTCGGGTCAAGGACGGACCTTGAGGACTAAGAACATGTCCCAAGTAGGAAATTGAACGCCGAGCGAAAGTGCATTTGGACATTTTCAGCTTCCAGGAATCTACCAGAGCCACCGGAAAACAGCCGCAAGATGACTCAAGTGCTCTTCATAGGTACGGCCAGTAGACTAGAATATCGTCGAAGAAGACGATCACAAACTTGCGCAAGCCGGGTGCCAACGTGACATTCATCGCACCTTAGAACGTCCCGGGAGCCCCAGTCAATCCAAACGCCATGACACGAAACTCATATTGACCCAAATGTGTCTCGAAACACCGCCTTATATTCCTCACCCGCTTCCAAAGAATATCCGATGAAATCCGAGCGGAGGTCCGAGTGGAAAACCACCGGGTGCCGCCTAACTCGTCCATGAGCTCATCAAAGACCGCACGAAAACTTGGACCTAGTTGTCAAGGCATTCAACCGCCGAAATCCAATACGTAAGTTATGAATTGTCCTTCTTGGCGCACCATCAAAACCGGAGAGGAGAATGAACCGGCACTAGGCCGAATAATTCCTTGCTTCAACATGTCATTGACTTGAGTTTCAATCTCAGTCTTCAGCCCCGGCGGATAACGGTAAGGCCGCATGAAAACTGGCTGAGCCCCCGGAATCAAGGGTATCCGGTGATTGCAGGCGCGAGATGGAGGAAGTGATGTAGGGGCCTCGAACAATTGTGCAAAGTCGCCAAGCGAGCCTGAATCTCAGCGGCAATGAATCTGGATCCTCGACCGTTCTTCGAGTCACTTACCGCACGCACTGAACACACAAAGGGAAGGAGAAGAATCTGGTACTCCTTGCAATAATGCATAGCTGCCCTCATATGGCACCATAAGCCACTTGGACTGCCAATCCACCCACATAGGGCTGTGCTGCTCAAGCCAATTCATGCCAACAATGACGTCGTAGGCTTGCAAAGGCAAAATACGAAAGTCACACACAAATGTTCATTCACCCACGGTCCACTCCAACTGGTTGAATTTGCCAGAACCGACAAAAGCGAGCCACCGGCAACCATGACTTGAGTTGGAGAGGGAATGACGAAAACTTCAGGAAGCGGTGCAGCCACGCAATTCACCGGACGAAAGAAGATGAACCGCCGGAGTCAATCAATATAGTTACCAGATTTCCCAATACTGCTCCCTGGAGACGAATAGCGTGTCCAGAAGAACGGCCCTGAACAGCATCCTTGGATATAGCCAAAAACACCTGCCCTTCAGTGACAACATCAGCTTCTTGATGATCTAGAGCAAGGTCAGTTTCTTCTTCAGAGAAAGAATCCCAAAGATCAGCCACAGCCAACAAGATTTTCGGTGGGCATGTATGGTCACGAGTCCACTTCCCAAAGACACTTGAAGCATAGCCCCCCGGGCACGGCGTGAAGCTTTGACCGCCGCCCGAGTCATTGCTGGGATGATGCAAAGACCCGGGCCGGCGATCCCCCGACAGAGCGGCCGGCATCGAAGCTTGTCCTGATGAGGTGGCGGAAGCAATGGCACGTAGCCCCGCCCAACGCCACCCGACCTTGAAGAAGATGAATGCCAATCACCAAAACGTCCCGGCCGATGCGCCACGCCCATTTCCTCCTGATGTTTGTGGCTTATGCATAGCAATAGATGCACGAAGGTCAGGGCGAAGTCCATCGACGAAACGAAGTGTGAATGACAGTTCGTCATGAGTTGGAGAATACACTTTCAGCTGGTCTCGAAGTTCAGAGAAACGGGCCGAGTACTCAGCCACAGTGTTGGTTTGGGAAATGTGGAACAACTGACGGATTAAGGCTTCGTGACGGTCACGATCGAACCGGTCATGCATGAGAGTATAGAAACGAGACCAACCGAAGTTCGAACTAGGTGTTCAATGGATTGGAACCACAGGGGAAGCGGGGCCATCGAAATGCAGCTCGGAAATCTCAATCCAAAGGAATTCTTCTACGGTACATTTTGAAGTACTTTTCATGAGTACGCCAACGACGCCGGATTCTCACCATCAAAACCGTGGAAAAGGGGAAGGTGGGATATGAACCGGTGGGTGGTAGCCAACGTGATACCGGTGATCGGGATGAGGGTGAGGGTCGAGACGTGGTGGAGGCTGGTGGATTGGTTCATGACGAAATTGGAATGGTGGGCGGGGTTCTGACGGGGTGGTGGAGGCGGCGGAGGTGGTGGAGGTGGTGGTGGTGGTGGGCTAACTGGTGGGTAGGTGAACGGCGGCGAAAGGTGAACGAGGAACAATCGAACTCACGGGAACATGCATAATAGGAGGGGATTCAAAGGTGAGATGGCATACCCAGATGAGACTCCTGGATCCAGTCGTCCACGACCCCCGATCCCGACACGCAAGATGCCGTAGGGCGGTTCGACGGGAGCGCTGGCGCCGCACACCGCCGGGTTGAAGAAGATGACGCGCCCAGCTTGGTGCGCCGCTTTCGTCGAACACCGCGCTGCATGGCCGACTCAACAGCTTGACCGCGCGCGACACTTTCAAGAGCATGTCGTCGATGCCGGGCTTCCAAAGCGTTGAAGTCAGCTGCGATGATCCGATCCCGCCGACCCGAGTGTCGCGCACTGGAGACGGACGCCGCGGCGCGTGGCCTTCAGCCGGCGAGGCGGCGGGTCGACGCGGCGCCGCGGCCGGCGTAGGTAGTCTCGCTGTGGACGCCAAGCGCTTAGCGGCGACGACCAGGGCTGCGGATCCACCGGAGCCGCCTCGCATCCACGACGCGCGGCCCAAGTCGCCCCGCGGCGGCCCAAGTCATCCGCGGCGGGCGCGCCGCAAACCTCCAAGGACACCAGCAGCCGGGTCCGTCATCGCGATCGCTGCGTTGGGCGATGCCCCGCCGAGCACCGTGAAGGCCTTGCTCGCTTTCGTCAAACTTGCCGGGTAAGCTTGGCAAGCTCGTCGAGCACCAACTTGATGTTGGGATCCATAGCACCACGAGCTCGGGCTGGAATCGGGTGTAATGGGGGTGAAGAGGAGAGGAAGAGTCCAGATGCGAGATGAATCTGATACCAATTGTGAGATACAATCGATACAGGAAGGGGGAGAAACTAGGGAAAAGGGGAAGAACTACTATGAACTGTAATTGCAGAGGAATGATTAACGAATTCAAATGTGTTTACAATTCTCTCATGATGCCTCATCCTCTCTCAGAGCTAGACTATATATGTGCTACGCCTGCCATTCGGGACCCGACACCCTTGGGTTGGGCTTGTTGCCTCGTCTGGGCCTTGTCTCAACATCTTGGCCCATTGGAGCGGCAGATCCTGCTTCGTCTCCCACCGGCTGCCTGTAGCAGTCACCAGAGCTGCTGACAGCAACTCCACCTTGTTCTCGTTGCGAGCCAATGAATACTCCCTTGCAGACATCGAGCAGGCCATGCGATGCCATCAGGATGTCCTCGTCATCCAGGGGGTTCCACCTCTTATCCACCAATTCCAGGAGAATCTTGCGGCTTTCCCTCCTGCGGGCACTCGTGCCTGACTTGTCGTTGTCGAGAGAGCTCCAGATGCTGTCCATGCTGGCACTCCGGAGTGCCCAGATCCCCCCATACTTGAGACCACCCACGATGAATATGAGGACGGACGCCACCCGGATCAACCTCTCACTGCCTGGGATGTACTTGTACAGGACGTAGGCCGCACCTAGAAACTGCACGACAAGAGTCTGCAGGTGGCGCAGCCAGAGCCGGTTGTCCTCGAAGGAATAGGCGGTGATGGTGTCCTGGCCACCCAGATGCACTAGCAGGAAGGGCGCCCAGAACGCCATGAGCTGCTGCTCATCCGGTGACCGAGCTCTGATGGCCATATGACCCAGGGTGAACAAGGCTGTGGAGTCGGCAAGCTGATATGCCAGCCAAAGGAGTAACCTTGTCAAAGTCGCCACATTCTTCCGACGCGTCCAAGCGAACATGAGCAGGAAAACCTGCAGTGAGAAGCTGAAAAGGACCAGACTCTGCACTGCCCATTCATTCCGCAGGTCCACCAGCACTTCAGAAATTGCTCCCATTAAATATACTGACAATCCAGCCATTGCTCTGAACCCCCTGAAATGCATACATTTAGTAGTTCCTCATGTTAGATGCACCATTGGTCAGGGGTTAAAAAACTCATCAACTCAGAGAGTATGTATGTAAAACTCTATGGAAATAGTAGTTACGTATAAAAAAAGAACCGCAGAATCAGTACATATTACAAACTGTCTGCAAATTGCATCCATGCTGGAACATTAGTTGTGTTTAATAAATTCTTGTTTTTCTCAAATATGCAGGAGAACTGCAAGTTGTTATATTAAAACATAGAATGAATGTTCCCATTACATGCTGATTCCACAACCTGGTTTTATAGAGTTTAATGAACTCTATAAGGCAACCTAGAATTCAAATACATACAAATTCCTCAATAGTTTGAATGGGACTGAATAATAAAATAAAAATTTGGTTGAAGAAAACTCCAAATTAAAAAAAAAAATCGGACAAGTTCTTGAGATATAATCTGAGCAAACCCTAAATTTAAAGCCAAGAAGTTGAGAATTAATACCAAAATTTTCACTGAAATGCATGAGGGAAAAAGAATGTGTATAAATAAAAATGTCATGTGCTTCATTACAAGTTTAATGATTGTTGGGTACCTAAATTAGGGGTACCCCAAAGCATATGTTCGGAGGCCAAAAACACTGCTCGAGGGAGATCTTAGCGAAAGAGAAGCAGTTCACATTCCGGCGAAATCCCAAAGACCTTGGGCCGGAGACGATCATGGCTCAAGCAGTCGAGACGTTAGGGATTGGCCCACGATATGTAAAAGCGGCCCACGCCGCCTCACCCAAGATGGTATAGGCACCCGATGTGAATCCCGCCTCGCCCGACGTAGGCGGATGCGATCCTGACTCACCCGACGTAGAAGTCCGGCATATTTCTTGTGCCAGCACATGCCTCCCGACGCCGTACGACTCATTTAATGCAAAGATACGGGATTGCCAGGCAAGATCCCACTGTTCCAATCGGGAGAAGAGACAAGTCCCCCCTGTCAGAACCTGCCCCAGCGTACGAAGTGCCAGGCCCCGGAGCAGCTCCGTCGAGGACACCGGACGCCGCACCGGCCACCGCAGGGCTACAGTGCATGCCACCGTGCAGCTACAGTACGAGGGTGCGGCGGGGTCCCCGGTACAAGCAACCCCGCCGACCTTAACCACGTGGCGCCATCATGGGGAACCTGGGAATTCGGCACCAATCGTCAGATGCTACAGTAGACACAGCATGCGAGCCGAGGTGAAGCTACAGGAATAGGGTATGGCACAGGTTCCAGACATAGGCGATCATGGCGACTGCGACCATGGCAAGAATGGGGAGGTCCGACCCCTACTAATGCCAATACGGTTTGCACAAAGAAGAAGGAATGACCGGCGAGGAATACGGGCCGGAACAACCATGTGAGACGACGGGAGGCGCCTCCTCCAAGCTTTCTCTAACCCCTCTTTTTTTCCCTCACACATCTTGATCATGTAACTGTGCATCCCCTTAGGCTATAAAAGGGGAGGCACGGCTTCCTTGTAGGACATCGAACAACAGCACACACACACACACACACACACACATCCATTCACTTAGAGACCTGGGAGCTCCTCCCTCTCTCAACCAAGCTTGTAAAGCCCCCGGCAAGCCGTAGATAAGGAACAACAAACGCATCGCAGCCTCACACTGGACGTAGGGATTGTTCTGCCCGAACCAGTATAAACCTTGTGTCTCTTTGTCTCACCATCCGATCCCGACATGCATACAGAAATTTACTAGTTGGAGGTTTTATAACACCGACGGTTGGTGCGCCAGGTAGGGTTAATTCGGATGGCCTCTCACCACGTTGACTTCTCCCCTGTTCTCCCGCATTCATTTCGGGAGCTTGAGTTCGTCCGGTTCCACTCGACGGGGACATGGTTCGCCTACTCCCTCTTTTGGATGGTGGTGTTGACTCCGTCACCGAGCCGATGGGCAACCCGCGCCCGCACAACGGTGATGCCCCCCCTTTGGCGGCTCCGCGCCCGCCTCCTCGCCCGATCGCCAAAGCCACAACCAAAGGGGCCGACGGAACCATGCTACCAGTCCCTCTCGAGCTCATCCCAGGCTCACCGGCGTCCTCGGGCACCGGCTCCGACGACGCCACCTGGGCTCGTGGGATGATATAGACACTTCCGGGCTCGATACCCTGGGAGTCCTGCACTGTTTCATACGAAACTGCAACTACCTCTCGAGGCCTCCGACTCCGACGACGAAGGCTGTGACCCCGCCCGTGAATGCTTCATCTTTGACCGGTCTTGGGCCAGGCTTGCGGCGGGAGAGCCCCCCGGGCACGCTCCAAGCCCCTTCATGGCTCACACTGCGGCGACTGGGCACCGGCGCACACGTGCGTTCGGTTCCCCTCGACTTCACCCTCACCTCGGAGGGCAAACTCTCCCCGCAACTACGGGGGGCCAAGGGAGACAACGCTGATGCCATCACAGAAAGCCTGGGGGACTTGTGCATTCAGACCCCCAGAGATTACCCCCACGCGGGGCACCGGTCCGAGGATGAGTACGATGACCTCTACTCTGATTCAGACTCTGCCACATGGTCCCGCATTTCGGCGGGCCCAGATTCTGAGGACTACTACGCCTCGGAGGTTCTCTCCTCCAGAGATGAAGCTCCCCACTCATCGACATGGGAATGCTCGGAAGCGCTACCTCGTCGTTCTTTGGGCGCGACCATCCGCGGAAGACCTCGCGCTCCGTCGCCCTCTCCTACATCAACATCGCGATCCGACCGAAGGAGGGGCGCCGCCACACGGACGAGCGGCGGGGTAATGTTCCCATCGCGTACCGCTCGGCCTCACCAATGCCGCGTCACTCATAGAGCGGCTCATCGCGATGGAATCACCAGCCCGCTCTCTGAAGAGCGAGTTCGTAGGGGCGGTAGAATCATTCCACGACCTCCTGGAAGAGGGGGACTTGACATTATCTGATTGTTCTAGCACAGGGTCGGTAGAATACTCCGGCAGAAGTAGCTTTCCTCCCCCTCATGTGAGTGTCTCATGTGCGACGGGAGGGAAGAAACCCTTGAAGGAGCGATGCGTGACGTCGATAGGGACGGCAACGAGGTCATCCCCCCAAGGGGCGACGGAAGACAAACCCCTTGGCCAAGCGACCACGCGGTGCCCTGCTCGCTCGACGGGAGGAGCTTGACGAGGCCCAACACAACATCGACACCGAGCACGCCCACCTCGAGCAAGAGATCGGGCAACGCCAACACGGCGGTCGAGCCCACGCCCCTCGCCGAGACATACACCGGAGGATCATGGTGGATGATCACCATCTGCCCATCTTTTAGAAGGCACAGCAAAACATCGCCGCTGCTGCGATGCTGGTGCGGCGCTTTCCGGAGGCATCATGCTAGAAGCCAAGAAACTCCACGAAGGGCTGCGCACCGCCGACCGCGCCGCCCGCCAGTGGAAAGTTCCGCTCGGCTGGCGGGCGGTAGCCTCGTCAGCAATTGGGCACCCCCCGCCCCAAGAAGCCTCGGTTCATCACGTGCCAAGGCACGCTCCCGACTCGGTGAGGATCCCGGTGTAGGCGTGCATTGGCAAAACACAGGCGCTTGCCACATCCTCGACACTCGGCCGACGTGGTCGTGCCGACAGAAGCGAAGAACAGGAACGACGCCACGGCCACCATCAACGCCGTGGAGGGCGATACGACGAGGAAGAGGACCGGAGCACCAAATTCGAACGTACGGTTCCATGTTGCTTCACCCACGCATCAACACAAAGATGATTTCCCTCGCCGTGCTTAAAGCCTCCGACCTCGATCCTGAAGTACGCCGGGGAGACGAACCTCGGCCTCTGGCTAGAAGACTACGCCTTGCCTGCGGGGCGGGAGGGGCGGAGGACGACTACTTCATCATCTGGCACTTGCCGCTCTACCTCTACAACACGGCACGCACATGGCTGGAACATCTACCGGAAGGTAAAGTCAAGAATTGGTCCGATCTGAAGGAGGTTGTTGTAGGAAATTTCCAGGGCACGTACGTTCTTCCTAGGAATCCCTTGGACCTCAAGAACTGCAGGAGAAGGAGGATGAAACATTGCGCGAGTATATCAGAAGCTTCTCTAGGCAATGCAACGAGCTTCCCGACATAGCTGACGGCGACGTCGTCACCGCATTCCTATCCGGGACATGCGAGAGCCTGGTCCACAAGCTGGACTCCCAAAACCACCAAGGAGCTACTCGACATTACCACCAACCATGCCTCCGGTGAGGAGGCTATCGAGGCTGTCTTCCAAAGCGCCCCGGCAAAGAAGGGGCGGCGTAACGACAACATCGGTGAAGGCCCATCCGGTCGCCCGGCAAGAAAGGACGGAGCCAACAAGTGACGCCGATCGCTCCCCCTCGGTAGCGGCCGCCGACCGCAAGGGGAGCAAGCCCACGGGCAGGTCAGCAACCACTGCGAGAAGATGCTTTGGAGCGATCCTACCTCAACCACGCGACCCCGCCAAGCATCTCCTCAAGGACTTGCCGGCTCATGAAGTGCTTCCTCTCCAGCGGCACAAAGAAGGGAGACACGAAGAAGAAGGACAAATAGTGGGCGAGGTGACAATGGCCCCCCCAGGGGAGGGGCTACGTACCGGAGGATGAGACGCTGATGATGATCTTTGGTGGATCGGCGTGTATGGCTCCAAGTGTCAGCAAAAGGTCATCCGATGTGAGGTATACACCACCAGCCCTGCCACTCCCTCCTATCTCAGGTGGTCGGAAGCACCGATCATTTTCGATCGCAAAGAACATCCTCTATGTCGAGGGCGTTAGTGGCCATGGGGATACCACGCACGGCGCTGCGACCCTCACGGAGCTCCCTTCCACGGGGTCATCCCGGAAGCGGGGAGGATCCCATCGGTCGGATCGACTGCCGGTCACCATTGGCGCCCAAGAAACTTCCAAAAGGAGACCCTCACCTACGAGGTGGTTGACTTCTGCGGCACCTACCACGCCATCCTCGGATGGCCATGCTACGCCAAGTTTATGGCCGTCCCGAACTACACGTGCACTGAAGGCGAAGATCCCAGCCCAAAGGGGGTCATCACCGTCGGCTCCTCCTACCGGGCCCTACGAGTGTGACACACCGAGTGCTGCGAGTACGCCGCCGCTCTCATCGCTTCCAAGTAGCTCGCGGCGAAGCCCGCGGGATGACGTCCGGCCAAGAAGGTGGGTTCCTTCGAGCCGATCAAAGGGACCACGGCCGTCGTCCTCGACATGATCGATGGGGAGGAGAAGGTGGTGCACGTCAGCGCCGCCCTCTCTCCCAAATAGAAAGCGAGCTCATCGACTACCTCCATGCGAATATCGATGTTTTCGTGTGGAGGCCCTCGGGCATCTTTGGGCACTCCTTCTACATCATGCAAACAACGACCGCACCTCCTCGATGACGAGGCGCCGCGGTCGGGGAGGAGATCAAGAAGCTTCTGGCAGCCAGCTTCATCAAGGTGTGTATCATCCAGAGTGGTTAGCTAATCCTGTACTTGTATGCAAAAAGAATGGGAAATGGAGAATATGTGTTGATTATACGAGTCTCAATAAGGCATGTCCGAAGGATCCATATCCTCTGCCTCGAATAGACCAAATAGTTGATGCCACCTCCAGGTGTGAAACACTCTGCTTCCTTGATGCGTATTCCGGATACTATTAGATCAAGATGAACAAGTCCAACCAGCTCCCTACCTCGTTCATCACTCCCTTTGGCTCATACTGCTACGTAACCATGCCGTTCGGGCTAAAAACGCCGGAGCGACGTTCCAGTGAACCATGTCAAGTGTTCCAACGAGCTAGTAGGCGCGACCGTTGAGGTCTATGTGGATGACATCGTAGTCAAGTCCAAAAGGGTCAACCAACTCATAACTGACTTAGGGCTAACGTTCGCTATATTAAAGAAGAACGACATGAAACTAAACCCCGAAAAGTGCGTATTCGGGGTACCGAAAAAAGACATGCTACTGGGTTTCATCATTTTTGAATGAGGCATCAAAGCCAACCTGGAGAAAATAGCGGTGATAAAGAAGATGGGACCAATCCACAATGTGAAGGGGGTGCAGAAGATAACGGGGTGCCTTGCCGCACTCAACCGGTTCATCTCTCGCCTCGTAGAACGAAGTCTCAACCTTTACAAGCTTTTAAAGAAGTCTGAACCCTTCTCATGGATGCCTGAGGCTCAGGGAGCACTCGACCAGAGCAAGCAGTTCTTGACTAAGACCCCGGTCCTAGTATCCCCGAACGTTGGGGAAAAACTCCTGCTCAATGTCACGACGACGACTCAGGTCATGAGCGGGCTCTTGTAGTAGACGAGGGGAAAAGAAGGACATGCCCTCAAAGTGCAACGACCGGTGTATTTAAGTAAGCAAGGTATTGAGCGACTTAAAAACCCTCAACTCCAAAAGTTGTTGTATGCCGTGCTCATGGCGAAAAGGAAATTACTTCACTGTTTCGATTCACACGAAGTAACGATAGTAAGCTCCTTCCCCCTCGGCGATTGCAACAACGTAGCCAGACTTGGCACTCTTAAGCCTCGAACTGGCGGGCTAGATGGGAGTGGTACGCGACCGCCCCCAGGGAAGAGGCTAGCTTTTCCTCAAGATGGGTGGCAGCCGCGGCAAGACCGCCGGTCCCGCTCCTCCTCGGCCTGGCGGCGGTCTCCTTCTCACTATCGGCCTTCACCACCGCCAACTCCTTCGCTCGCCGCGCTTGCTGAGCTTCTCCTTCGCAAGGGCCCTCTCATTCTTGGCGTTCCACCTTAGCCTCGTACAATGTGAAGACATTCTGCTCTGCCAGAATGGCGCGTCCCGCATCTTCTCGGGCCACAGCCGCCTCTTCACGGCTGGCGGCAAGCCATGGCTCGCTGAGCTTCAGCCACAACCATCCACAGCCTACCCCCTGGCACAGAAATAGGGATTTGGCCATGCTACGCTCGGCTATGGCCTGCAAAGAAAGGCAGGTCACCTCAAAGACTACTTTATGCAAGGAAATAACGACCACTAGAGTCAGAAACTCACCTCGATGCTGGGAAGAACTTCGTCCCTCCACGCACTCGTCAAGGCATCCATCCCATGCTTAATACGCTCATGGGAGTGAGACACCCCCTCATCGTCTAGAGAGCATGCATCGAGGTTCACCTCGGGCGCCCACCATAACATTGGGGTCCTCCACTACCTCATCCAACGCCCTTTTTGGGAAGTCCCGGTTAAAGATTTCCGGCGGTGGCACCGGAGAGGCGATGGCGGGGCGCGGCGGCAGCCGGGCGTCGAGGTTGTGGCACAGCGCAGCCTCAATTCCCGGCGTGTGTTTGGGAGGCACTAGCGGTCGCGCTCTCCACCCCTTTGATGGAAGCCTCGCCCGCGATGGAGACATCGGCAAAGTAGCGTGTTGACACTTGTTATACTATAAATTTTAAGTTATTTAATATGAATTAAGGGCTAAAGTCAAAGACTAAACATAAGTCTAGGGGTCTAACTAACATAATTCCACGAGTTTTGGTATTACGTGACTTTCCGGGGACTTGATAGGAAAATGCAGAGAATAATGGAGAAGGTTCTAGAATACTCAAGACAATTACAAGGCAAATAAAGACCAAACTTATCCGTGAAGCAAAATCAACCCGAAAAGTGGACTAAAACATTCTAGAAGATACCGGAGGACACCGAGAGAAGACGGGAAGCCGAGGTGGCACTCCACCACGGGCCGCTAGTGCCATGTAGGCCGCCGCCCGGTGAAATTCGGCCCGTCGACCTCGAACTTCTAGGTCGGTTTACCACCGACCTTGAGGTTGTATCTACACCGTTGTTGAAGGTCGGTTTGATCCAAGGGTTGATGTTCATCGCCAAGTACTATATAAGAAGACCGGTGACCACGAGGCTCATAACAATTTCATTATCAATCATATTCATCCAAGTCCAGCCAAGTCTAGACCTAAGCTCTAGTTCATACTAGAAGTAGATTAGCTACATAACTAGTTCTAGTTGAAGATCAAGTTCATCTTGAGTTCCCCGATAGTCAAGAAGTAGCAAGGATCGTTCTTGAGACTTCTCTCTTGTATTCAATCTGTAAGTTCTCTTATATTTAGAATACAATTGTTATGGCTTTGATCTTTATAATTATTATATTCTTGTTGCTATGTGTTTATGCTTGCTATGATTATATATTTAGTTTAGTAAGATTGCTTTTTTATTTTATGCATGGAATTGTATAGCACTCATATAGATGATCACTATTTAGGTGATAAGCAATGTGTAAACGTGGTGTTTATACAACGTTTATCTGCAATTGCACCCTACATTCTGGGTCGTGTGGTAGATCGCGGGGGTGACAGCCCCTGTTGAGTCCTTTTGGAGTCCACCCTCGAATGTAGGACACGTCGAGCTTTTAATTACGAAGATGAACAAGTTTAGTCCTTGCTTGTCTTTTTGTAATGCTTGCCATGTATAGAAGTAATCTAATCTTGCCATGATAGCTAGATGTATTGCACTAATTGTAGTATTCATAGATGTATATTAATTAAGAGTATCTTAGGAATATTCATTCTAGTCTAATTTATAACATGCTAATTGCTTGTATGATATTAGTGGCATAGGTTAATCCTAGACTTGGACAATTATCATTATATTATTTATCTTTATCTTGGACTTATCCTGTTGAGTTATGTTTGATGCTCATGGCTACTCGCATTATAATATTTGTAAAGTGAATGATCTCATAAATAAATCATATTATAAAATCATTAGATAGCTCTTATCTCTCTACCTTTCCATAGACTCCCTTCCCTGTGATAAAATATAAATACGATACCGGATTACTCGGTGAAGTGCTACAATTGGTATTTCTATCTCGTGGCGCTTGCGGGATATCATGTTCAATCTTTTATCAAGGCCAATCTATAAATACCATGCCCCGCATTTCTTTGAGCGTTATTGCTAGGGTGACGGACTAGTGTATAGGTAATGCCTAGAAATGAGTGGTATACCTTGAGTTCATATCCCGGTGAGATTAATTCCACTATGGATAATATGGCTAAGCTACATCCCACTACTAACACCGCCTAACTTCGCTTTTATTGGATCATGAGGTTAATCCCATATCCAAGCTAACATGATTAGATAGATATCCCATATATATTTCTCTCGCCTTCCTAATTAGGATCGTGTTAGAAATATCAACATAGCGCTAGACCATGCTCCGGCACATGGGTCACCACCTCCCCCGCCATCACCTTCATCGACATATCGGCCGACGACACCGCGACTAGCTTCGGCCACGACAATTGCGGGCTCGACTGGCGATCGCCGCCTCCGCCCTGCGAGCACTCGCACGGTCGGATGCACCGTAGCTAACCCGTCGCGGCGGCCGCATGCGGCGAAGATCGCGACAAAGGGTCGATGGCTCTGCGATAGGGCCTCGAAGCCAAAACCTCTCTGAGGCGAGAGGCTCTCCGTTGTGCGTATCACCGACCGGTCCACGGCATCTCGAGGGCTCCTCCGCCACCCCCACTGCGTCGGCCGCCTCCGACACAACGTACGACCAACCGTTTTTTTGAGGGGCAAGCTCGGTCTCACCACCTCCTAGGCTGAGGAAACAGGCATCAAATCGGTATGCCTAATAAGCACAACACAATGGAGAAGTTAAAGAGAGAAAGTGAAGCCTAACCTCAAAGTCGTCTTCCGGCGCTTGGAGTGCGGAACCGCTTCCCATGGTCCCAAGGAGGGACAAGGCCCTCTTGCGGGAGCTCGCGAGATGCGGCGGTGTAGAGGTCCCATGGCCGACGAAGAGGGTTCCTCCCCCAGCGGTCTTGGCTCCTCCCGGCTCGGCGGTCCCCCGTCAACGCCGTTTCCACCCGCGCGGCGCCTTCTCCACCGGCGTCGCACTCGCCGACGCATCGCGTGTCGCTTTCCCAGCCAAAGGACCCTCCTCCACGGCGCGCAGGGGCCCCTCGGACCCAAGCGGGGGCATCCTACTACGTCCCCGCCTTGGGCGATGAACCTGCGCCATCTTGGCGCTCAAGCTCGATGAAGAGATCGTCTGTATCAACCTCTCCCCCTTCCTCATCAGTGTCCTACTCGTAGGATGAACAGTCCTCCCTCTCTCCTCTGCCCTCTTCCTTCACTCATTCCACACCGGCGGTCCTTCCTCCTCTACTTCGTCGCCCATGCCTTGTTGGCCCTCTCGCGGTTCATCCGCCTCGCATTGGCGGTGAGCGGGGGAGGACGGGCCGGCGTGAATCAACAACCTCCCCACCTATCAAAAGAAAACATGCTAAAACCGAGAAGAAGAAAGGGGAGGGTGCGAGTTGAAACTTTGATCTCCGATATGAAAGAAACCAGCATGGGAATGAGTCACTCACCAAAGTCGCGGTACCCACATCGGGCAACATCGCCGGGCGCCCGGCGATGATAGACGGTGTCGAGTCCACGGTCAGGTCATGGATCTACTTGGTGACGATGTCGAGGACTTCGGCAACACCGCGCGGTCACCATCCCTTGAACGGCCCATCCCCACCATCCGGAAGAGCATTAGGGGCCACTCCTTCAGCGGTGCCACCCCTCTCGCGAAGTCACAAATCCGCCGCGCCGGCATTGCGCAGCCTTCCAATCGCCGCCCGGATCATCGCTTATCCGAGCACGCTCATTCTCAATAGGCCCATGCCACCAATTGTGGAACGAGGCCTCCGGCGTCATGCCAGAATAACGAGGAAGAAGGGCAGCCTCATCATTCTTCAGGTAGAACCACGACGAGTGCCACCCCTTGTTCGATGTCTGGCATTGTGTCGGCACGTACTCCACTTGACGCCTCGGCTTTTGCTTGATTCCCGCGCAGCCCATGGGCTGGCTCTTCAGATAATCGACAGCGTAGAGGTACCTCAACAGGTCAAAGTGGGCTCGATGCCGAGGTACCCCTTGCACAGCGCGACGAACACCGCAACACACTAGACGCCATTAGGGTTGAGGTGATAGAGCTCTAGGTGGTAGTAGTCGAGAAGCCCCCGGAGGAAGCAATGAACGGGAACTCCAAATCCCCACTCATGGAACTAGGTGAAGGACACCACGTACCCATTAGGCGGATGCGGGGTGTCATCATCGTTGGGGATGATCCACTCCAGCGCCCTGGTGAGCGGGGGGAGGCACCCCTCCCTCACCAAATCCGCCGTTTGGGCCTCAGTCATGGTAGAACGCATCCAGGCCACCATCGCCAAAGGAAGATGAGAAGTTCTTTTTGGGAGATTAGATCTAAATCTAAGCTTTTGGACGATGTATAGGCGAGCAGCGGCGACGGCAAACTCGGCACAGGAGCGAGGGAAAAAGCGAAGAAGGCAAGGCGGCACAAAGGGGAACGACCCGGAGGAGCGGTTCCGCCCGCATTAAATAATCCCGCGATCACATGGGCCCTAGCGGCTACCCCACATCGCCTGCCCCTTCCAGCCATCCGTCTCAAAAGGGGCGCCATGAGATGGGCCTCCCGTGCTATGCGGCCTAGGTAAGATTAGGGCACCAGGCTGAAAACTGCCAGGGCGGCCCATCCCGGCATGGAGTACATAGGTTGGCCCGGTCCGAAGGGTTCGGCAGCCGCTCCGCGCCGAAACAAGTGTGAGGGGCGCTGACAGATGGACCCCAGTGGTCAGTACCCCGATGTCGTCATGTTAGAGGCATCCCGATTTGTGTTTGAGTCTCGTTAGATAACAGTATCTGTGGTTGATCCCTCTGGGGAAGGCAGCGCGCCCTCGGAACCCAATGAACGGCTCCGAGAACTATACGGATCGACTGATGAGAATTTTGGACCGACTCCCAGCGAGTCTATGTCGGACCATCCTCCACAGACGGGGAGCCGAGGTTCCACTCAAACCACCCCCTACAAGCTCGCTAAGCAACATGTTTCGTCCAACGAGGAAAAACAAGGTTCAGCTCACCCCTACGCCTCGACCTATCAAGGATGCGCTAGGGAAAAACGTCCGAAGACGAATCGACATCTCGAACAGGGGCCCTAACCCATACAGGAACCACAGGTGATCGGTTCACACTAAGATCCCATGAAGGGGAATTCTAGTGGTTAAGATAACACGCAAGGGGCTCGAAGAGCCAGCCATAGTGAGCAAAATACCTAGATCATGGCCAAAGACATAGGACAAACGATAACCAAGTTCTTTATTTACCGAGGCCTAGATACAAACTAGTGAGCCTCACAGATGATCTCATCCGCAGGCACATCGACTACTACAACGTCGGCGGCCTCCCTAAAGATGTTGACGAGGCCCTCATGGTCCGCCGCACCTTGGCCCTCCGAGAAACCCACCATCCGGTGAAGGACGGTCCCCGGACGGTCACGGGCAATGGCGAGCACCACCGGCGCTGTGGAAAACACCGCGTTGTAGATGCATGTCAGAACCTCCTCAAGGAGCTCCACAAGGGTCGCTCCACGGGAGCGCATGAACTCCGAAACGCCCTCGGTGGCACCACGGAGGGGGCACGCACCTCGGCCTCCGGCTGCGAAAAAATAAAAATGTTAAGAACCGAAAACGGGCGGGGGTCCTCTCACTAAAACCCAAATCGAACGATTAAACTCACCGATGACACGGCTGTCGGCGGTAGCAAGCTAGGAATAGGCGCTCGCCCGCAAGCTCCGACTCCATGAGTGCCTCTAGAGTCATGCCGACAAGCTCCCACGATGACGCCGGGTTCTCGGACGCTAGCGCAAGTTCCGGTCGCCCAGCGGCGCGTCAAACGCACCCGCACCGCCCCGCGCGGGCGTAGGCACGGAGTCGCCACGGGACCGCCGATGGCCCAGCGCAGAGCCACTGCATGCGGGGAGCCAACCACCAACCCGTGGGATAGCCCTACAAAAGAAGCCGAAAAAGAATGGCAAGTATAACGAAGGTGGCGGCGGGGAAAATAGCCCACTTACCCTACCATGGTCAAGCGGCGGTGGAGAGGATGCTCCTCGCTTGAACCTTCTCCGGCGGGGCGCTTGCCACGGTCCATCTCGACGTAGGAAAGGGGGACTTGAGACAAGGAGTTACTTCTCTCGAAGATGGAAGGCAGCAGCGAATGACGGCGACCGAAGCCGCCACACACCTTATATAGAGGGAGCCCGGGAAGCCCAACCGGCGTGGACGCCAACCGCCGCTACCGGGAGCGGACGCCCACTCTGCGGGACCCACCACAACTGAACTGCGATATGACCCTTCATAATGAACCGCCACAAGGGAATCGAAGGGCCACTGCACTGTGCAACTGCCCTGCGTCAAATCGTGATGCCGCATTCGAGGGGACACAATACGGTACGCGCACTACCCACGTCATGCCAGGACACGCGCCCGTGTAGAAAATTCAATGATGGGTCTGAGAAAACATGCACCGAAGGAAAGAAATCACATCGGATTACATCAAGAAAGCCTCAGAAAGGGAAACACCCTTCCAAAGGCTCGGGGCTACTGTTGGGTACCTAAAATAGGGGTACCCCAAATCATATGTTCGGAGGCCAAAAACACTGCTCAAGGGAGATCTTAGCGACAGAGAAGCAGTTCACATTCCAGCAAAAGCCCAAAGACCTTGTGTCGAGAGGCGATCATGGCTCAAGCAGTCGAGACATTAGGGATCGGTCCACAATATGTAAGCGGCCCGCGGGCGCTTCACCCGACGCGATGCACGGGTAGCCGACATGACTCCGCCTCGCCCGAGGTGGTACAGCGCCCGATGTGAATCCCGCCTCGCCCGACGTAGGCGGATGCGATCCTGACTCGCCCAACGAGAAGTCCGGCATATTTCTTGTGCCAGCGCATGCCTCCCGACGCTGTATGACTCATTTAATGCGGATATACGGGATTGCCGGCAAGATCCCACTGTTTCAACCGGGAAGAGACATGGCCCCCTCGTCAAAACCTTCTCCAGCGTCACGGCGTCGGGGCCCGGAGCAGCTCCGTCGAGGAGGACACCGGGCCACAATCGCCACCGCAGGGCAATGCACGCCACTGCACAGCCTACAGTACTAGGGTGCGGCGGGGGCCCCAGGTACAATCAACCCCGCCGACCTTAACCATGTGGCGCCATCAAGGGGAACCTGGGAATTCGGCACCAGCCGTCAGATGCTACAGTAGACGCCGCATGCGAGCCGAGGTGAAGCTACAGGAATAGGGTATGGCACAGGTTCCAGACATAGGCAATCATGGCGACTGCGACCATGGCAAGAACGGGGAGGTCCGGCCCCCACTAAGGCCAATACGGTTTGCACAGCAAGAGGGATGACCGGCGAGGAATACGGGCCGGAACCACCATGCAAGACGACGGAAGGCGTGTCCTCCAAGCTTTCTCTACCCCCTCTTTTTTTCCCTCACACATCTTGATCATGTAACTGTGCATCCCCTTAGGCTATAAAAGGGGAGGCATGGCTTCCTCGTAGGACATCGAACAACAGCACACTCGATCACACACACACACACACACACCCCCATTCACTCAGAGACTTGGGAGCTCCTCCCTCTCTCAACCGCTTGTAAACCCCCTAGCAAGCCAGAGATAAGGAACACAAGTACAACAGCCTCACACTGGACGTAGGGATCGTTCTGCCCGAACCAGTATAAACGTTGTGTCTCTTTATCTCACCATCTGATCCTGACACGCATACAGAAATTTACTAGTTGGTAGTTTCATAACACCGACAATGATATTACTCAATTTGCCCACGAACACATATGAAGTTACATTTGAATACTATTGGCAATGAGGTCAAGGGGTTATGTTTGAAACAAAATGGAGATGAGGAGGTGGATCGAAGATCCTCCAATCTCTCCGAAACTACGATTATAGCTTGATCATCTACATCATCTATGACAAGCATGATTTGGATAAGATGACCCCAATGCTAGCAAGGTACTTGGCTATATCAAAGCCCATGAGTTGTGAATGGGGATTGGAGCTTCTTCCTCAAACAAAACAAAGAATTTTGCATCCACAAACAAAGAAGCATCTTACCCACACAAGCAACAGATGAAAAGGATGAGGAGGCAAGATCAAGAGTCAAGCTCAAGTGGAGATAATCGCGATGACGATGAAGAGAGTGGTAAATGATGAGCAAATCACCTGAAGCTATGAATGAAGAGATACAGATCCTCAGGGCACCAAGGTTATCGCAAAAAATTATACAAACCATCAAGAAGATCAATGTGGAGTAAAGATTGATCATAAAATCTTCACTGAAACTTGGTTAGTAAAATCGATCAAATTAAGGACATGCTCTTACGACTTTTAGCCTGAGGTCCCAGAACTAGTCCCTCTAGCAGTTCACCTCAGACAGGACTGTGAGCGGTCCAAAGAAGAATCCGTCATGTTCGTGCACATTTCGATAAGGAACACTACAAAATGGCGTTTGGTTGGAAGGAAATCAGGACCCGCGGATGGGTGGGTTACGATTGGTAAATCAGGCAGCGGCCCCGGCGGACGCGCGGGACTTTGGCGTCGTTCCAGCCCTGGAGCCGCTCAGGATCCCAGCAGCAGCCACCGCACAGGCTCAAGACCATCGTCCCCGAAAAGGAAGGGCTCGTGGTCACATCGCTACCCCTGGCGCAGCAACCCAAAGCGAATCAGAAGCAGATGAAAGCTTCCGTTGAAAGATGAGGCCTTAGTGCCTTACCTGTCGAACGCATGGGCGACGAGGAGCATCTTCATCGATTTCGTCAGCAGCGACTCGCCGGAAGTCCCTGATTCAGGAAGCCACGCGAGCCGCCGGAGCCGCCGCCACGCAAAGGGCACAGAGCTGCCGCTCGAATCGCACGGCGCCGCTGCTTGCCTCGCATGATGTCGCCACTCGGGGGACCTGACCCGGATTCGACGGGGACGACCTAGGCCTTCTGTCTTCAGTATTCGTGCTCGATTGGAGCAGAGAATCGACTCAGGCGAGTGGATTAGGAGTAAAGAAAGATGGAATGTCTGAAACCCTCCCATCCCAATCCCCGCACCTCCTGCAAGCCACTAGTCCATCACTAATAGCTCACGTCTCCCACCAGTTTACCACCCACAACAAATTTATGTGTTCTTAAATGATCTGTGGACGGCTACTCCATCCGCTCAAAAAAAAAAGACATTACGGGAAGCGTGCAAATCAAATTTTCTCAACTTTGACTAGGTTAGTAAAAATGCGTGCAACATTTATATCTCTAAATAAGTTTATCATAAAAGTTTATTCAATGATCTATCTAATGATACTAATTATGTATTATAAATATTATTAATATTCTTTTATATATAATTGGTTAAACTTTAAAAAAAGTTGACTTCTCGGGGAAATGAAAATGACTTCTATTTTGGGATAGAGGAGTACATGTGACTCGCCATGTCTAGTTTACTCAATCGGGTATTGGTGCGGGGAAACTCCTCATCCACGGTCGGGTATGAGAATTTTGGTGGTATTATACTTATCTATTGCCATCCCTAATTCGAAAAAATCGATATTGCCAGTGTTGGCAGGGATTGGATGTAAATTATGTCCTATATAGTTTTTACTATAGACATAATATATATCTAGTGCATAGTAAAAGGTTATGTAAAATAAAATGATTGTGAGACGATTTTTTCCTTAGCCCTAAAAAAATCTATTTTCTTCCATAGTCCTTTTAGTTTCAAAGTTATGTATTTAGCCTGAAATGCAACTTTGCTTTCTTATATGGCTCTTTCGTTAGAGTTGACCACTAGCGGTGTCAAGTGAGGCGTGAATTAACATTTTTACTCTTGGTTAAGATAGGCTAAAGTGCACAATTCAGTTTTGATATATCTGAATTCTATACTTTTGCCTATAATCTCGAAATGAAATATATCATGATTGAATTATGCGCTAAGATCTATCAGGCACATTGTAAAAAGTTTAATTCATGCCCCACTTAACACCATTAGTGGCCAAATCTAACAAAAGGCCATGTGAGGAATTAAGCAAAGTTGTATTATATATAGGCCAAATAGGTAACTTCAAAACTAAAAGGGCCAAGGAAGGAAGCGGAAATTTTTGAGTGCCAAGAAAGTAATTCTTTAATGCAATTTTGAAATGGAGGGAGTAGATATTCAAACCTAGAATCGAGTTTTTCCTGTTATGTTGTTTGGATGTATTTGGCACTAAGAGAAGGAATTGACCATTTCCATGGTATTGGGCCACAACTAAATTAGCTCACCTTCAAATCAAGTTTAACTCCTATGTATTGGAGAGAATTCAGAGAACGAACTAACCTCAAACAAGACCACCTCCAAGATTGTCCCCACCACCGAAGGGTCTTGCCTACCATCGTCGCTGCTGGTTCACCACCAAGAAACCGTTGCTACCCAAAGGCGACCTCTATCTACCCCTCACTGCTGCCTGGATGGCTCAGGCTGCCCACTTGAGCGCCGCCTTTTTTCTCCACTCCAGCCATTGTCCTCATGTCCCTCGTTTCCGACCACCGCCTAGGTAGATGTCGATGTTTCACCACTGATAGCCTGCCACAGGGTTACCCAGAACAGTTGTTCGGGCTTCGGCGAACTCGGAACTTCGACAGCTAACGCAAGGGACAAAGCAGTTTTTTATACTAGTTCGGGCCCTCGTGATCGAGTAAGAGCCTTTACGTCCAGTTCGGCGTGAGCCTTTGCGTTGGATTGATTGGTGTGTATTGTTCGTCGTTACAAGTGGTACCCCTCAGTCGCCCTTTATACAGAGGAGGGACGCTGAGGGGCTGTTCTAGTCCTAGTCGGATACAAAGAAGGTCTCCTAAGTAGGACTTGGGAGGTACTTTCTATATATTATTATAGGGATTACAATCCCCCAAATTAAAAAGCCATCACCTGAAAGCTGGCACTAACAAATTTATCCACTATATGGCCTGCTGCAGCCCTGCTTTTCTTGTACAGGTAGCAATAGTTGCAATTGATGAAACTAACCTTATTGCGGCTGGAGCAAAACCCGGACGATGCACCCAATTAAATAAAGCCGATGCCCGCCGCCGACCTCTCTTTCGATGACTAGAAAACAAAATGGTTTACAAGCCGCAGCCCTCGTAATGCCTTGTGGCTTTGTGGGTGGCGCGCGCGCTGCTCTCGGTGACCACACTAACCAGTTGTACAATATTTCACAATGCACGCAAACAATGATCTTTGTTGGGCTCTAGCATGCTTTTGGTCTCCCTCCTGAACCAGCTGCGGAGAAACAATTTATTCTTATATATACATTTTGCTTGTACAGCCGGTTTGGTATCCAGTTTTTTTTCTGTACGACCGAATAACTTCCCATTGTTTTGCCTACGTTGCCTCTCCGTGTGGTAACCTCTATATCGTCTGGCTGTCTGCTAAGAAACGAATCCATCCTAAACTTGGAGCACTCATGTTAGATCTTTAAGTGTAAGCCATCGCATATTTTAATCCTACGCAGGATAAATCATGCATAGTAAAGTGTAAGCAATGCACAAGCATGTGCAACAAATGCTGGCAAAAACAGCTTTCTAGCCTGAAGGACCTAATCTCCAATGTTAAGCTGGTTCTTTCTTTCCTAGAGATGTTACAAGAATGGAGGGACCTCTCAGTTATGGACTGGAATTTCAAGGATCTCCTGTGCGTGATAGATTAGTCATCTTCTTCATCAGCAAAGGGCTTATTGGAAGCAGAGGGGTGCTATCAAATGGGTGAAACTAGGGGATGAGAATACAAGTTTTTTTTCATGCTAATTCCACTATCAAGCATAGGAAAAACTCTTGATTACCTCTCTTCATGAGGGAATATCGTGCAGGACCATCATTTGAAAGCTGACATTCTCTAGAAGAGCTTCAGAGACAGGCTTGGATCCTCATATTTTCAGGAAATACTCTTTGATCTTCCTTCTCTTTTTGGTACAAGCTCTAATCTCCACTCCTTAGTGCTGCCCTTCACAAATCATGAGATTGATAGCATTATTCAAGCTCTACTCTCTGATAAGTCACCTGGGCCTCATGGTTTCAATAACAATGTCATCAAGAAGTGCCGGAGGATCATCAAGTATGATATATTTCTACAAATTATGTGATGTTCTTAGAAGTATCAACAACTATTTTATTACTCTGATTCCCAAAATTGATGCACTAGTTTGTGTAAATGATTTTAGACCCATTTCCTTGCTCAACTCTTCTATCAAAATCATCACCAAGTTGTTAGCCAACAGATTGCAGCCTGTTATAACCAACTTAGTCCACAAGAATCAATATGGTTTTAGTCACGACCAGGTCCATTCAGGATTGCCTTGCTTGGTCTTTTGATTATCTTCATTTGTGCCATAAATCTAAAAAGGAGCTAATATCCTAAAATTGGACTTTGAGAAGGAATTTGGTAAAATTAAACATGAGGCTAGTATAGTAGTATCCTAAAATTAAACATGCAGTCTGCACACATGTTTCATCCATGGTGCCTATTTATGTTTGTTGCCCTACCTGAGTTAATTTCAGCTAAGAACAAGTTGAAGGTACCGTCGACGGGTTGGTTATTAGCACAATATCTCGTCGTTGCCAAGCTATGAATCCCCTATAAGGCACACCAATGTCAAGGGAACTGAGCAAAGGTGACGAGCAAAGAAAAGAATAGAGCAAGGGTGCCTTGCTTGTCCATATTGTGCTTGAAATCAGACTTCAAAAAGGCACCTTCCTTTTGGTTGATTGGCAGGCGCCATGATTTGCTTTTCTTGCCATTTGGCCCCCTAGCTAGGTCGTCTCCCATGTGGCCATGTTCTGTTAATTTGGCAAAACCTATATATAAATCTAAAAAAGACCGTAACGACTTGATTAATGAAGTGTGATTAATGGAGATAACTTGATTTAGTTTGGTTAACTAAAGGGTCCCTGAAAAAAAGGAAGCGACATATTTTCCAAGGGGAAAGCATATATATCACATCAAGGGATGATACAACACGGGCTGAGGCTGAACTCTTCTATCGGAATCATCACCAAGTTGTTAGCCAACAGATTGTAGCCTGTTATAACCAGCTTAGTGTTGACGGTAGTTAACCGTCAACCAAACATGAGAGAAGGGCATAAAATGAACATCCAACATAGACTTAGGGGTTAAACTGATAAAGTTCCATAGTTTTGGTGAATCTTTGTATTTTTAGGGATTAAACAGGGAAAAGTACCAAGGAATATTCAAAGCATACGTATCCAAAGCATATTCCAACTTGGCATCTATGAAAGAAGGATCCGAAAGACACCAGAAGGCAAGCCACGGAGGCTTGGGCCCACCAGCCATAGACAAGGCATGGCCGAGCCCTAGGGAAGCACGGTCGAGCCCTAGGTCCCACCTATCAGTCTCACCTTCCAACAACTACAAGAATTCATGGCTTGTATGACAAACCAAAATTGTCACGTAAAGCACAAAAAGTGTCATAAAAAGTACATTATGACGAAAAGGGCGCGTCACACCGGTCGTCATATAATGAGTGTCACAAAATGTACCTCGTGACGATATTGTTGACATTGTCACAAAATGTCAAGACCTTTTGTGACACTAGAGGTTCAGTGTCACATATTGTTACCTTCTATGACGACTGTAGTTGTCACATTTTGGTTAGTCAACGGGTCACGTTATGTATAAATCGTCACATATTGTATGCGGGGGGGGGGGGTAGGTTTGGATGAGTTTTTGTGACGCCACAAGCCATCATGTATAGTTCTTTAGATTTTGTGACAATTATATTGTGTCTTGTTTACGTAGTGGTTAGACACATTTTTTGAGATGTGGTATGGTGTCACAAATTATCTTTCATTCATGACGAGCGTGGCATGCATATTCGATGTGACGACCCACCGATCTCATCACAGCTCACAAAAGCACCATATACATATATATCATCAAGCCATCATCCACAGGCATAAATCTTACATGATCCACGAGGTCATCATCCATATGCATAAATCATTCACAATCCACAAAGGCCATCATCCACAGAATTGACATCACAAGGTATAAATCATACACAAGCCATCATGCATAGAAACTATTAACAAGTTCCAACCACATAGTTCCAAACACTTCACATAGTTCCGGCACATTTGTTCGACCACATAGTTCTAGGATCCACTACATAGTTCCAGGTTCCACTAGAGGAAATAACATACAAGCCGATGGCAACATAATTCTGACCAAGTTCCAACTGCGGATGAAGTTCAAGCAATGTAGCAAAAGCCAAGGCAACGGCCTCATCCTCGAAACTACATTCATACCTCAATCTTTCTAAAGTTTTAGGACAGCTCGCAGTAGCGCATTAGTCTCTTCAAACCTGGTACTCATCTCCTTCACTTCCTCTTGGGTCTGGCACAGCAAACTCTGGTTTTCTTCAAGTGCGGCCTGCTGAGCTTGAAGCTGTGCATGCAGCTCTTCCTGTTTCCTAGCAGCTTCCTCTCTTTCAGCTTGAAGTGTTGCCTCAAATTGAGCTTTTGCATGCATGCTTCTGCTGCTGTCGATGACGGGGCAGCCTTCGACGATCGAGGGACACCAATGTTAGGAAGAAAGGTGGATGAACGACTGACATGGCTGAGACTTTCAGCAACAATCTTGGTGGGAGACTTTTCTGCTTCTCCTTCTTCTGGCTCGCTTTCCTTCTCTGCCACCATTTGTTCCTACACAAAAAGAATGCACTTAATAACAATGTCATAGAACAGTGTTGAACTAGACATTTACTTGAGTACAGTACATGTATATAATCATTTCGTAACTTACATATATTTCATTGGCAAGAGGAGTACGGCCATTTTTGGGACTAGTCATACATTCTCCAAAGAAATCAATAGCATCTGGTTCCATGTCATTGTATTTAGGCCTCTGCAAGTGGGTAAAAAACTTGGATTACTTTGAGGCACACATGTACTTATAATTTTCAATACATAGTAACTGAAGGAACATCAGGCAATCAGTGCACATACATATGGAAAAAAATCACCACATACTATACAGGAAGCAAAATGTTTATTATCGAAAGAGCCTTGCCACTTTTCAGTCATCTTTTCACCGCCCTTCTCCAAATAAATTCAAAAACGAAAAGCACTAAAAAATAGCTATTCACTAGTTCATATCCAATAATCTGGAGTTTTTCTCTCCCCTTCATAAAATAAAGCAGAAAACACAATATGAATCTGCTCACTTCATACTGATCATTCTTTCTCAATATGAATCTGCATACATCTTGTTTCACATGCTCAATGTCGGCATTCATAGAGATATCAATAAACAGTTTTTTAAGGACACGTTCCATGAACTACATTATTTTTGCAACTGGATGTAGTTAAGGTCAACTAGTAAATAGTATATGCAGCTCGATGTGTTGTCATATGTCAATATAACAGAGCTCAAAGATGTTGAAAATACAACCCAAAAGCACCCCAAAAAGTGTGCAGTATAGTACCCCAAAAGTCAAAGCAATAGTATTACCAGGCTGTATCGCTTGGCAATATAGGACCTAGATCCATCCTTTGGTGAAGCCGCACTTGGTCTCGGTTTACTTTATTCTTTTCACTTTTCTCCTGCACCCGAAATGCAATACAAAGTTTTCATTCACATGCACACAATTTAAATTGCATATTAACACAAATAGATGTCTTTGCAGGGGCATGGACTGAGTCTTTGGGTCACACCGGTAATTTACCAGCTTGTGCCACTCCTCTTTCTTCATCTTAGGTGGAGGTTGTCTGCCCAACAGTTGTTCCTTTGTCATTGAGTCATTGAAGTACTTCCTTTTAAGATGATACCTGTGCTACCTTACTCCCTTCTTGACAATATCGGTGCATCTTTGCTTTGCTTGGTCCCTCGTTCTCATCATCCACATCCAACCTTGACTGCAGCCACACAAATGATTTCTTAGACACAATTTTGTACATGGGAGTTGAGCTAGTAATGCAAGAAAGTATTGGAGTGAAATAGTTGTCTCACCGCCACTTTATCAAGCACTTTTTGTACTTGTGCCTTCCCGTTCGATTTTTCATAAGTCTTCCAGCATGTGTAGATAGGCAGCTGGTCTCTAAAGACAACACCAGTTTCTGATGCTAGCTTCGCTACCTGAAGTGGGACATCGGGTCTTTTCTTCCCTTCAGCCACTTGGCTAGGCAACATGTTCCCTTTTTTTATCAACTTCTCTAAGCCATGACCCAAGGTTTTCTTGCGGACTTCCTTTTGTCGCCCTACATTGGCAATTAAGAAGGAAAATGGGTTATTATAGGAGGCACAAATGTAGATACTGAATGTAGAAAATAATGTTTGCAAACACATATTTATTACTTGGAGCTAAATCACCAACTGGTTCTCCTTCATTTGTATGCTCCTCTGAAATAGCGGCATCACCTTGGTCATGTGAGTCATTGATGTCATTGCTTTGCCTAGAGCTCTGTACACCTGGCGAGGTGTCTGTAGGGACTGTTTGGTTAACACGAGTCTATGTAGGAGTAGGAGTATTATGCTCACAGTTTGCACTAGGTGTAGATATGGCTGCATAGGTGTTTAGAACAGGGGTAGACATGGCTGGACTGCTCATGGTGATGTTTGGAGTAGAGGGCTGAGTGTTTGTAGTCTCTGTGATCTGGCTGTCGCTTGTACTGAGGTGGCCTTGCAATTTGCCAGCACTGGAAATGGGATTAGTTTTAGGGTTGGCTTTCGTATTGCTCTTAGGAGGCAAGGGCAGTCTTTCCCTAGGTGGTGGATGGCCTCCAGGCGAAGGCATGGCTGCCTGTTGCCTAGTGAGTCTTGTAGGCGTGCGTGGTGGCAGCTGGTTTGCAGCCACCATTTTTCCCACCTTTTGCTTCTTCTAGTTAGGGGCGAGTTCACGGAACCATCGCTCCTACCTGCCAAGAGAAACATGCATCTTCTCAATTAAGGAACAAGTGTGAAGTACATTAAATGACAACAATGAAGAACATGATTAAAATAGATAAGATACTAGTTAATTGGCATAGTAATGCATCTCACCTCAGTATTGGCCTCATTAATGAGGTCATCATCATAGTCATCATCACTGTCAGATTGGTTATCAATGTCAGAGGATGGGTCATTATTATTGTCGAATCGGGATTGTCAGTCCTCTACTGTCTTCCCTTTGCCCTTTTCCTTTTTCGAAAAACATCTCTAACTTCCTGAGTTAATATTGAAACACCCGTAGATCTAAAATGTTCCTAGATTTTGTTCACCCTTTGATCCCTGTCCAGCTCATACTGGGTTTTTGACATTTCTTGTATTACTTAGTTTCATCAAACGAAGTGAAAGGAGAAACTAGATTCAGTTTCTGTAAAAGAGTTCAAATAGAACTAACAAATCAGTATAAGAAAGAAGGCAAAATAACAAACAAATGGTATAAGAAAGAACTAACAGATGACAAAATAACAACTCTAGATAATATGGGTTCAGAACGGGTTCAGATAAACATGCTCCATTCTAAACCTGTACTATTGTTTTTTAAACCATACATGCATTCATTCAGAGATCGCCATAGGTAATCTTAAGCACAGTCATGCCATTACTTAATAATAGTGCAGAGTTATAGCAGCTACCAAGCAATCAGTCCCACAATAGGCAATTAGTCCATACATGCCCTCATTCCTATCAAACTGAAGCTATGAAGGTCACCAAAAAAAAAGTTGGCCCAACAACGAATCACTACAAGATTCAGTCATGCCATTGCTTTGGACAGCTCCCAGAGAATGTGGGAGAGGACGGTACCTTTGCTTAGTGACTGGAGGCCGGGGAAGAAGCAATCTTTGGGCCGGCACGTCGGAGGAGGGACCGGCGACGGCAGGTGAGGAGAACGGAGGAGCTCGTACACGGCCTCGGGTCAGGCCTCCGGCGTCGGCATGGAACCGTGGCTTGGGACGGGAGGGCACCGAAGGAGTCCAGGTTCCAAGCGGCATGACCGATGGCTCACGGCCTCCGGCGTCGGGGTGGATCGTGGCTGCGGCGGGGCGGTGCTAGCGTGGTTTGGGTTCCCTATGGCGTATTGGCGCCGCCGCAATTGTGGGGGAGGGAGGAGGACACCATGGTTGGTGGCGTGGTCAGCTTGAGTGGCGGGGGTGCCTCCCTCCGGCTCCGACCACCGGCCTACTACTCCGGCCTCCGGTGTCGGTGCTTGGCGCTGCTAAGTTGCATGGAAGGAGGAGGAGACCATCCTCGGCGGCGTGGTGTACGGGATGGGCGGGATGCGGCGGTGCGGCTAGGTTTAGGTGCGGATGCGTGGATGCGGCGGGATGTGTGGATGTGGTGCGGATGTGGCGGTGCGAGAGGTGCGGCGGTGTTGGTATAAATTAACGCTAATGTAGAGAAAATCCATAAAGCGCACGGATACCGATGTAGCTTTCACCCGGAGTATTCAGTAGTATCGATTTTCCACGGGGAACGTGAAGTGTACTAGAAAGGTTTAGAACGTCCTAAGATAATAATAGTAATGATGTGGAAAGAGAGGGTTAATTTTTCTAAGTATTCTAATGAGATCTATATGATCAAAGGCTCACTCTACTTTACTTACGTCGAACAGCGGTACCGTCCGATCCACGAAAAAGACTGGGAAAGGGTGATCGGGGAAGGCCGCCAAAAAGCTCTACGAATCACCAACCCGAACGTGGTGGATTACAAAGACCTGACAGGGCTGTCACCCCCAGGGGCTACCACAACTAACCTGGGGATTGGGCGCAAACTCGGGTAAACTCTAGTCTAGACACCACGTCTACACTATCGATTACTACTCAAGCCACGTCACGATAACTAGAGCACTCAATACGAGCGAGATCCAATAAATATAGTAAAGTAAGAACTGAAAGTAATTAAATAGAATAAATAGAAATAATAAATGAAGAACCTGGAGATTCTTTGAAGACGAACTTGTTGCGCGGCGAAGTACAATGATGATGAAGATCCGACAGTCCGGATCTCCAGGCTTTCTCCTCGCCTCTCTTCTTGATCTTACAACTAGATGAACTAGAAGAACTAGAACTAGAACTAGAACTAGATGAACTAGACAACTAGAGGGACCTCTCTCTCTTCTAATATGAAACCCTAGATTTTTCTCTCAATGTCGATAGCTAATGAGGAGATGATCCGAGATGATTGAAACCCGGGGGGCACAGGGGCTTGCTTATATAGTCGGGAGGAGGTGCCACGTCTTGGACTTGGATTACAACTTCATTACTCTTCCGTCGTCGTCGGATCAAACCGACATTAAACAAGTGGTTTTAGATCGCGTGTCAAAAGTCGGTTGAGGAAGCTTCGAAGCGCGGCCCGATGGCGTGGAGGGGGAGGCCGGCCGGCCTTAATATTAGGCTGGTCGGCCCAAGATGGGCCCCACCTGGGCTGAGCTTTTGTGGGTGCGTGCGTGTCGTCGTGCCGTTTCCGAATTGTATTAATTAAGCGTCAAACGGAGTCCGGATGAGGGAGTTATGCCCGTTTTACGAACCCCGCTCTGCGGCCGATATCTTCGATTACGGACTCGAATATGGCAAATGATATATCCGTTTCGATCATCTTGACGAGCTCTTCGCGGTGTTGTACTTTGATTCTTCATTTGAAGTACTTCTATGTTGCTCTTTTGTAGGAGTTGGATCGGGATACGATTGGGACACGTCTTGGAGTCGTATGTCACTCCAATTATTTGTTTTTCCTATTTAGTCCCCTGCAAATCATAACTTCACCAAAACTCGTGGAAATATGTTAGATAAACCCCTAGGTCTATGTTTATATTTATTTTATGTCCTTTTCCATGTTTAGTTGACAAGTAAAAGTATACGTTAATATGTGTCAACAAGCTCCCCAAAGCTTACCCTTTGCTAGTCCCTAGCAAAGCTATATGCTATAGTAGGATCGGGGAGTTGCTACTACGCTTTCATACCTCGAAAGTACTTGTGTTTATCGAAACAAATTCTCCTCTCAACAAGATTGCTCTCTCATACCTTTTACCATAGGGCGTAGCCTTTTCACAAATCATAAGCAATTAAAAGACAGAACAATCAAGTTAAGTACCATGTCTCAAGCTCTTCAATCAACTATCATCACGGGGTTTTGCAATATTTTTCAAAAGAAACTCGAGAGATCCTATGTATGACCCTCTCAAGGCGATAGTATATATAGTGGAGTCACACGTGGTAAAATACATATGGTGGGATGATAGTGGCAAATGGATGATGATGAAAGGTAGTAAATAGTCTTTAGCCTTTTTCGGTATTTCTCAAGCATCTTGGACTATATCTCTCTTCCTAAAATTGCTAATACCTGGCTACTCACCCTCGGACACGTGTCCATTATTCATCTCTAAAATTTATTATTAGGGAGGTAGGCCCTTCTCGCCTAGTATGACACTCGTCCTTTGCTCTCCCTCTCTCGTCTCACTTTTTCTCTCTCTCTCTCTTTTTTTTTTTTTTTTTTTTTTTTTGAATGTAGCCCAGATCTAATTGACATAAAAACATTGAGAGAGACATATCCAAAATTGCAAGAGCTTATTTTTTCATAACATGGCTAGTGGCTAGTGGAGTTTGAGGATGCGTACTTACGGGTTAGAAGCGGCGTATTTGGTGGAGTGGGATGATCTTGATGTGAATGATAGACTCTTAAGGGTCATAACTAAGGAACTCATCATGTAGTATTTTATAATTTTCAAAGATAAAAACCAGGAATCAAGTATCTCTAGGAATATGATAAACAGCAGCTCAACTTTTCATGTATCTTTATCCTTCAATGCTAAGACTCGGATTAAGCATGTGCTTTCCCACAGTGTTGGGTTTAGAGCAAATTAAGCGATTAAAGCTTTAGGAGAATCTAAGTCCGAAAATGTAAACACTTTAAGAGGAATTATGGCGGAGCAACTATTTATCATTTCCAAGCATATGCCAACAAGATCATTAAAGAGAAAAGCCAACTAGCGAGACTCCGGCATTTATTGAGACTCTAACAAACTAAGACTCTAATTATGACCAATTAAATCTAGCAAAGCAAACATATATAACTAGCTAATATTTAAAATGGATAGGATAGTGATACTTATCGTGATAATCGGGGGTGCTCTCCCCCAAAATTTGGATCTTGAAGTAGTCCTTTGATTCCTCCTTGGAGCTTGTTAGTCTTGGGTCTTCCTTAAATATTCTCCCCGCAAATATTAATTCCACATACCCGAAGGAACAAATTCTAGGAACATGTTGTGAGCCTTCATGTGCTCACTTCTTTTTGAAAATTTTTCTATGCAAAAAGGATGATGATGCAAAACATATGAATGCAATATTTTTTATATTTTTATTTTTGTGCCACCACAAAAAAAGAGTGCTTACATGGGGCTTAAAGATAAGCAGATGCAAATGCAACAACATATTTATGGTCTTTTCTAATGCAGGTGTAGGAAAGTAAATATGCTAAAGGAAATATGCTAATTTAAATATGCTTTGCGAGAAAATAAATATGCAGATAAATACCGAGTTACCTCTCGATGAGAGTTTTGAGTACTTACTCCCATGGCGTCTTGTCATCTCGGCGCCTCGTCGGAATGTCGGTAATGCAGTATGATGTCTTCAATGATCTCGGCGAGTGGCGTAGATTAGGTAGCCGATGGTGTTTGTTCGGTTGGTGACGGGGTAGCGGTAGGTCTTCGAAGGTGTACTCTTGTTGTCCTCTTTAGTAGGTGATGATTCTTTCTTTCCCCATGCTTACTTCTTCGGGTAGCGTCTCCGCGTCTTGTTCTTCTTGGGCTTGATAAATGGAGGATGCCCTCCCCAAGCTAGGTATTCACCTAGTCTCTTAGCGATGTTGGAGTGAGGGTAGACAATTGTGGAGGTGTCAACCCCTCTTGGTCCTTCAAATCTTGCTTGATCACTCCTTGAGTGCTTCATCTGATCTTGGACAGTTTTGCATCTCCTAGTAGGATGGCATCACCCATGTTCCTTGCTCGGTGTGCATGTCGTAGGTCGGGACATTCACTTGTGGAATTTTGGAGAAGTGGCGGACTCCTCCACATTTTTAAAGTGTGTCCTGCTTGCATAGACAAGGTAGAGATCAAGTGCATGGGCTCTATTGGTGGGAAAACACCAATAGAACCAAAACTTTATTCATCTTACTCTATCCTTGGGCACATCTAAACATGGTAACATCATGTGTTCTATTTATTTATGACAAAGGTGACAAGATCGGACACCAAGCATGAAAGTAGCATTTAAAATTGTAACATGAATGATGAGTGATCAAGTGAGTGGTGTGAAGAACAAATTATAGAGCTAAACATGTTGAGATCATCGGATAGAATCAAGCAAAGTTGTAACTCTAACATGTTTGACTTTATGAGTAAGCCATGATAAAGAGAAGGTTCTATGACTTACCTCAAGATGTTACCTTTAATATTTGGAGCATGATGGCGTTTGAAACATCTTGTAGAAGTCCTTGTGTCTTGCTTCATCTCGGTGTGAGCTCATCTCGGGACCTCCCCAAGCTTATTTGAGAGTGTCTTATTTCCCTCGAGGGGTTAGTCCGACAAAAGATTCTTTTAAACTCCAATCCTATAATGATTAGTGACGAAATACCCGAAGGAATATTTTCACATGTATATTTATATACTCATATCACAAGGAAAAAGTAAAGACTCATGTTCTATCTCAAGAATTCTTATTTTAGGACACAAGCTCGTCCTTAGGAAACCTTTTGAAAGCTACTTAGGATAGTGAAGTGGTCTCCCCTTCAACACCACCTATATCAAGATTCATGACCACGAGATCTAGAATATTTATTATAGATGAACGCATCTACAATCACCCTCTCAAAATCTATAGGAGGCAAGAGCACGGGGGGTTGTATGCGTCTTGAGAGTGTTTAGACTAGAGAGACTAGGTAGTTCGGGAAGTTTCTCATGTGAGCATGAACTAGATGAAGTGTCTATGTAGTAGCTTCCATGCTCATTGATGTCATCCTTCTTCTCAAACTCCAAGGTTGATTTGTCATAGATATCTAAAGTTTCTCTTAGAGTGGTGTCTCTCGGGTCGATCTCATCTAAGGTCTCGTCCATCCATTCAACGGTCAGTAGCATATAACTCTTTATTATCCTCTAGCCATTGTTGTCGCTCTTCTTGGTCTTCTGGTGGTCTTGATGGCTCCTATATTTAGGTTGTCTTGATGAATTTTTAGGGCCCTCAAGGGTCTCAAGCAAGGGAAAGAGAGTACAAGGATTCATCGGGGTTAAGGATGGGTCCGAAAATGGGTTCGAATATGTAATCTTGTCTAGGCATGGAAGGGGAGAAAATAAGATCGTATTCTAGGTAGCTTGGCTCTCCTTCTATGGCATCACTAGACATGCCATCATAGAATTCCTCCCGATATCCTTTGTAGGAACGAGAACATTTTCTAAGAGACTCCTCCTCAAAAGAATTTGAAATATATTCACTTGGAGGTCTCTTAGGTGGATGCATTCTAAATGATAAATTCGAGGCATTCCTAGAATTTTCAAAAAGATCAACCTCGATGGAAGGATGGGATTCATCACTCTCTAAAGTGTTTAGAGTGTGATGTGTTTCCATAGTAGGAGATTCTATGGCAACCAAATCTTTAGAAGATATTATAGGAATTTTAGATTTGGTTGCGTGTGTCTCCTCTTGTTGTTCGGGGCTTGGCTCGACTTCTTCTTCGGGTAACTCATCAAAAACGTTAGTGTAGGGAGTGTTGTCAAGGATTTTCTCAAGAATGGCTTTTCCCTCACTAACTAGTTTATGTGAGAATGATCCTCCTGAAGTGATGTCGAGATGCGAGGCAACTTCCTTGTTAAGACCGCGATAAAAGTGATAGAGCGGGGACATGGCCGGGCAAGGAAAGGTTTGGGCCCCGAATTGGTAAGGCTTGTGAACCTTGCCCAGGCTGCTCCTAGAGTCTCCTTCTCTTTTTGTCTAAATGTAAGAACTTCTATTCTAAGGTCAGCGATTTTATAAAGAGGAAAGAAGGCAAGACAAAATTTGTCTCGAAGTTCATCCCAATCTCCATTTACGTTTCCCTCACAGTGAGCATACCATTTTCTCGCTCTTCCCTCAAGGGAGAACGGAAAGAATTTCCATTTAATGGTCTCTTGTGTCATGCCAGAAATATTTCGGCAAGAACACAACTGCTCAAAATCTCTAAGGTGGGTGTATGGATCTTCATGTGCTAACCCGAGAGAAGGATTGCTCCCAAACCATGGCTATAAGAGCGGGGCGAAGCTCATAGCCATCGAGTAAGAATAGGGTGTGAAGATGATGGAGGCTCCAACATGTCGCCCTTTGGAGCAAAGAATTTAATGATAGGAGTGAAATCCATGTGGTAGGGGTTAAAAGGAAAGAAAGGTAGAAGGGAAAAAAGGTAAAAAGGTAAAAGGACGATCGTGGTTCTAACTAGCACGACTACCGTTCCCCGACAACGGCGCGAAAAAAGCTTGTTGGTATAAATTAACGCGACGAGAAATCCATGGCGCACGGATACCGATGTAGCTTTCACCCGGGAGTATTCCGGAGTAGTATCGATTTTCCACGGGAAACGTGAAGTGTACTAGAAAGGTTTAGAACGTCCTAAGATAATAATAGTAATGATGTGGAAAGAGAGGGTTAAGTTTTCTAAGTATTCTAATGAGATCTATATGATCAAAGGCTCACTCTACTTTACTTACGTCGAACAACGGTACCGTCCCGATCCTCGAAAAAGACTGGGAAAAGGGTGATCGGGGAAGGCCGCCAAAAAGCTCTACGAATCACCAACCCGAGCGTGGTGGATTACAAAGACCGGCAAGTTTGTCACCCCCCCGGCTACCACAACTAACCGTGGGATTGGGCGCAAACTCGGGTAAACTCTAGTCTAGACACCACGTCTACACTATCGATTACTACTCTAGCCACGTCACGATAACTAGAGCACTCAATATGAGCGGAGATCCAAAAAATATAGTAAAGTAAGAACTGAAAGTAATTAAATAGAATAAATAGAAATAATAAATGAAGAACACGGAGATTGTTGAAGACGAACTTGTTGCGGCGAAGTACAATGATGATGAAGATCCGACAGTCCGGATCTCCGGCTTTCTCCTCGCCTCTCTTCTTGATCTTACAACTAGATGAACTAGAAGAACTAGAACTAGATGAACTAGACAACTAGAGGGACCTCTCTCTCTTCTAATATGAAACCCTAGATTTTTTCTCTGTCGATAGCTAATGAGGAGATGATCTCGAGATGATTGAAACCGAGGGGCACAGGGGCTTGCTTATATAGTCGGGAGGAGGTGCCACGTCTTGGACTTGGATTACAACTTCGTACTCTTCCCGTCGTCGTCCGGATCAAACCGACATTAAACAAGTGGTTTAGATCGCGTGTCAAAGTCGGTTGAGGAAGCTTCGAAGCGCGGCCGATGGCGTGGAGGGAGGCCGGCCGGCCTTAATATTAGGCCGGTCGGCCCAAGATGGGCCCCACCTGGGCTGAGCTTTTGTGGGTGCGTGCATGTCGTCGTGCGTTTCGAATTGTATTAATTCGCGTCAAACGGAGTCCGGATGAGGGAGTTATGCCCGTTTTACGAACCCCCGCTCTGCGACCGATATCTTCTCGATTACGGACTCCGAATATGGCAAATGATATATCCGTTTGATCATCTCGACGAGCTCTTCGCAATGTTGTACTTTGATTCTTCATTTGAAGTACTTCTATGTTGCTCTTTTGTAGGAGTTGGATCGGAGTACGATTGGGACACGTCTTGGAGTCGTATGTCACTCCAATTCTGCTGTTTTCCTATTTAGTCCCTGCAAATCATAACTTCACCAAAACTCGTGGAAATATGTTAGATAAACCCCTAGGTCTATGTTTATATTTATTTTATGTCCTTTTCCATGTTTAGTTGACAAGTAAAAGTATACGTTAATATGTGTCAACAGGCGGCGGGATGGGTGGATGCGGTGGTGCGGAGGTGCGGCGTAGACTGCGGGATGCGGCGGTGGCGGATGCGGCTAGGTCTAGGTTTCGAAGGAGGGAGGGGACCGGGGGGTGAGCTGGTGTGGGAGAAGAGGATAAAGGCGTAAGGGAAATTTTGCAAAGGGCCTGGGGCGGGATGTAGTGTTAGGGCCCATCTGTCGGTGGCAGTGGCCTGGGCGGGATGTAGTGTTGGGGCCCATCTGTCAGTGGCAGTGGCTTGGGCGGGAGAGGGGCTGGTTTAGTTGGTGAATTTTGGTCTAGCACGGTGGGCCCCTTATGTCAGTGATAAAGTTAGTGGTATTAGGATTCTCAAATCCTTCTTTGGGGTAGCAAATGAGTTCAAATTGAAAATTGGTAAGAAACGAAGTTCTTCCACATATCGAGATCTACCATCTTTATATTTGTCATTTTTCAATTGACTTTGTTTTGAGTGTTTGAATTTTGAAATTTACAATTTTTAAACTAAAAACCAAAAATTGGGGTACTAAATAATTTCAAATGAAAAAGTGATAAATACAAAGGATGATCAACTCATTCATATCTACAAAAGTTATTTAGGTCATTTGTTCATCCGAGACAGTGATCATAACTTATAGTCTCCTAACAAACGATGATCAACTCATCCCTCTTATAGTCTCTTAACTATGAAGATGGATGAGTATAATTTGAGAACAAAGTTATCATCACTTTCTTGGATGAACAAACGACCTAAATAAAAAATGTAGATATGATTGAGTTGTGCAACCTTTGTATTCATGACATTTTTGTTTGAACTCATTTTGAGTCCCGAAATGTGGTCCAAGTTGAAACTTTTTTAAAATTCAAAATTAGATTTGTTCAAATTTTGTATTCATGAAAAAAGTCAAAAATGAATGCAATTTATTGATAGATCATAATTTTACAAAATTTTAGAAAAAAAAAAACATCCCATTCTAAGTAAGTATGTGTGAGATAAACTAGTTACAGTATTCTGTTATGAATTGAAAAAAAAAAATGATGATTACACCATGAACTCGTTGATAGAGTCCGGACTAGCTCTTTGGGCCCACTTGTCATTGAAACTATCGACCCACATTATGACGAGTCAAAAAAGACCCCTATCCAGCACTTAGCATTTGTGGCGCTATCATGCTCACTCACAGGTCGCCTTGGCCACCTGCTCACTTGCCGGCGACCCGAGCTACTCGCCGGCCATCCCGAAGTCGCCCGGCCAAATCCACACCTCCTCCGTGTGCATTTCCCATCCACCTCACACCTGCTCCCTCGACGGCCACCCCTACATCCCCACCTGCTCCTTGGCATCGAGGCCACAAAGAACGACGCCGGCGACCCGAGCTACTGGGTCGGCCACCGCAGATCCCGGGCGAAAATCCACACCTCCAGGTGCATTTCCGTCCACCTCACGCTCCCTCGATGGCCACCCCACATCCCACCGCTCCCTTGCCGTCAAGCCACGACAACGACGGCGGCGACCGATCAACTTCACCCGGCCACCGCAATCACCAACCAAATCCACACCTCCGGTGCATTTCCCACCACCACACCCCCGCCCACGGCCACCCCACATCCCACCCCGCTCCCTTGGTGTCGAGCCCACGAAGAACGACGCCGGCGACCAAGCTACTCGCCCGGCCACCACAATCGGCTTCCTCGCCGGCGACCCCAGTGTGCTCCCTCGTCCCACCGAGCTCGCCTACTCCCTTGCCCCACCTTCACCGGCAAGCTTGCATGGCCGGCACACCTCCATCGAGCGGGTGTCCCGAGCTCTATCGAGGTGCCCACAAAATATCGTCTAGAAATTATGGAGGCAAGAGCTTCCCGTGGCTTCTCTCTTGTATCTATCTATTAGTATTTTGTTAGCTACAATTGCTATGACTTTGCTCTATTCAAATTTATATTCATATTTATATGCTTATTATGATTATATACTTAGTATAGCTAGAATGTCTTTATATTCAAACATAGAGTCGTATAGCGCTCACTTATCGGTACCTTGGGTGAGTGGTCGACAAAATGTAAGCGTGGTGCTTATACCTTGTTTGCCTGTGATTGCGCCCTATATTCCGGGCCATGTGGATCATGGATGTGATACTCCCGTTGAGTCCTTTGTAGTCCACTCCTCGAATATAGGTGTAGTTGAGCTTTATTACTATGGTAGACTTGCTCTGTTCTTGATCTTCCTTAGTAATGTTCACTATACGTAGATATAATGCTCTCTTTGCTATGATTACTAGATGTAATTGCACTAATCTTAGTATGCATTAACATATGATTAGGGGTAACTTAGGGATATTTTCTGTCAAAAAAAACTTAGGGATATTTCTCTATTCTATCTATACCATGTTAATATTGCCTTTATGGAACACTCTAGTGGCATACCGTGATCTTTGACTTGGCATTTATCATTTATCATTACTTTTATCATATGACTTATCCCTGTTGAGAGTAGTTAGATTTGATATGGTTTACTCTACATTACCACACGTGCAAGTGAGACATCAATTATCCATAGCCATCCCCTTCCCTTTGGTAAAATATATATAACGATACCTGGATTACTCCTGGTGAAATGCTACAGTGGTATTTCTATCTGTGCGCTTGCGGATGTGATCTTCATCATATTATTTCAAGAGTTCAAGTGGCATATGTACAAATACCATCCATGCGTTTCTAGCATTGTTGCTAGGGATGACAACCTAGTATTAAGGTGATGCTATGGAATGAGGTGGTGGACCTCGGTGCATATCAAGAGTGAGATTAACTCCACTCTTGGTAGTGACACTAAGCAATACTAACAAGCATTGCTGGCGCCGTTGCTGGGGATGAGATTATCTCCATTCCTAGTGGTGACGTTGGTTTATCAACAAGCATTTCTGGCGCCGTTGCCAGGGATGAGATTAACTCCATTCCTAGTGGCGACGTTAGGTTTTACCTCATCGGGCGGCGTTAGGTTTATCAACACTTAGTCCGAAAGAATCAATATGGTTTTGTTACGACCAGGTCCATTCAGATTGCCTTGCTTGGTCTTTTGAGTATCATTTGTGCCATAAATCTAAAAATGAGCTAATATCCTAAAATTGGACTTTGAGAAGGCATTTGGTAAAATTAAACACGAGGCTAGTAATAGTAGTATCCTAAAATTAAACATGCCGCCTACACACATGTTTCGTCCATATTGTGCTTGAAATCACACTTCAAAAAAGGCACCTTCCTTTGGTTGATTGGCATGTGCCATGATTTGCTTTCCTTGCCATTTGGCATAACCTTTTGGCCCCCTAGCTGGGTTGTCTCCCATGTGGCCATGTTCTGGTAATTTGGCAAAACCTATAAATCTAAAAAGACCGTAAATCGACTTGATTAATGAAGTGTGATTAATGGATGATAACTTGATTTAGTTTGGTTAACTAAAGGGTTCTTGCAAAAAAGAGACCGACATACTTTCCAAGGGGAAAGCATATATATCACATCAAGGGATGATACAACAAAAATGAGGCTGAACTCTTCTATCAAAATCATCACCAAGTTGTTAGCCAACAGATTGCAGCCTGTTATAACCTGCTTAGTCCACAAGAATCAATATGGTTTCGTTACGACAAGGTCCATTCAGGATTGCCTTGCTTGGTCTTTTGAGTATCATTTGTGCCATAAATCTAAAAAGGAGCTAATATCCTAAAATTGGACTTTGAGAAGGCATTTGGTAAAATTAAACATGAGGCTATATAGTAGTATCCTAAAATTAAACGTGCCGTTTGCACACATGTTTCGTCCATGGAGCCTATTTATATTTGTTGCTCTACCTGAGTTAATTCCAGCTAAGAACAAGTTGAAGGTAGCGTCTGACAGGTTGGTTATTGGCACAGTATCCCATCGTTGCCAAGCTATGGATCCCCTATAAGGAACATCAATGGCAAGGGAACTGAGCAAAGGCGAAGAGCAAAGAAAAGAATAGAGCAAGGGTGCCTTGCTTGTCGATATTGTGCTTCAAATCAAACTACAAAAAAAGGCACCTTCCTTTGGTTGATTGGCATGTGACATGCTTTGCTTTCCTTGCCATTTGGCATAACCTTTTGGCCCCCTAGCTCGGTCGTCTCCCATGTGGCCATGTTCTGTTAATTTGGCAAAACCTATAAATCTAAAATGACCGTAACGACTTAATTAATGAAGTGTGATTAATGGATGATAACTTGATTTAGTTTGGCTAACTAAAGGGTCCCTGCAAAAAAGGAACCGACATATTTTTCAAGGGGAAGGCATATTACATCAAGGGATGATACAACACGGGCTGAATGCTGAAGGAACAACGTACAGTGTGAACTGTGAGGCTGAAGGGACGAGAGCAAGGGCCAGGGGCAAAGAAAAAGAATACAGCCGAGGTGCCTTGCTTGTCCATATTTGTGGTTCAGACAATAGATCGACTTTGAGACCTCAAAAAAGGCCCTTGACTGGCATGTGCGAAGTTTTGTTTAAGGAAATTGTTTTCCTTGACATTTGGCATAACCACCTGTTGGCACCCTAGCTTCTCTCCCATCCCACACAGGCTTCCATTCTCTTCTCCCTTCACCACCTCGCGTCCGATCAAGCCTCGGTACATGCATGTGCACTGCATGCAGCGAGAGGAGATGGAGACGGCGTGCAAGTGCTGCTGCCTCATCTCCAAACAACCGCGCCGCTTCCACTCTCGGAACACGCCACCGCCACCTGACGCCCAGCCACCGCCCGAGGATGTCGGCGCCCCCTCCTCTTCTCCCTCCACGCCGGTGGGGCCCCTCATATGGATGAAGATGGCCTCCGCCGCTGCCTCGGCGCCTACCAAGGAGGAGGCGAAGGCGAAAGACTCGACGACGACGACAACGACGACGACACCAAAGACGTGGAACGCCTGCTTGAGCAGATCCGCGGCACCAGCGGCGGCCCACGCATCCCGCGCCAGCTCTTCACCCTCGACGACTTCCACCGCATCCTCTTCTCCCACGACCTCAACCCGCCCATCCGGCGTGTCCACCACGACATGACGCTGCCTCTCTCCTATTACTACATCTACTCGGGCCACAACCCCTACTACACAAGGCCGCCGGACCACTGCTGGCGGGCCTGCGGCGGCGGCCGCAGTGATGAACCCATCATCAGGGCGCTCAAGATGGGGGTAAGGGCTATCGAGGTCGCCCTTTGGCCCAATTCAAAAGAGGATGACATCAAAATCCACCATGGCTGGTACGGTACTCCGTGTGCGTGCATGTAATTAAGTTTTTTACTTCTCCATTTATTTTAATTTCTTTTATAAGATGATCTCTGATCGACCCTGCCAACACGATCGAGTTTGATTCGTGCTTATTAATTACACATTTAGGGCCTATTTGCTTGAGACCCTGCCAAAGCTGCCTGGTCCAGGCAGCAAATCCAGGCCATCGATTTCGTTTGCCTGTGGTCTAGATTGCTGCCTGGCTATAGTTGCATGGCTCAAGCCACCATCTAATATAAACACGCCCTTACACTGTCTTATATATGGTCTGCACAGGACACGGAACACCCCGGTTTCACTAACTGAGTGCTTGAAATCCATCAAAGAGAACGCCTTTGTTGCATCTCCCTATCCCGTGATCATAACGCTTGAAGACAACCTTCAATCGTCTGACCTCCAGAAAAAAGCAGCCAAGGTCGGTACGGTCCACCGGTCGCTCGATCTCTTTTTCTTTTTCTTTGTATGTGATGATGATGAAATTGTTGCCATTGCCATGCACTTCTTTTTATCAATAATCTCCTCTTCTTTTTATCAATAATCGCCACTTCTACCTAGCTAGCTGGTTCCGTCGGTACTTCTGGAAATTAATCTCGTTATTACCTACTAGGTTGTGCTTGATGTACTTGGCGACGTACTGTACTCGCATCAAGATTTCCCTTCGCCTAAAGAGCTCATGGGCCGTGTACTCCTCTCCACAAAGCCCCCAAGCCTTCTCAAAAAGCGCAAAGGAAAGCCCGTCCAGGTTGATGTGGCAAAGGTCGTTCATGGCACCATTGGACAGGGCGATGACGACGATCAGCTTCATGTTAACAAAGGAGCTGACGACGACGATGCAGCATGGGGGCCAGAAGTACCGGTTTTTCAGACTGAAAAAATGCAGTCTGATCAAAAGGTAAAGAGCTCGTAGTTTCTGCTCCTCTTTCCATGCATGCCACGACCTATATATATATTATATATATAGATGAGATGATAGAATCTATTCATCGAGATTTCACCCGCACAATATATTAATTATAATTGTCATTTACTCTAGCAGCATGATGGTGGTGTCTTATTACACCCAAGACGGAGTAACGACGACTACTATGATGAAGATCAGAACGAACAGAATATGAATCCACGTGAATATCCACTGTATGGCCACCTGTTTACAATTTACGGTTGGAGTAAGCAAAAAATTGAGAAATCAGCAGAGTATTGTGGCACCGAAATTGTGAGGTAAACAATGTAACAAGTTTTTGCATCCTTGGTTTGACAGCAGCAGTCCTCCTTAATGCATGTTTTTGACAGCAGCAATAGAAATAGCTTGGGAGATAATGGTGATATATATATACCATATCATCTATGCTAACTGAAAATGTTACTGATGGGTAACCCTGTAACCTCTTCCCATTGTTGAAAAGGTCAATCTTTTTTTGTCCGAATATAGGTTGACACAGAGAAACATACTGCGGATATACCCAAGTGTCTCCATCGTGGGCTACCCAAGGGGCACTCGCCTTACTTCATCCAACTACAACCCAATTCTTGCCTGGATGCATGGTGCTCAAATGGTGACCCTGAATATGCAGGTATATATAATTCTGTTTCTCAACTACTGATTGTTTACAAATCTCCATAGTTAAGATGATAAGTTCAATTATTCACTATGTACGTGCATCCACATATTTAAAAAAGACTAAACATGAAATGGCAGAAATGTACATATCGATTACTTGTTATCGTTTTTGGGTTATCAACCACTTCCTCTGTGGTTTTGTAGCCTGCACTACGGGGTTTTCCCGTAGCTGCATTGTGTAAGCCGCTCTTTCGGCTCTTTTTTCCTCTTAATGAAAAACGGATGAAAGGCCCAATCGTGAAAAAAAAAAAAAACATATACATTAGAAGAAGAGGCTACACTAGCTATGTGACACATTCTGAGATCTCTGATGGGATCCGTTCCATGGAATTTGTTGCAAGCGATAAAAGTGACAACAGTTTTCTTGGTAGCTGCTGCTAATGACTCATTAGAGCAACTCCGAGACCCTCTTGATATACTTCTGTACCAATAGAAATAAAAACATTAGTGGAAAAAAATGCCCTCCCACACCTTTTTAATTAGATCTTCAAATATTATCATCCTAACATTGGCGCAACGACTATTACTTTTGTCTATGTTATTTTTTTTTCAAAAAGCTAACAAGACCACGCCGGATATTTATAGTAGAGAAGAAACGTTTTACAATAAGGTAAGAAAAAAAACAAAAAAACAACACCCTCACAAAAAGAGATGACAAAAAAACTCTCTCCACAAGAAACCCAACACCAGCGAACCTCAGAAATAGTGGCCAATGCAAAAATCGCCACCCTGCATGCTAAAAAGAACAGGCAAAGAAAATTAGGAGGGGTACCGCATGAATGCCCGTTTGGCTGGTCGTACCCTTTCACTAGCTTCTATAACGGTATTCTTGTTTATTTCAGGAATATGGAAGAGCCCTTTGGCTAATGCATGGATTTTTCAGAGCCAATGGTGGCTGTGGCTACGTGAGAAAACCAGACTTCCTGATGCAAACAATAAGCAGTCATACGGTATTCCCTTTACCTGGGAGCAGGTAATAATTCAAACAAATCTAAGCCACTGAATTTTTAGATTTTTAGAGTTAAATTAATTAATTATAACTAGGAAAAAGAAAAAAATAAATATGCCAAATCACTTCGTCACGGCGACATGGAAGCAACCAGGGATTCCCTTCCTTTTCTGTGCGCATTTTTTCCCTTTTCAGTTTTCCGTGCGTGCATGCGATCGAATGTTTTAATAATAAGTTCATTATGCATACATGCCTAACAGATATTTTTTGTCTTCAAAAAGTGGTCAAAGATACTCGGTCATATTAAAGCTGTCACTACTTATGACATACTCAGTTAACGAAAATATATTACATATATGAAAATATCAACTCCTATTAATTGAGTCGTGAACTCTTGAGAGCCAAAATCCAACTTTTTTTTCAGGCTAACATGTACATAATAATCAAGTGTATACGTTAGACATGTTCGCCGGCACATACGCAAAAGTTTCACGTACATTTGCATGTTAGACAAGTTCATTGGCGCGACGCAAAAGTTTTTCACTAGTGTGGGCCCCACGCTTCGCGGGGAAGGAGGAGAAAAAGGTGGGGAGGGAAAAAGGAAGGAGAGGGGGAAGGGAAAAAGAAGGAGAAGGGGAGGGGGGGAAGGGAAAAAAAAAGGGAAAAAGGATTAGTATAAATAGTAAAAGAGAAAAAGGATTAGTATAAATAGTTGAAGTTGGGTTGTTATTGAGCCTTTTTGCAGGTTAATGTTAGGAGGAGTGAACATTTTAGAAGTGGAATCATGCATTTGGGAGTTAGGATGGAAAAGATATAAAATTTCCTAAGATTTAGTATGGATTTATAATAGAGACTATGACTTGAGAATTAATTATGAAAATTAGATTAATGAAATTAGAATGTAAGAGGTTGGGTAGAGTCTGGGGTGTACCTAGTTTATTTAGGAAATTTTTTAGGAATTTTTTGATGCATGGAAAATAGAGTTTCACTCTTTTGTGTACGTTTATTGGGTGTTCATAGCATTTTTCACGCGAGCAGGAATTTTACTATTTACTAACGGGTTTACACTGTGTAGTAACGGGTTTACTGTTCAATTCGTTAATGGATTTTACTGTTTACAAAACCCGATCCTTTACTGTTTATTTTAGACCCGGTACTGTAGCATAGGATCCATTGCTGTAGTCTGAACAGTGATCTGAGTGTGATTTCTTAACGGGTGCACTGTTCATGCCTTCACCAGCCTTAAAGGGAATAGTAGCTTCATGTATGTTGGGCACCTGATCATGGCATGGGTTACATGAAAAAATACATAATTTATGTTAATTAAATTATACATATCCAAAGTTGCAAAGAAATAAAAATATTACCATATATCTCATATGAATTAATAATTAGATTAAGAAAAGATCTTTGTATCTAAAACTTTTTCTTATTTATTCTACATTTTATAAAATTAGAAATTAAATAAAAATATATTCTACCGATTAGTTTCTAGAAAGTAATAGGTGATTCTAACCATCTAATCTTAATTAAATAAACGGTTGACAGATATCCACCTTTACGACCATATCCACCTTTACGACCACAGCACACTTTTTGATCCAATGGAACGCCGACCTGTGAGGAAGACCTTGAAGGTGCTATTGCGAGCAGTATAATTTGGACTGTAATAATCTATCCATTGTAAAATTCAGAGAGTAATGAAACAAACAAACTCTGCCTTTGTTTCAGGTCAAAGTATACATGGGCGACGGTTGGCTTACGGACTTTAAGCACACACAGACGTCGTTCATTCCAGATTTGTGGACGTCGGTATGTAGACTTCAGATTATTCTACACCACAATGTGCTCAGGCTTAAATAAGAAGGGTAAAAGTACATTTTTCAACCTCCACCTCGTATTGAAGTTTGATTTTCAACCTTCAACTATGAAACCGGGTAACGTAAACCCTCCAACTGTTAAAACCGACAAATTTGGTCCTCGGCTGGTTTCAAAAGCGTTTTTCTATTTTCAGGAGGCCCTAAAATTTTATATTATTTTTTGGAGTATCTTAACATCCTCAAATGAAAAACTCAAAACTACAAAGTAGATCTTAACGTTCTAAAATAAAAAAATAAAACTAGAAAGTTGTAGATCTCATCTACAATGTTCATAGTTGGATCTTGTCACGCCACTCGCGGTTACGTGGCGGCGACATGACCTAACTTTTTGAAAAGTCATAACTCTTCAATAAGATGTCGGATGAAAAATAATTTTTATACGAAATTGTAGATCTCCATGCGACCTATAACTTTCTAGTTTCAAGTTTATCCATTTGAGGAAGTTGAGATGCTCGAAAAGTAATATAAAATTTCAACATGATAATAATCGCGTACTAGTACTTGCCATATTAGAAAATTAATATATTTTTTTATGGAGTCAAATGAAGATATTTTTATACAAAGCTCAATGACATCTATAACTTTGTAGTTTTGAGTTTTTTCATTTGAGTACATTAAGATGCTCAAAAAAATAATATAAAATTTCAAAGCCTCCCTAAAATAGAAAAATCGCTTTTGAAACCAAATGAGGATCAAATTTGTCCGGTTTTTGACAGTTAGAGGGTGTTTGTTACCCGTTTTCATAGTTGAAGATTGAAAATCAAACTTCAATAGTTGGAGGTTGAAAAATATACTTTACCCAAAAACCTAATTTCTAATTTGAGCTAACCTTTGTTTAATTCTTCTAATAAAAAAGGCACTCTTTAATTTTCTCTTGAAAACCACCTAAACCTGACCAGTAACAGATGAAGAAAGCAAATTTGGATATATATACGCCAAAGACTATTTGGACCCCCGGGTCCAAATGCATCTCGCACCCCTAAGTGCCACCACCACCGCACCGCCGCCATGAGACCGCAGCCCAAATTTACACCACCACCAATGGCCACGTAGAGTCCTGTGGTCGGAAGTTTCTCAAGCCATTTTTTTTTGACCGATATTTTTCTTCTCGGTTGTTTCTAAAGCTGTTTTTTTTCTTTTTGCCGTCTATGTGAACGTTTTTTTTCCGTCTGTGTAACTCGCGTTGCATGTTGTCAAGCCGATTTCTTTTTTTTTTTTTTTGGAAAAGTGGACCACACGTTATATTATAATAGATATTGACTGGCCGGATTTTTTTATTGGTGAAAGTAATCCATACGTGTTGGGTTTGCCATAGGAATGGTCTTTGAATGGCCATTTGATTGGGACGAATTTATCATAAACTGCTGTTTTTGAAATCGAATATATCAAGCATAATTATTTTTCAACCACAAAGTGACCAAATATATATATTTTTTTACAGGAGTTTGAAATTCGAAAGCCAAAAAAATCCTAACCAGCAACAAAGAACATATATTGAGGACAATTACATCATGACATAAATTTCAGACTTTGCATCAAAGTAATAATTTAATGATCCCAAGTCATTGCAGGCAAAAACAATGTCGGGTGGGAATGTAAATATCTAGATAAATATCACTGGTAAGAAACAATCCATTCATTCCATGACCGTCCTTTTTTCTTTTTGATAAAGTTCCACGATCGTCTAATCCACTTGGTCGTCACTTTCAGTATGTGAATCTTTTTGCTTTGACCCACGCGTACACCTTGGCCATCACCCCTTCTCATTCAGAATTTGAATCTTCATGGCCATCAGGCCAGTCAATACAAAAGCACGACCAAACAATAACATGAGTCACTTTGGTTGACAGATTAAAAAAAAAAAAGTTGAATAAATAAAGTCTAAATGCACATTCCGACATTCTATCAAGTACCAAGGCATTCTATCTATTGTTTTTTTTTTTGGGAAAACAAGCAATAAACACAAATAAAATGCGTGAGGTAAGTGATTGCTTGTCTAAGGAGATAAATTCAATAGACAATACAAGCTAAAAAGATGTGCAATATATTTTTCTAGTTCATAATCTGATCAATATGGATGTGCTGCTAAAGGAACATAGGTATTTCACCTTTAGAATGACAACTATTTTAGAAATATACATAACGCTGAAATAAACACAACAGGAATTCAGAAGTAAAATGATAAACATCATAATGATAGAGCAGAGCCAGGTGCTCGTTAATCTGCCATAACCTACTCCAATAGGATATTAAAGAGAATTTTAGAGGCTTCAGAAGCATGACAGGCATCATTTACATACAATAAAGAATGGTTAAAGAAAGAGCAGGGATATGAGTACCTTAAAATTGAAGGCAGCAGCATGCATAATCACAAGCAGTGCCAGACCCCTTGTGGAGACCGTGAGTCGGACCAAATGCCTAGTGCCTGCCTGAGGCAACAGAGTGAGCTCCTGATTGCTAAAAAGTCATCTGTTCACTGCAATCAAGGGATTAGTTTGCATTGCATCTGAAAGCAACACCCATCTCCTATGTGAACTGTGAACAAAAATGCATCGAGATGCTCTATGTGAATAACAGCGGCTCAGCTGCAGCAAGGGCAGCCGATCAGGCTGCTAATTGGTTTCTTAGTCAATCTCTTTTCAATGCTTTCAATCAAATTTTCATCAGGTTTCTTGAGGGCTGCTGGCCTTGAAGAGGATGAGACTTGACTTCCCTGAATTCTGCAGATTTTAGCAAGAAGTTAATTTCCTAACAAGTAATCATCTGTGTTTTGTGAACTTTCTTAATATGAACTACAAAAACGTCTACAGATTTGAGCATGAAGTAAATTTTCTGAACTTTCTAAATAAGATTAGATTCTCAGCAAAAAAAATATGGAAAAGCATGAGTTTTCTAAACTACAGGCGATCTTAGAATGTACTACAAGAACTGCACATTGCAGCTCTAAAGTCTAAACACTTAAACATTGCCGAGCCAACAACATGGCTCAAATTGTTCCATTGTTGAAGTGAAAATATATATTTATGAAGGAAAACTGGTTAGCAAACAAGAAGAGCATAGATTAAAGCACGTGGAACTCTAACTTGTGGGTCATTTAACAGAAACAAATACTCATTGTTGGGGACTATTGGATGATCATAACAAACTAGTTTGCTTTGTATATTTATATCAGCGGTTGAAACTTAAAAAACAAGATAAACAGGTGAATTTCCCACATGTTAATGTGGGAAATTTGTGAGGCCGTGAATACTCTGCATGTGCTACAGAAAATTTGAGAGGCAAATCAAAGAACGTCAAAACACTAATTATGTAGTAAATTTTGTATTGTGGATCAGCAGCACACGGTCACAAGCAACCACTTGATAAGTAGGAGACAGACTAAATGAATCATAAAAAGGCATCGACTTAGTTTCATTGTTAAAGTTAATGATAGGTATGAACACAAAAACTTTTGGTTATGGATGCAAATAATGTCACATGTGAATTCAAAAATATAAATTAGGCTATGTTGACCTGTCTTGCTTGTAACCTGCACAGAAATGTCAAGCTCCATAGCCAAACGAGATTAACGCGAGGACGGATAAAACCACGAATTTCTCTAAGCCATGCAGACACGCAAACTTCAAGCTGGTTATTGTCCACGGTCAAACAAAACTACGATGACTCGATGAGGTAGATATAGGCTAGTCATGCATTACAAGAATGGAATACAGATAAAATTGGCCTACCATGTGAAAGAATTTCTTTAGGTTTTTGAAACTGAATGTGGGAGGATTAGTTTCCATCTAATTAATAAATAATTTTTATTCTTTTACTGAAGGTAGATATTACGGCTTCAGATAGATAAAGCAACAAAATGTTTTCCACAGGTACATACATATATCTGACTAGATTGAATTTATAAATTCTTGTTCATAAAGGTTTGGATTTAAAGACAAATGAATTATTGTACAAATCATATGTCAAAACACAAATCTTACTTTTTTGTAAAGAACAAAAAGTCCTACCTAGCCCAATCAAATTTATATGATAAAATCTATTTATTCGAATAGACAGATCAAGTAACAAAATGAGATGTAAGTCCACAAAGCAACACATATTTGTGTGGGTCATGTGGGAGCTAGAAGCTGAGATGCCGCTGGACCTCGTCTGAACAGAGTGGACCGGGACAATGAGCCTCCAGCTTGAACGGAGGTTGTGCCGTTTGCCTGCCTAATAGGCTGCTAGGTAAACAAAAGTAAATAGACTGAACTATGGTGAGTTTCTGTACCCAAAAGTCTGATAAAAAGTACTTGAATACTTAACCTATGTTCTGCTAAAGCAAAGAACCAATTGTTGTGGGCAGAAAACAGGGGATCAACAACATAAATCATATCCTAACATGGGATCAACAATTTGCTTGAGTTTACTAACATTTGTTGAGTTTAGATTTATAATAATACAAAATAAGAAAACAATTCAGAATTCGCTACAGGACAACCATTTGTAGAACCAGAGAAAAATGTGATCATGCCCTCTATAAGCTGCTGCAAGTTAACGTTTTAAAATTTCAATTGCAGCTGACTGGTGATGTTCTTATGCAGCACAGTGCCCTGAATTATGAAGGATTGCCAGATGCGTTGCCCCACAGTGCACATCATCAGGAAGGTATCAAAGAAACTGGAGCAGATTTGCTTCGGCCCATACAAAAATAAGAAATATGTGTGGACTGCTCTAAAATTTTGTTCAGCTAGTGTCTATTTACATCCATTCTAAAATATTGCACAGTGTGATTAAACCCCAAGAACCAGTGCTTCTGAATTTTAATGTACCTACTGTATGTTATAAAGTATATGTTTTTTCCATGTCATAGATCAGAGTTCTGAGCTAAGTTGTGCCAGAGAGTAAAAGAGCAGGGCACATTAAAAGATGGCATGAATTGTGCAGGCCCTCTCCATGCAACACCGCGAAATACCAATGCACAATTGCTGCTTAGGGCTAGGATGCCATGTTTTGCAAGTTAATTCAGTTCCATGCTATGTGCAGACCTTTGGTTTGAACAGCTGAACTGAGATTCAGCTACAGATACTGAATGTAACTTTGTGCAATCATGGAGAAAAAAAAGGTGCCAAAGGTTCAGTTAAAAAAATAACATCGCAGGTATTCATATGTTGTTACTACTGTCAATCTGCAACTAATCTCTCTCGAAAAAAATTGTCTGATGGTGATCGCCCCTCTGTAAGATAGTCCAGGTTAACTTTTTAAAATTATTTGCAGCTGACTGGTGATGTTCTTATGCAGCGCTATGACAGGCTGCACAAAATTGGTGTATGTGAATTATAATCTAAAATTGTGCATCCAACAGTTGAACACTCAACTCCAAAATTTCCAAAGAAAACACCATGATTCATGTAGCATGATTATGGATTTTCATAACAAATTCCCTAGCCTGAACCATGTAGCATGAATATGGATTTTCATACCAAGCTCCCTACTTCATACAACTTCAGTAATAAAGAGGGGCACAAACCTTGGTTCTTGTGCAATGGACATGCTAACGGGCGGGTGCATAGGAGATTAATTTTAGTATTTCTCTAGCAATTAAACTATTCAGGAATCATCAGTTTAACTATACACACATACATGATGCCAAAGCCAAAGATTTAAGAGAACTAGCTTGGTTCCTAGGGTCGAAAAAAACAAAAGAAACATTATTTGATATTTGCAATGTATATATGTGCAATGCTTTTTTTGTAGCATTCTACTGTGCAATGTATATATGTGCACATTATTTGATATCTGCAATGCCACAGCAGAAATATATCTGTGCACGAAATCAAGGCTCCATAGCATTCAATCAGTGCATCATTCTACTTCTACAGACTGCCCCTACACTGGGAGAAATGCTAAATGACGTTACAAGTAGTCTAACGGATTGTTGAAACAAAGATACTAAATCCAATTCAACTTTTCAAGGCATACCATTCACTCCGGACACGAGTAGCCTACGAATTCAATGACCAACAGAGTAGCCTCGTCCAAAATCGTCCCTCCTCACTTCTGCGTGGTATCTCCACTGGATCGCGGAACTGACAGGAGCACAGATCCAAGTAGAGACTAGGGAGGCACCCACAGGGCTACACAGCCGCAAGAGCAGGACCGAGAGGATCCATGGAATTGCTGATGGAAAGGAAAAAAAAAGCGCGTGGGATCTGAAGGCCTGGTGGGTCACCTGCTTGTGAAGGGCGTCCCAGCAAGACGCCTCCATGCCCCCGGCGTCCTCCTCGTCTTTGGCGCCATCCTAGCGGTTCGTCCATGGCCCGCGAATCCTCCTCCTCCTCCATGGCCCCCGCGTCCAAGAACTCGTCGTCGTCCGCGGCGGCTCGGGGAGGTCCGGTCGCGCCGACACGGGTCGTGGAGGGCAGCGCCGCGCCGCCACGGGTTGGCCGGTCGTAGAGGGTCGGGGCCGAGACATCACCGGTCGGGGAGGGCCGGGGTCGCGCCGCCGGTGGTATGGGAGGGCGAGGCCGCGCCATCGCCGTCACCGGGCCGGGAAGGAGTGGGAGCGGCGGTGACGCACGGCGCCAGCAGGAGGGAGGGCGGAGGGATCGGGATTCTAGAAAATGGAACCGCAGAAATCGTGGGTGGGGGTGGGCAGCTTCGGGAGCTGGCCGCTCGAGCTCGTGGGTGGGTGGGCTCGACCTTGCGGTTTGGTGGGCTGCGCCTGTGAGCCTCAGGCCCGACGGCGGGTGGGCCTGATTCCCTGACTGCCCAATATGACACTGGGGACTGAATAGATTCGGTGCCCGGCACCCATATAAGAATACTATATATATATATATATATATATAGGGTGCATTTTTATACACCCGGGGCAGTTACACCCAACCGAGATTATACGCACAGGTCCGGCCAGTCCCACGCATGCATGATTCTGAAATTGGGCGGGTGGCCGGTCGCATGCATGATTCCCATGCGTTAATCACGGGTTCGTTGGGCCGGTGGCCGGTGGCATGCATGATTCTGAAATTGCGTGTCTCCAATCTCTAAACATGCAACTGTAGAACCGAGTGTATATGTACATGCTAGTACTTTTTAAAAGGTATAGTATATCCATATTACTTTGAAAATAAAATATATGTGTATATTCTTTCCAACTGGTATACGTGCATACTACAATCTTTTTTTAAAAAAAAGGCGAGTATGTGTGCATACTTTATAAGAGAGAGTATGTGCACATACTTTATAAGAAATAGTATGTGCACATACTCTTTGTATGTGTGGATACTTGTATAACGTAGTAGTATGTGCGCATACTTTTACTTGCACAGTTTTATTTATTTTATTTATTAGGAAGTGTATCGGTATACCTAAATGAAGTAGTGTACCTGTGTACACAATTTCATTATATACCAAAAGTTTTAGATGTGAGTATGACCACATACAACAAGATTCAGGTTTGAGTATCACTACATACCAATAGTTTCAGATGTGAGTATGACCACATACAAGATTCAGATTTGAGTACTACTATATACCAAAGTTTCAGACGGATGCAGTGCCACGGCAGGGGCGGGCACACCATTATGCATGGGTATTCACTTGAATACCCAAAATTTTTGATAAAAAAGATTATATATATAATATATAACATGTATACATATCAAAAATAGAAAATAACATCACAGAACATGCTTTCGAATCTCATATTGTCTCTTGAGCTCAAATGACACACTTCTCAATCTCAATTTGATATTTAGTTATGTGCTATAAATCTATATTTTAGACTGCTAAAGATTTTTTTTTGCCCTTTAAAAATTTTGAATACCCAAACTCTAAATCCTGGGCCCGCCACTGTGCCACGGTATACTTTTCTTCTATTTTTTAAACCGTGAGGACGAGCGAGGATGGACGTACACTTAAAAACGACGCAGATATGGTGGAGATTTGGCGGCGTATGATCGATGAATTCTAATATAAGTCGTACCTATCACTAGCGATTCCAACGGAGGGATAATAACTGAATTAGAAACACATTTAATGGAAGAGATAATTACTGAATAAAAAAATCCGATGTATATGGTATTTGCATGCGCGTATGACGCTGGACTGTGTACACGCAGGTTCCAGAGTCGGACCCGCTAAAATTACTGGCGCGCGTGGGCAAGCCTGTTAGAGTAGGGTGTAACTACACCTAGGGTGTAGGAAAAATTTACCATATATATATATATATATAAAAAAAAAATTCCTATATATGTATATATATATATATACTGCATCGATCCACTTGTTGGTAGCAGGTTGGGATAGCCGGAGTTCCAGCAGACACTACCGCGATGAAGAACACCAAGGCCACAGAGAACACCTGGGTTCCGGTGTGGGAGAAAGAATTCAGCTTCCCTCTGACTGTCCCAGAGATTGCTCTGCTCCGATTGGAGGTGCACCAGTACGACGCGTCCGAGAAAGATGTCTTCGGCGGGCAGACCGTGCTGCCGGTGTGGGAGCTGCGGCCGGGCATCCGTGCGGTGGCGCTCTTCGACCGCCAGGGGAACAGGTTACCCAACGTCAAGCTACTGGTGCGCTTCGAGTTTGTTTGAGAAATGTGGTGTGCATGTACAAGACACCGGACACAGCATGCACATGTGTGCTACTGTATAACATGCATGCTAGCTGTTGGGATTGATCGATCTAGAGACCACTCAATTGCATTGGTATGCGTGTAAGGGCTCTATAGATTCCTTTGTATTGACTCATTTGATCGGATCGATTCTATCTATATTGCATCACCTCAAATAATTTCATCTTCCGGACATGAACATCCATGATCCATCACCCATCAATGGGTGGATGTTACCTGCAACGATTCAAATGATGCAAAATTCCATACTTCACAACAAACAAGTGCTTCTCTAACGATATTGGGTTTACATGAAAGCCCTATTAAGATAGCATCGATCATTTTCAAGTACCATATTGTATAGCTAACAAATGGACAATTATATTGATTGCACCAAAATTTCTTCAACCTACAGCTAGAGTCACCCAAGTAGAGCAGTGTGTCTCAATCCTATAGTATCAGGATAAAATTTGACCCTTGTACCTAGCTACCATGGCAATTGTCAACAACTATTTGTAAATCCCATTTTTTTCATGTCCCATAGTACTATGTGTGAAAATGGTCCTAAACGGTCTGAAAAACCCCACAACTGTTTTCTGCTTCTACATGTGACTATGGAAACCAAGACAAAAGCAATAAAGCCGGACACTAAAACGACATTTTGATACTATAGATTGCTATTTGCTCATGCAAAGTCGACCAAACGGGGCCATAATTCTTGGCATCCAACTTTTTTAGAAAGGCGGCAATATCTTTGTCAGATTTTTATTAGACAAAGAAAGAAAAAGAGATTACAAATTTACACAACTAAACTGAGAGAACAATCTCACCAACAGCACCGCCCACTAGTGTACAAAAACCACCAGCTGCCCTACTGAAAGAAGAATACAAAACAAGAGGGCACGCCGAACACCAAAGGGAAACTACTAAAACTAAATCTCCTATTGGAATCCAACATAGGACCTGAAGGCCCCTTGAAATTGATCTATGTCTTCTTTACAGAGAAGTGCTAGTTTCAGAAAGTTCGACGATTCCTTTCTTTCCACAGGTTCCATCGAAGTAGGTCACATTGCCATCGAACTTCCTCATTTGCACTTTGTCCATCTTAAGTCTGCATTACGCCGATAGGTGTGCATATGGATCCATCCATTTTGACTGTATCAATCCTTGAAAGGCTATTCCATTGCTTGATGAAGGACCACACTTCTCTTGAAAAATTGTTATCCTTACAAAGATGTATCGGAGTTTCTGATTCCATGCCACATAGCTTGCATATTGGATCATGTGGCAATTTTTGCTTGATCAGGTTGTTCATTGTCATTATTTTTTTGTGAAGCAACGTTCAAGCGAAAAATCTACATTTAGGTTATTCTGCCTTTGCTTTCCAAAACAAATGTTCCTTGAAACTGTATGCAGTAGGGCGCTTTTACCGTGTATTCCCCATCTATCTTTTGTCCAATGCCAACGGATGCCATCCTGCATACTATCATCCAATTGGGTTTGGTTTTGGTTCACCTCTTCCCAAATGGTGGCATATTTTGGCTGTGTTTAGTTTCTATTTTGAAGTGCCGAAAAAGTGTCACATCAGACTTTGCGGTACACATTTGAGGTTCCAAATGTGGTCCAATTATAAAATAAATCATAGATTTGATTGGTAAACGACAGACAATTTTTAAGCCTAATTAATCTGTCATTAGAGCATGTGTTAGTATAACAGTTTTAGTGTCTAATCATGATATAATTAGGCTCAATCGCCATTTACAAGCTAATGTTGAAATCGGTTTTTATTTCGACTAGATATAGTGCTCCATGCATGCGCCCAAATATTCGATGTGATAGTTTTTAAAAGTTTGAAGTTTGGATCTAAACAAGGCCCTCTCTTATTTCTTGAGTGTTCCTTGGTAGCCAACTCATCTTGCGTGTTTGAAATGACTCCATCTATCGTTTCATTGAAGACTAACAAAGCAACCTTCCCGCCGCCATCACACTGAGGGCTGGGAGGACGAGCCTTGGGTAGGTGGAAGTGTCAAATGTGGAAGGACCGGTGAGAGAATGAGGGATTGCAAACTCCGATGTTGAGGAAGAGGAATGGTTGAGAGCACATGAAAAAATAGATCAAGAGATGGGTCACATGTGTCAAGAAGGTAAAGAATATATATATTTTTTTTTTTTTTTTGAACTGGAAATACGTTTTTTAAATATATGTGCTTAATACATGAGTTATATATTTTACTCAAATCTCCTACAAAAAGTGTTAAAGAAAATAGAAGAAAAAAGAGAGATGCCTTTAGGTTTCAAATATCTTGGAACATTATAGTTTTTGCCAATGTAAAATCCTCGGGAACAAAACAACCTTTTCATCTTCCACATTGTATTGTCCTCCCTCCGTCCCACAAATAAAGTTCGTTTTTGATTTCTTTAAATCTTATTTAACATTCCTTTTATTTTATCTTTTATATGTAAATAATAAAATAAATAAATCATTATAAAAGTATCTCTAACGACTAAAAAATAGGTAAAAATTTGTATACGGTGACGGTGTGACGCCCACGTATCACCACACGAACCCGGACACATAAGACAACAGCCTCTGTTATCCGGGCCCACACGTCAGCCTTCCTGAAGTAAGCGTAGTAGTTGCTCCCGTGGCCCCGTCACCTCCAGAAGGTAAGATTCAGATCGCGGTACTGCGACTCCCCAGGAACAAGAACGGAACCAATCCCATGTTCAAAAAAAAAAAAGAACGGAACCAATCCCAGCGAGGCTGCGCAAATCCCCAATCTCAGATCCCTGCTGCGAGCAAAAGGTAAGATTTTTCCGAGATCTCCGTGCTCGATAGCTCACATCGATTTCCTCCATCGGATTTCCCTGAAATTTTCTGGTATCTCGTTTTGCCCCCGGCGATCGATTGGTCGGGATCTATTCGAGCAGATGGCTGCGGCATGGGCGGTGCTGGCGGTGTTGCTCGTCGCGGCGCAGGTGGCGTCGGCGGCGCCGGTCACGGCGCCAGCGTTCCTCTGGGCGCCCAAGAACTACGGGTGGGTAACTCGTTGCGCTCACCTTCTCTGTCCCTGTCATGAGATCCCGTGTTTGTTAGATAAGATGGGCGATATTGATGTTGGGGTTCCGGTTGTTCTGCTTCACTTGAACGATACAGTAGAATCCATTGTGAAATTTGTGCACAGATCTTTGTCATGCAGATGTAATTTCTTGATCTTTGTTCAACAAATAGTTTCTTTACCTGCAGTTTGCTCATTGTTGCCTTTGTTAAATAGTATAAGCAGTGCGTATAAGATTGCCTAGTCATCAGTAGGATAATTAGCCCATGTTCATAAACCTCGCTCATTGTTGGCGCCATAGCCCATGCAGGAGCCTGTGCAGGAGCTGTACCAAACAGGACCTTAGAAAGTACAGACCATTGTGACTTCATGTACAGAGCGTTGTCATACACATGCTTTGTTTACAGAATAGTTTCTTTGTTTGGTTTGTTCACTATTACGTCACTGAATTAATATAAGATAAGATGGCTCAATCAATGGCATAATTAATGTGTTTATTGAAATTTATCCATGGCCATCCTGTAGAAGAGCATACCACATGTTATTGGGGATGAAACAACAGTTCAATGTAACTTGGATTATGCATTAGCACATTACATCTGAAGTCTTTTATGTTTACAATTGAAAATGCATGTTCATCAAACATACGGCTGAAAATTCAAGATTCTGACTTTAGGCCTAGGGAAACCATGAACTTGGTGGCCCTTGTGAAACTTTACAAAATAAATGGAAAATTTGCATGATTGATTTTACCTATTGCTCATTGTGGCCTACTATGGGCTATATAGTTCTCAAAAATATTGTGTGCCCTTCTTTTGCTACCTGCAGCATGAACCTGATGTTACTTTTGACTTTTACTTTTTTGGGGTCACCTGTGGCCTCTAATTGCAATGGAACTTGAAGGCATGAGTTCAGTAAAAAAAAAAATCAGAGAATTTGACATCAATGTAATGCAATGTTTTCAAGGCGTCGCTTTGGCGTCGCTTAAGCGTCGCTTAGGCGCCAAAGCGCTACACGCATGACGCCTTTGCAGACGACTCGCCTTAAAGTTGTATGGCGTCCGCCTTCCAGCCTAGGCGTCCAAAAAAACGTAGCTTTGGCGTCCAAATCGCGCCAAATCGGGCATGGCGGACGCCATACGGGAAGCCTCTGGTCTGGCCGGTGAGAAAAAGCGGAGAATCCATGGGAAAAAAAAAAAAAAAAAACGGAGAGAGCAAGCGCGGAAGAAACTGGAGCGCGCAGAGAGAGATAGAGAGCGGGCGCGGGGGAGATTCCACACCCGTGAGCGGGAGAGCGGGAGGGAACAAAAGCCGCAGCTCGCCTGCGCCAACGGGAGAAGTTGGCGACCGACTGCCGTGCAGCCGCCTGTGCGGGCGCGGCAGGAAGCGGTCCGCCTGTGCGGGCGCGGCTGTCTTCCCCCCAAGCAGCGCTGGCTGCAGCATCCCGCATTCCCTCCTCCTCTGTTCCTCTTACACCTTCGAGAGAGAGAGAGGGGTAGGCGGAGGCGGATGGAACGGGAGGGAACAGGCAGAGATGAGCGAGGCGGAAGTGAAACAGAGTGTTGTGGCGGCGGCACAGTGCTGGGGACTGAGGGGAGAGATGAAGACACGCTAGGGCTACGAGGTGTACATGGGCTGCTTGGTCCACGTGGGCTGGGCCAGATCACTTCTTACTCCTTTTTCTTTTTTCCTTTATTTTTTTTCTTTATCATCTATATACTGCTCTGAGTTTGCTCAAAAAAAAAAAAATCTATATACTCCTCTGAGCTGCTGTTTTAAAATTTCCTCTAGTTGGTAAGGCGTCGCCTCACTTTACGCCTTACTCGATTAAGCGTAAGGCAGTAGTCACTCGCCACGCCTCGCCTTACCGCCTTAAAAACATTGATGTAATGACACAATTTTAGTACTCATCAGTGTTATAAGATTACTTGCTTACTAGATCCAATGTTACCCCTGTTCACTATTGGTGTCTTTTCAGTTCGCTCAGTGTTAACCATTGTCGAATTTTCTAGTTCATGTCGAATATTTATTGTAAGCGAGAATAAATGAGCTTACTTTCCTAAAATGATCTACATTCTATCCACCTTTGTCCTCCAGATTCGCTCTAATGAAGTTAAGGAGGTAGTCCATTATCAGACAATCTCACCAAAGAGCTTAGCTGAATCTGTTCTCTTGGAAGGTGGCTGGTCAAACTTTTATGGTAAGTATCCCATTGGTGAAACTTAAGCTCTCATGCAACTTCTTTTCAAATTATCAACTCTTGCATCAAAACAAAGTTCCACAAGTTCCCTGATGTCATGATTTTCTATTTCTTAGTGTTCAAGGGAGGATACTCAGAAGAGGGTTGATGCAGCCATTGTTTTTATTGGCTCAAAGGTACTTGATACTCATCTAATATTTACTGGTTTGAATTAATCTGCTTGTGCAAATATTGTTTCAATGAAATATTTCCTTTAAACTGAAGCAGTGCTTGTGCATAGAGTCGAAATTCATTGATTCTATGAGGCTATAAAACTGAAACTGAAATACTTCCTTTCAATTCTACTGGTTTGAAATACTTCATTTAAACTGAAGTCAACATTTATGATATTCTATTTATTGATGCCATTGCAAGTTCTCCACCATTCTGTTTACTGAGAAATCCATTGCTTCAGTTGGAACTGACCATGGATTTGTTCTTTTTTACTTAGCTACAATCGTCAGACATATCTAAAGATGAGCAAGTTGATCCAGCTCTAGCAGACACATTGAAGGTAATCATTAGCCCGCATTCTTTCTTCTGTCAGATATTGTTTAACTGAACCATCAAATTTTCCATGGCTAATCACTATATGCTTCTACCAGCTCTCCTTCACAGATTCAGAGTTTTCCATGGCATTCCCTTATGTTTCCACATCAGATGATGAGAAATTGGAGAACTCACTGCTCTCTAGCTTTTCTGAGAATTGTAAGAATGGTTTTGGAAGAATCCGTATCACCTACACAGACACATGTACTGTAAGTGGGCAAGATCTGGAGAAATATACTAATGAGGAGAGATATACCAATATGGATGCTATCAATGTAAGTTGCTATGTATTTTCCTGTTCTGCTTCTGTTTTATATTTGCTCCCTGTATTGACCGAACATATTTTGCAGGACTTGGTACGGTATGGGGTAAATATCCCAAGTGAACCGACTGATGTAATCGTCTTCTGTAGCAGTGGGTTCAAGAAAGTTCACACTCGAGAAATCAGAAGGTTAGGTTAAAGACTACCAGTATTGTTCTTTCACTTTCAATTGTACTGCTGAAAGCTAACTACAATTACACCACAGGAGAGTTGCTTTCCCCAGCTTGTTTCCGTGCTGGAGGACTTGGGGGCTAAATACACGATTCTTTATGTTTCACAACCATCTGGTATACTGGAGAACCCTTCCAGCTTGCCACTAGGTAGGTATCTTGCAGAGAAGACTAATGGTACAAAAACTGGCCTGGGCAAATGTGATGGAGAGTGCCTAGTCAAGTCAACTCTGCTTGAGGGAACTTTTGTTGTAAGTTCTTTACTTGTACTCTTGTTTCATTACTCGGTAGTTCTAATCTGAGTGTGAGCTTGCATGTAGAATTAATGTTTGTGTTGTCAGTGTACCTCCTTGTGTTATATTCTGACATTGGTCTTCAATGTGCAGGGAATAGTGCTTCTTATCATCCTGATATCAGGACTCATGTGTATGATGGGAATCGATACTCCCTCAAGGTTTGAAGCTCCCCAGGAATCTTGATCTCCCTTTGAAGCAGAATCTGGGGATTTGACGAGGCACAGAGTGGAGGGACCGATGTTTGTCGGTCTGCACTGTGGATATTGTTTAGGTTACCCTTTGAAAGTGCCTTGTGTATTTTACTGAGCCTACTGTTATTTGCAATGTGCTCAAATTTTTTGTGTAATACTACGTTTCATGTCTATGGACATCTAGCTGAGCCATTGCAAACAAATGCATGTGTGACTGTGAGGCTTGTTGCTGTACTAGACATAGCATTGCCTCTAGTGTTTTCTGTGAATAACCTGAAATTCAGGTAACCAATAAGATGGGTACTGTGCATCAAATAAAATGAAATCTTGCTATTTGTTTGATCAGATGTTGCTGTTAACATGTGCCACACTACTACAACTTGTGCCTCAACTTAAAACTGTAGTACTGTTGTGGTCTCTGGTGTCAACATCTACTTGGCTGATTGACATTGATCCTTGTACCTTACCTGATGAAAGTGCTTGCTTATATTTTCTATCTCGTTACTGTTCAGGGTAATGTCTGGGCCCCACCTGCCCATGCCATTACCTTTCATTTACTTGCTAATGAATCAACAGGTGCTACTTCTAGACCATTTATTTTTGTGAAGACTACTAGACCATTTCAGTTAGGACAAAAACTAAAAAGCCACTTTTTAGCTTTCACTTGTGCGGTTACTGTCATGGCAGCCTTACCGCGCAAGTGATCACTTGAACAAGTCAGGAGCATCAGCATCAGTTATCTACTTCTCAGTACACAGGTTCCCATGCAGTCCAGTCTTTCCTGGCCGGGGTCAATTTGTCCTTTATGCTGTGACTCCAAGTCCGTCGCCTGTCTTAGCTTTGCACTTAAGCACCAAGAAATTTGTGGCTCCTGCATTTATATAAAATGTATGCATCTTTTTCCTAGTTGATGGAGGTAAATGCAACTACATGTGTGTTTTCTTTTCTTTTCGGTAGTAGAAAAAAAATGAAGATATGTAATAAAGATACTACTTTTTTCAGTGAGATCGGTATGGAAAGGGTGGAAATTAACTGACCCTTTTCACTGAGATATGTATATAATAAAGCTCATGAGGCAGCAAATTAAAATTCAGCGTAAATGAAACTGTATAACTGGAAAACATATATGTTAGAGGATGAGATGATACAGTATATAAAAAGCGAGCGGCTTTCAATGATTTATTTGTTAATTAGTTACATCAGCATCAGTAGAATATGGAGATCTTAGTCGCCTTACATGAGGCACAAGAACAACAAAAATTTTCCTAGCTTGCTCTTTATGCTAGCACTTTTTGGTTGCTCTGATCTTTTCCTCCCTGTTGTGCAACTTTTTTCTTCATTGCAGTTTCATTTGTTGACCAACATCGTTCCTCACGTACGTACCAGTGCTACGGTTTGCATTTGCCACTTGTTCATTCAGTAGCTACTAGAGAACACGCCAACTAGACCCATGGTACCATGCTTTGCAATCTCTCTGATTGATACAAACAAACCGGTTTGAAAATGACGCACAGACCAAAGCAAACTTGTTCAAGGCTATATATGCATGTGAATTTTCCTCTACATTTTCGTATGGTCGGTGCTGACGACGATGGCGACATATGCATGTTGGCCATACGCAGGCTGCCAGATCAGCGCGTGTTAGGTTCTGAGGAACCATGCCGGGCGACTCGCCTGCAAAACATTGCTTGTAAGGAAGGCCATGGAAGAAATAGATGTTCGAGTCCTAATAATTTATTATTTATGGAAGGGACAACGGATCGACACGGAGTTTTTATAGAAATTATTGTGAAGGTACACAAGTACGTAGTGATCACTTCAGGGTAAAGAGATAGTTCAGTCTTCAGTGGGAAAGTCTTATGTGTTTTGCTAAAAATCTGAACTTAATTTCTCTAACATTTTTTTTTTTGGGAAAATTCCATTTTACGACTCTTTTGTTATGGGTTATTAAGTCCCGTTCTCGACCATTAGCTACGAAACCATTCACCTTAACAACGTCTACTCCAAATTAGAGTGGTTTTCAGTGACATGAGTAATGGATTTTCTTATTTTCAAATTTATAAAACCGCTTTAAGATTTTGAAACTTTCCCCCGAGCATCTTATCTAAAATTAAAGTATCATGGAAACCCATGACAAAATCTGGAAAAATTAATACTATATTATTTTGAAGATATCTAGAATAATATCATATGGAAATTAATTCTCAATCTAAAAAAAATCAAATTTCTCTTGAGGAAATTACATCTTTGTTAGGTCACTCAAGATTATTTAATTACTTAATTAGCTATTCAAACTAAATATATGCAATTTGCACCATGTGTGCCGTTTTTATTAACAGAAAATTTTGAGCCATTGTTACCGACAGAAAATTTGAGCCGTTTCCAGTAGTGTGATAGGTTTTAATAGTCGAGGGTTTTGAAAACTGGATGAACTGTTCATAGTCAAATAAAGGCGATTCAAAGTATAGTTCAATTTTCCTTAAAGCTGATGGAGGACCGGGTTTGAGAAGTACGTTGATTTCAGAACAATAATACCACTTTAAGATAATGATTAATAACCCTATTATATATATTTATTATATATATTATGGGAAAATGGCATGTTTTTCCTCACTAGCTACTGTTTCCAGGTTTCTCTCGTACGTACGACTTTTGCATGACGATCTCAATATAGGTGCAAGTGTAAACACAGTTGTTGTACTTTTGTGCACGGCATCTGGCCTGTACCAACAATAATGTATACTATTATAATAATTATATACTGTACGTTGGCAACCAAACCAGCCAAGTCATTACGTACTCCACCGAGACCGGCTAATTGAGCAGCTACCTAGGAGACCGTATATATGCATGGTTAGCAAATGATGAGGCCCATACTCAAGTCACATGCATGATGACACAGTTGATCCATGCATGACAGCATCACTGCATCAGTGCAATCGTCCCAAGCCAAAGCCAACATATGGATGTACGCTGGCATGCATTGGCTGATTGGCCAATGGCCAGCAACTGGCGCATCAAAATATATTATATATACATCATATATATAAGTATATATGTATTCTAGATACACGCTCTTTCTATGGTGCTGGTGACGACTCCATTATAGTAGTATTCAGGAAAAGCTAAATGGAGCATCAAGAATGCAGCAGTTGATGGATGGAGCGTGTGACGTCACCACAACGTGTGGACTGTAGACTGGGGCTGGATGTATGGATGCTGGTGCTGGATGCGCCGTCCAACATGCTGGGCACCGACTTTGGACCTGGATGCTGCATGCACACAGCACGTGATCTTCTGACATGATTAGCTTGCACCAAGCTGTACATCTAGCTCCCATCCTGACTTGTGCGCCAAGATTATAGCAATAATAACGAAAGCTTTGGCTTCGTCTTTAGTTAGTGACAGATTCATCAAATGGTGGCTTTAATTAATATATATAATAATACTTCTGTCATGTTGTGCTAGTAGCCACTAAATTTATGTCCTTTGAAGATTCTCTGCATCCTAGTTTTACTTAAAAAAAACAAGTGTTTTTAGTCATCATCCTTTCAGAGGTTACCACATTTACAACTCTTGGATTTAAACGAGGCCTTAAATGACTTTGTTTTGAGAAGTTGTGGATTGAGGCCGCTGAGGCTATACCAAACGAGGCCTTAAATGACTTTGTTTTGAGCTGTAGGAATCAAATTAATTGAAATATTAACCTTCTTGAATTTGTTTTCGTGGAATTCAACTCGGTCTGTCTCGTGGCAAGGCATGAGGTTGGGTTGGAGTTGCTCTTGCGTATGCTTGAGCTAGGTACTAATGACGTAACATGGCCTCCTTCTCGGGAACTCTGGTCTCAGTATCTTAGTTGGGTCGTCGTTTACTCTGTTGTGTTGTGCGTGGAAGGCGGCCGTCTTTGAGGTGGCTCTTGCCGCCACGTTAAGTTGGTTGTCTTGTACATAAATTTACTCTCTACTTATCAACGAAAGCTAGTAAAATGGATCTTTCGAAAGAAATATATATTCTAGAATGTATCAAACACTACCAAAATGGTGGATTTTTTCCTAGTGTTTTTAGTTAGTAATAAAACATTACCACTAGTCATAGCAAATGCAAATATTACTACAAGGCATTTAGGAAAGTTTGTACTAAATTTTGAACATAAAACACTAGAAGAAGCCCACCTTACTAGGAGAAATCTAAAATTCTGGTAAAAAAATACACCTAAGTATGCAAAGAGAGGCACCAAAAAGGGTATATAAGTAGCTAGTGTTCTTCCATAATATTTTGGTTTGTAGTACAAAAGACATGCAACATATGTATCTGGTGATTGATACGAAAACTATATATACAAAGTTCCAAATTATATATGTGTAACCGTATATAAAAGTATATATATCAGCACCATCTAACAAGGAATAAATCCTCACCAACAAACTGAATCACTGTTACGCATCGTCCTCTCGCTACCAGACTAATTAATGAATCAAGCAACCAACAAAACTGCCACACAACTACTAACACAATCCATCACTAAATTTTCAGCAGCATCATATCATCAGTAGCATTACTTTCTTGTATGGTAATCTGCAGCATAATTTCCCCTGTAGTTTCCAGCAAGCCTCTGCTGCAGCAGAACATTCTGGGAATTACGCTGCACAATTCCAGTCGCCGCCGCCACCGAGGAACCCGCCGGCAAACCAGCGGCGAAGTTCGGAGAGGCGACTCCGCCGCCGCCTAGAGCTTTCGCCACCATTGCCTGGTGGTGCAAGCTGTAGTTCGTCCCCATTGCCGCTTCTTGGTCTGCCGCGTGGCGAAGCATGTTCGTCCATGAGGAGCTGTCGTCGTTGTTCGTTGCAGCTGAGTTGGCCACGGTGGCTGCCGCGTGCTGTGAGTTGCTGCCGTCAGTCGGCAGGCCGACGAAGCAACTGGTCGTGGTAGTCGTCGTCGGTGTAGTCATTCCGGCCGTGGCGGCGGTGGTGTGAACAGGATAGTAGCTGTCCGCGTTGTACGGCGGCGCGGCGGCGTTGAAGTAGCTGGAGTAATCCAGCAAAGGAGTCAACGAGGAACCCGTCGTCGCCGCCTTCACCGGCCTCGACGGAGCTGACGTTGGGCGTTCCGACGGAGGAGTAGAGCTCCTCGCCGCCGCCGGTGGTCTTCTTGCTGCTGGCCTCTTCTCTCCTCCTTTGTGGTGTACCTTGCACACGACCCATTCGTCCTGAACATAATAATAAAGCAAATTATTAAGAACACAAGAAAAAAAAAGATAGGATTTTCAACACGACCGAGAAGAAGTTTTGTGTTGTTGAAATAGCAGTAGAACTGAACCACACGTTACTATTACTACCTTGGGATTGAAGCGTAGGTTGGAGTCGTTGGTGTGCCTGGACTTGCCCTCAAGGCGAAATTCGTGCATCACCCAGTTAGTCTTGGTGCCCTTTGGAGCCCTGCCCATGTAGAACACCAGCGTCTTCTTCATCCCCACCAGCTCACGCCCAGGCTGCTTGTAGATCTCCCTGTCCTTGCCCGTGGCCTTCCAGTATCCCTCCTTGGTGGCGCGGTTCGTGCGCGTGCCCGTCGGGTATTTCATGTCCTTGTGGCAGAAGAAGTACCACTCCTTCTCCCCCATCTTCGCCTTGCCTATGACATAAATGGGGAAAAAAAAAAGAAACATTACACATAGCTCAAATAATCATCTACATGTAAAAAGAAAAAAAAAATGAAATCAGTACTACATATGTAGCTTACGTACTTGGGAGATCCCATGGCTCGATCTTGTTGAGGTCCACCTCCCCGATGGCGTGCGGTGCGAAGCTAGGGTTCAAGAACTTCTGCAGGAGGTAGCTGGTGATGACCTCTTCGTCTGTAGGATGGAACCTGAAGCCAGGAGGGAGGAACAGGTCGACTCCATGCTCTGATTTCACACTACGCTCCACCATGGCCGATCGATCTCTTGAAGCTAGCACTCCTGCTGCTTGACTTGGGAAAAAGAAGAAGCAGCAGAGAAGAAAGAGCTAAGCTTTCTAGAGGAGCTAGGAGGAGGAAGCTTGTGGGCACAAGAAAATTAATGGTGGAGGGAATCAATAGAAAGGGAGAAAGGAGTGGAGGAAGCCAAGTTTTATAGTGCTCTGTATGTATGTGGTGACCGTGACCTGATCCTTGCTCTGGAAGAGGCCAGCCTCCTATGGCTTGCCTAGGAAGGAAAGTCTTCACACGGTTTTGATTAATTAGGACAAATAAATATACTATTAGTGAGCTAGGTCTAGTTAACTGCGTATTGGCTAGGTCTATAGTTAAAGTCATCATGGGTGGCCATGGGATCAGAATTAAGATGTGTCAATGTGTCATCAGATAGTACATATGGTGATTTAGTTTAGGTTTTACAGATTTGTCTCTTTTTTTTATTTACAGTGGTGTGAGTGTGACAGCTATTTACAGCTGGGGTGGCCGGGGGTGGGGGAGTACTAACTGATCGAGTAATTGTCAGAAAGGCTTCTGAGGTAGGCCACTTGACTTATTTTTTAATAATCATATAGTTTGTTGTAAACATTATGCATGATGCTAGTTTGGTCGTGGGGGCGTCATGGCTACTCCCTCCGTCCCATTGAGTGAGTTTGTCATCCTGGATTCCATGCCATCTTGTTCGATAATTCGTCTTATTCAAATTTTTTACACAAATATAATTTATTTTGTTATGACTTATTTTATCAATAAAGATACTTAAATATTGATTTATTTATTTTATTATTTATATAAATATTTTAAATAAGACGGATGGTCAAACATGAAGTTCAAAAGTCAAAAAGCGTCAAACTCCATGGGACGGAGGGAGTAGTTATGGACTTAAGGTTAGTTGATCGTGGTCGGAAAAAAAGGGGATGCACACGGCATTGAGATGGATCGATCCTCGCCAGAGTTGGGGATGATGATGTTGAACCAATGGGAAGGTTTGAGGTTGTTGGTTTGGGTTTGTGCAAACCTTTTTGTACAAAATGAAATGATGTTCTTGACTGTTGACTGAAGATCAGACAGATAAAAACTATCAATATTTAGTGGAACAATTAACAACTACCTTATTAGTCCCGCAAAGAGTCTGATGCTCTGGTATTTTCCTAAGTCAAACAATGTGAAGTTTGTGTACTCCCTCCATATTGAAAAAAAGGAAGTCCATTTAGAAAAGGCTTAGGTTAAACATTGGGAACATAAATCATTAATAACTTTTAAAGTCGTTGAGTTTTGAAATATGAAAATCATATCAATAGATTTGTCTTGAAAAAAATACTTTCATAAAAGTATACATATATAATTTTTTAATAAATATTTTGATAGAAAAGATAAGTCAAAGTTGCACTTTGGAGACCGTGTCGATGTCCTAAAGGACTTCCTTTTCAATATGGAGGGAGTATGTTTATAAGAAAACATATATACTGATATTTATGATCCCAAATTAATATCGTCGGATTCATTTTAAAATATATATCTTTATAGTAAATCCTTTTTGTTTCATGAATATTGTTACTTTTCTCTAAAAACTTGGTTGATGGCACAAAATTGTTTGACTTGGGACAACATATATCTTTACTCTTGCATTATAGAAAAGAGGTAGTATTTATCCTCTTTTATGAGTGAGTGCCAACAAATAATTTAAATTTGCCACTTGAGGGGCTGATGTGAAAGGATAACTACCATCACGTACTGTGCATGAGTAAAAAAAAAAAAATGCAGCATAATCCCAGCATACGACTAATAAGCCACGTTAGTTTCTTCCCTTTCTCTTGAATTTTTCTATATGCAAAAAGAAATTCTAGCTAGTTTTTGGGACGGCCGAATTCGATGAAGTTTGTCCAGGTCATTCGCTTTATATTTTTTTAGTCAAGTATATACCGGTAGGGAGATGTTGATTGTTAATTCATTCTATTGGATGTTTCGGCAACTGGGGTTCCGGACGTGCAGGTTCGGTTTCTTGGTAATTGCCATCTCTTTTGACAAAACTGAGCGTGTCGCTGTCGCTCTCAGCCCGCATTCATGGCCAGCCGGAACTCTGCATGCATGGGCGGATTCTTCCTTCTTTGCCAAGAGGGCGCCTGCAATATATATTTTTTTATATTGTGCTTGGTCAATTTTCTCTTTTTTTTTTCTGTGTATGTTTTCTTTTTGGGGTTTTGGATCGATCAACCACTCTCATGATGTGCTCAATGTAATTTCTAGCCCCACAAAAGAAGCTTAGGCTACCTCTATCCCTAAAAAGATGCAACTATGGGTTGTGTGCTAGTTGAACCACTTCACATTTGATCAAGTTTTTAATAATAAGTAGTGTTCGTATTTATGACTCCAAATCAATTTATTATGAAAATAAATTTCATAATTAATCTAATAGTATTTATTTGATATTATAAATGTTTATTTTTTTATTTATAATTGCTCAAACTTGATACGCTAAAACTTGATGTTGTTCTAGAAATAATGGCATTCTTTTTGGGAAGAGAGGAGTAAGTTACTAGTAGTTGGCACCTTTCAAAGAAGAAGAAGAGGTAGAGAAGATAGAAAAACTATTTCACATAGAGTTGACAAATATATGACTGACAGAGTGACGACAGATAGGATCTTTCCCTTGTATGTGTATGGTGGTCAGAGATAGCCCCAATTAAACCCAATGATGGAATGACGGCTGTTCACACCAGGCTGCCATGCATGGATCGAACAACAACTGAACTGGTCAGCATGCATGGGATTCCAGAAGCTCATCATCGATCTACAAGCAGGGCACGTGCATGCATGCTCGCTTTACGCTTGGTCCAGAGTGCACAGTGCTTGTACGCACGCGCCGTCCATCTGCCAGGATGATCTGGCTGGCCGGGGCCAGCCGGACGGTGGTGGTGTACCGGTACGGTGTGCTATTCGATAGATTTGGCGGCCAGCAGCGCGCCGGCGCCAGATCGAGTTGAATGTTCAAAGCCGATCTTGACCCGTCCGTCCAGGTAGGCTTGCTACCTAGATATAGACTGATGATATGGTATGATAAGCTCATCTCCGTACATATGTGGAAAAAGCATGCAGGAGTAGTTGTTGGCATTGTGTTTGCTGACTGCTACCAGTGTCAAAACGATGTGAAATATCTGTAAAAGGAGGTAGATCACACTGTTCTTTTAGAACAAAACAAGTTGTTGGCATTGTCACTACTACAATAATCTTTTACAAGGCGTTTATATTTTATTAACTGTGGTAATTTTTATAAAAACCGTCGGTTAATGCCTCAATTTACATAGCGGTTTTTTTTTACCGCCATGGTAAATCGATTAACCGTGGCAGTTTTTATAAAAGAGTCCACCACCGTAAATGATGGGCCCAATATCAGCTCATCTAGACCGCACTCATTATAGCGAGGACATTAGGGGTTTTCACTCGCCACTTCTCTCTCTTTCACCTCACCCGGCCCGAAACCTCAAGTCCCGGAATCTCTCTCTCTCCGGTCTCCACTTAGCCTCTCTCTCTCTCCACCCACCTCACCCCCTCTCCCGTTTGGCCATGGCGCCCCCTCTCCCGACTCCCCTCCACTTCTTGCTCGTGGGCACATGGAGTTAGCGGGCGGTCGTGGGCGCGGGGGGGCGTGCATCGAGCCGGCGGCGGTGCTTGCGGTCGCTGGGGTGCACATGGAGCGGCAGCGGGCGTGGCCACGACGGATCTGGCGGGGTAAGTGCTCATTGTCTCTCCCTCTCTCTCTCTCTCCGACCCTCACCTCTCTCCATCACAGTTCGGCCTTGGGACTCGGATCGGCGTCCTCCACCGTCTCAGCGTCCTCCACCACCTCCACCTCCACGACATGGATCCGCGACGGAGAGGGGCTCCCCCCCCTGTGGATCTGGGCAGGTGAGGTGGTGGCGTTCCTCCCTCTCGTCCACGGTGGCCTAGGGTTTCACCTCCACCTTGTTCATAGCGGCGGCGGCAGCGTGGATCTGAATCTGGCTTTTCTCAATTTTTTCGTATTAACCGTGGCTTTTGGTGTCGGTCTTGAAAACTGCCCGCGGTAAATGTAAAATAACCGCCATGGTAAAGAAAATATACAGTAGTGTGTGCCGACTACTACTAGCTATTAAATTTTATTGGGCTATATATTAAGGAGTATAGCGTATAGGACAAGATATATAGCTAGCTGTGTTATTAATGTCATGTTAAACTTATGTCTTCAAGGGTTTATTAATGTGTATATGTGTGTTCGTAAAGGAAAAGGATCCAGATATATACATATGCATGTTTTATGTGAAATGTCTACTACATGAGCATGATTCATATCCCACAGCCCAGAAGATGAGGCCACATGATGTGATACAGGTCAAAGGAACAGATCATATATTGGATAGGATACGGAGTAGTGTGATGGAGACACTCCACGTACGTACGACCGTGATGGGTGATTAGCTAGCTAAGTACGCCATGTCCAGCTAAGCTCTTAGCTTAAAGCAGGAGATGATGTTCACCATTAGATCAACTTCAACATTTGACTCAAAACCCAAAAAGCCTGGTTTTGAGGTAGGAAAAAAGTCTTCGAAAATATATGCCTCCTTCCAAGAATGCCCAATTTTTTGGAGCCAAAGACAGTGACATACCACTAGCAGGCTAGCAGCCGGCTAAGGGGTAGCCCCCAAAGCTGGGCCATGACTGGCTAGGGTTGACGTTGCCATGGTTGTAAACTTGTTTGTAAACCTGGCCTGTAAACCTTGTGTTTGCAAAGAACATTGTGATCTACCCTGCCTGTAAACCTTGTTTGTAAACTTTTTTTTTTCCTTTATTTAATAAAACCCCTGCAGTGGCCCCGGCCCCTCTAGTTCAGTCAAAAAAAAAAAAAAAAGATGGTGCGGATGGCGGTATGAGTCACAATCCTTCGTTTTTCCAAAGGTAATTGGATAATCCGTCATCTGACGATGATGATAAATTCATTTATTGTGGTGCTCAAAGTGCAAACTTTTTGTAATATCTAAGAAAGAAGAAAGAACTTTTTTTAGACTTGGAAGATTTTCTTTCAATTCCCACTCACGAGTGGAAATACAGCGGGCACCGGTTTGAACCGGGAATACAGCGAGCACCGGGTTTGAACCGGGTGGCCAAGCCCGAGCTTCCAGTGCTGACCAAGCGAGCTACTCGCTCGTTCTTCCTGCTTAATAGGAATAGCGAAGGTCGGCCGCCAAGAGTGTATCAGTGTAGGTTTAAAATGACTCATGATCTATCTATACTCCCTCCGTACTCATAATAATTGACGTTTAGGACAGCGACCGCGATCTTCAAAACACAATTTTGACCGCTTGTTATTCTAAAAATATTTATGAAAAAATGATATATGTATACTTTTATGAAAGTATTTTTCAAGACAAATCTATTCATATAGTTTTTCACATTTGCAAACTCAACAACTTAGAAGTTATTGATGATTTATATTCCCAATGTTTGACTTAAACATTTTCCAAAACGTCAATTATTATGAGTGCGGAGGGAGTATCTCTTATAAAGCTAATCCACACCACCAAGTTTATCTCAATATGTAAGTCATCCACATCATGTCTCACTAACTATCCACATCATCTCCGTTAATAGTAGCCATGTCATCCACTAATTTCAACCACTTAATTGAAAGCTATCCATATATATTATCTCCACTTAATTTTATTATAATTTTTCACAATTTCCGCAGCAACACTCAGGGGGTACAATCTAGTTTTTACACATTATAAATAGCGTCAAAGATCATTATAGTCACTTTGTGCAAAAGAGAAATACATGTTACACACTTTGATTAAAGTTGCTTGAAGAAAGTTGTTGAGGCATTCTGTATGCTAATCAGTTGCTAAATTATGGAGTTCCGGCGGATGCTATTGACGAGTAGGTTTATTTATATTGGAGATAGCTACTACAGAGAGTCTGAGAAGGTTTGTCAGTACGGTGATTGATATTTCAAAAAGTACAGTGGTTGAAACTTTTTAAGATAAATATTTGAGATCGTCTAACGTGACTGATAATGCTCGATCGCTTGCAATTCCTTCAGCGGGCCTTCTTCTTGCCCCAACCCAAGTCCTCCATACCATTCCTACAGCAGTACAATGAATCAGCCAGTGAATTGTAAACATTACCTAAATATGATGTTTTTGATATGATACATATAAACATTCAGGAGGCGAGGCATGTAGAGTTGTAGACCACAGGACAGCGAGGCCAGCGCTGGGCTCAGCCGCCGGCAGATCAGTGCCTTTGGTTCAGAGTCTTCAGACCAGTCACCAGCAGAGCAGAGCATTCGGCAGAATAGCCGCTTTGGTGCAGACTGAGCCGTGGCATCCTCAATGTCTGAATGTTAAGTCCAGACTGTAAGTGTTGCGAACTGAATGTTGCTCCAAAATGTAATTATGAGATTTGAGACTGCTGGTGGTTTTGCAGCCGCTGGCATGCATGCATGCTCTCTTCTAGACTGGTAATTGATCTGAACTGGATGTTACTTTTTTTTTTTTTTTTATTTTTATGAAACGAGCTGAATGTTACTAGATATCAATTGATCCTAGAATGACTTCTTGCATGTATGTATGCTCTCTGAATATGCAGTGCTCTCTAATATGGATAATTTCCAATGAGTTGCCATAGGTTGGCAATACAGAAACGGATAATTTACATGACGGAACTGCATCGTTAACTTGCTGAAACTGAAACAAGAACAGGACTGAACATGACACTATACTGAGACTGAAATGTAGTGCAGGTCAGGTAGCGAAATTCAGTATGGCAAAATGCTCCATAACACCACATAAAATCAACCCTCTAGGGCTTCTCACGGGAAATTAACGGGCAAGCCCTCGAAGTTTTTTCAAATCGCACCACACCAAGCCGACCTCCCTCCCCCCCCCACTCGGGCCTGCTTGGGCCTTAATTAAAAATTGGCCCCAGGTTTGTCTTGTCTATTTTTTTTTTACACGAATAAATTTGGTAACACTACAAAAATGCATACTAAATTAACGCAAAATCATAAAACAAAAAAAATCAAATTGTGTTGAAATCCTCATAAATAATTCTATGCGTGGATCCAAAAATAGAACATATTTTTAATTGGAAGTTTTTCTGTACAGCTACTCCTATGTTTTTTTGTGGGATATAAAAATCAAATTAAAAAACATAAAATAGGAAATCAATTATTCGTAACTCTTCATGATAAAATATCATCATTAAACTTTCGACTACTTAATAAATACTTTTAGCCTCTTTCCTCAAAAAAAAATGTGATAAGCTCCATTCAATAATAAATATAAAATATAACATAGCGACAATTACACCGGCCATAACTAACCACCATACTCATCCAATCACCCTTAAATGCGAATGCAAAGTAAGACAAAAAATAATGACACAAATATATAAAAATATCTTATCTAACCACATTAATCTTATACAATTAATTTAACTACATATATGAAACAAAGCCTACATAGTTAGCGAAACCATTTCACAACAAATAATAACTCAAATAAAAATACCACGGGTCCTCTGGCCATAGCGGCAACGCCGCCAATTTCTAGTGAAATGAGTTATGCATGTTCCCTTCCGTCCTCAGGACTGTCAGATTCCATTTGGAGGGTAGACGATCTAACCAACATCTTCATTGAGTTACCTCTTACATGGCAAAGGGACGTGATCAGGTTACGATAAGCAATGCTGAGACACTGTAATCAACCAGCTCCTGCAAAGGCCATGGGCGCCAATAATCTACATTCATGTAGTTGAGCATCAGTAACAACAAAGACATGGATGATCGGATTATGGAAGAAAAAAAAAAACCTAGTTTCTTTAATTTTTCTCTTTGTAAATATTTTTGTTCCCACATGACTAGTTCTATATATTTTTTTTGGAACAGGGGTGTGCGATAACATTATAGCCCATGCATAGTAAGGGGCAAATTTTGGGTCCATATGGCCCATGTAGGTATAGAGCTGTGCCATGAGCACTGTGACCCATATAAGTTGGGCAGGTACTTTGCTCTCTCCAGGACGCCATTTTGGCATCTGACTCAGATTCTGAGTTCAAGGCAAAAACTGTCTGAATACAGGGCACCAATTACATTAGGAACCCTATCTATCGTCATGATGACACAAAGCTGAATCACAGGATCAGAACAGTTACGTGAGTTCATGTCTGCAGAGCATGCAACCAATTATAAATTACTAATGGCTAGTGGCTACCTAGCTCGTTCTAGAAAGGGAATAATCAACCGCCGTTTGACATTGCAGGTGCATGCAATTCAAAGTGATCTTTTTTGGCGATTGCTTCTAAGTTTGGGTTTGCAGAGAGGTAATCGATCATCTAGGAAAGCAAAGTTCCTAAACACATAATTAATAATATACAGCTGCATTGTTTGCATTATCTTCTTGTACTGCAGGAGGTATCGACGACTTATTTGTGTGCGTATGAAAGAGCAAGCTACAAGCTAAAGCATAAACAAATCGCTGTCTCCAATGAGGAGACTTTCGAAACCAAATGGAGGAGGATTAACCAAACCTATATGTAGGGCTTATCGCTCTATGTGAGATCATGTCATCTATGTGGACCATCAATAACCATGCATGCAGCATGCTTATATTATATTATATATTATATATCTCATACATTATAGAGTATATATAAATAAACAACAAGTGGTATCCCAGCAACGTGCGCCGCCGCCGTCTTTGTCTTTCCGGCGTCCTGCTGCCATTAGAATATCAGTATCTCCGGTGATGACGTTTCGCCATTCAATTGGTCCACTCAAGCATATGCACGAATGGATGCCGATCTTTGCGTGTGACCAGTCTAAATGCATGCTATGCAAGTAATCGTGGACTCTCGGGATTTAACCCGGTTCGTTTGTCCCGAAGCATACAGCATAGTATTTGTTTCTTGGACATTGGTTTCATCATCAGCGACAAATAATCTAAATCACAAGAAGCCAAGAACATTGTGATGTGGAAAATTGATACATGTTTACTGTCTGCATAGTATTTACACCCTCTGTCCATCAATGTACGTAAGGCAATAGATTTTTCAGACGAAATCGAGATTAGTCAAACTAAATTGATGCATGTATATAAAAAAATTGGGCCAATAGATTTGATTTGTACCCAATCAAAGTACTTGTAACATGATGTTGATTTCATAACAATTGACAATATATTTTACGAAACAATAGGTCAAAATCTACTCTGCGTGCAACACACAACTACGGCACAAGGACGACAAGATGAGGTCGATGCCCTGACCACGTACGTTTTACTCTGATCCATCCGTAGCCACAACGGGATGAGCAGGTAGCAACAACCAACAAAGGTATATTCCAATAGAACCACAGCTATGGATTCATCCATCTAACTGGATAAGGCATACCAATTAAGCAGCACATGCAGAATACTACAAATACTCTATATAATTTATATATATAGTACAAGAAACGTGGTCATCGTTCATTGATCCACAGGTGGTTTTAAGTCGTACACCTCCTAATTTACAATAAAAATATTTTACACTAAAGAAATGGAAAGAAAATACTCGAGAGAAACTCAATTTGAATTGTGCGTTCCGGTCACAAGCAAGCAACAATCCAGTTCTTCCTCTCTGTGGATCTCCTCATCTCCCGTTGTCCACAAACGGTTCAAATGGCTGCAAAATCGATCACCCCTTCGGCTCTGTTTGTTCTTGTGTTGCACTTGCACCCCGGCGAAGTTTCAGTTGAAATAAACTTGTATATGAATTCGAACGCGGAAAAAAAAAAAAATCATGTTCCGGCGTTTCTCATGTAGAATTAAACTGCTGGGAGATTCCTGACCGGCCGGATACTAGCAACTACTGCATCTCCAGGAATGGGTAGCTCAGCAGGCTGCTGTACTGAAACAACCCACTCGTGTTCACAACCTTCTGGTTGCAGTAGCTGCTGTTCCGTGAATCAATTGGCAGCACCGCCTTCTGTTTCCTACTGAAACCGTCGTTGGTGCCACCATCGAAGGACTCGGCGCCGTCGTTCATGGCGGCCGCCGTCATCCGTTTCCTCTTGTTCACACCGTTGTTGCAGTTATTAGCAACATAATCTGAACATATTGCGTCTGCGTGTACATGTGGCAGGTCTAAGTGGCTGTTATTGTTCAAGTTGTCGTAGTGAAGTGCTTGGTGTGTTTGTGTTGTTGTCGTTGTTGGGTAGAGTAGAGGAGGGTTCTGCTGTGGCAGCGGCAGGGCTTCGCCGCCGTCAGCTGCTGGGCCGTCGAGGATCTGCGACAGAGCCGAGCAGTCGATGCTGTTGAGCAGGTCGGTTATGGACCATGACTTGCTCATCGTCGACGTCGTCGGATGGAACTGGAACTGGTCGTGCTCGTGCTCGTGCTTAAGAGGTTCTGACTTTGGGGATTCTTCCTCCACGGTGGAGGAGCGCTCCGGCGACAACTGGAAGTCGTTGCTCTTCTTGTGGATCCTGCACAGCACCCAGTCGTCCAGCTGAAGGAGGAAAAAAACATGTCAAGCAACCGGTAACTGCAAACCAAGCAATATGTAGTAACTGCAAACCAAGCAATATTGACACGCACGCACCCTCATGGAAGATCCTCTGCTCTTGGCTGGCGTGGCCGTCTTGCCGTAGGCCGCGGTGACGAGGCGGTACTCTTGCATGATCCAGTCGGTCTTGAGGCCCCTGGGCGGCCGGCCGCCGTAGAAGACGAGCGCCTTCTTGACGCCGATGTGGTGGCCGGTGGGCGTGGACATGATGGCCTTGTCGGTGCCGGTGGCCTTCCAGTAGCCCGTCCCGGCGGCGCGGTTGGGGCGCGCGCCGTTGGGGTACTTTCGGTCTCGTGGACTGAAGAAGTACCACTCGCACTCGCCGAACAGCGCCTTGGCTGAAACACACACACACATATATATATATAGTTAATTAATCTCGTCGTCAGATTATGTTGTGTGTGGATAAACACGTTGTTAATTAGTAGTAGTAGCTGGGAAGGATAAACTATGCAGGATGGATTGGTTGGGCAGGTAATTACCGGGGAGATCCCAGGGGTTGCACTGGTAGATGTTGACCTCGGCGATGATGGGGACAGGGCACGGGATGGAGGCGGCCTGGTTCATGAGGTAGTGGGCGATGAGCTCCTCGTCCGTGGGGTGGAAACGGAACCCAGCTGGGAGGTTTAGGTTTGGAACCACTACTCTGCTGCCGCTAAGGCTAGTAGGGCTCGCCATGGCCGCCATTAACAATGCACTGCTGTCGTTGTTGAGCTGAGCTCAGGGGGGGAGAGAGAGGCTCTTACTCTCAAGGAAGGAGACGAGAGTGCTTAATTAGAAGCTAGGGAGAGAGGCAGGAGTCTTGAAATTTTTGAGATGCAGGGACTGGGGCTCCGTTTTATAGAAGGTAGATCAGAGAGATTCAGAGCGCGCTGTCTGTGCGCGGTAGGTCGTGCAGGGGCAGAACGGACAAGTGGCACCGGCCAGCCGTCGATGGCCCAGCGTCGTACGGGACCGGCACCTTTTCACACCTAAACAATGCGGATCAAGTAGTGACTTCACAGTAACTTAATGTAATTATTCAGGAATTCAGAATATACAATTGTTTTTTTACAGGGATAGGGTGAAGACGACGATGAGGATTGAGGCGGAGGCGGCCGGGCATCTACCGCGCCGGCCGGCCACGTGTCGAGCGGCGCTGCCCGCCAATGATATGCGCACGCGCGCCAATGCGCAGCTTCGCCTTGGCGCGACGACCACTTGAGTAGCAGCTCGTGGCGTTCCCCGCCTTCTGGAAACCATGCGTGGCCTGCTCTGTTTTACCCGTCATCAGGAGAAAACTCCCATGTGCCTCAAACGTAACCGAGTCTATGTGCATTGATGAATGGTTCCTGAATTCTAGTAAGGAAGAGTTGGCGACACTGGTTGACCTTATAGTACGTATGGTATGTAGATTCCACAAAAGCTACTAGTTATTAGTGGATTATTCACAAAACTACAAATTTAAACAAGTTTATCTTCATTCAACGAGTGATGGACCCATCCTAGATTTTAGGCGGGGCTTGCTCGTGAGTGACAGACTAAGAACCAGCTAGTTGGATCACTGGACTAAACTTTAGTCTAGATCACACAAACTTGTACACTAATTCTTTGCTAGTCTGACCCAACTAGTTAGTTACTCTTCGTCAGCAGTCCATGCATCTAAACAACACAGGACCGAACTTTAGTTGCCCAATTTTTTTTTTTTTTTTAGACTCAGTTGTAGACACAGACGCTCTGCACATACATGAGTGCACACTCACCCCTATATGAACACACGCGACGCACACCCTACCTCTATGAGCACCTCCGAAGAACTGAGTTGGACCGGCAAATCTCGAGATTGACGAAGTCACCACATGCGTCTCGCTATCGACGGGCTCGTCGCCTACCACTAAAATAAAAAAAAAGCATCGTTAAATTCTAAAAATAAATCCAGGAAAATACGAGCCCCATGTCAAGTCGGGGACTTGAACCCGGTGAACAGGTTCCACCGTAAGGAACCCAGGTAGCTCAGCTCGATGTTCACTTAACTTTAGTTGGACTAACAATTAGTCAAAAGTGATCAAACATTACCCTATATAAAAAAGAATACATATTGGCGAGTAGTGGCAATATTGTCGTTATCACCATAATTTTGGATGGCATCAAGGGAAGACATGGTTATTGGAATTATAACCACATATTTTTTTGGGGTTCATCACACAATTTATATAGGAAGAAAGGGCTGAGATACAATCTCCAATGCAAATTTCTCATAAATTTCCTCTACGTTCACACTCGTGTTCTTACTCTTACCTTGAAGACATAGTATATGGGCAAAAAGATCTAGGGGTGTTTGGTTCCCCACCATCCTTTGCCACATGAAAGATAATTAAGGCGCATCACACCACAAGAGGCTGCTGCAGCTTGGTTCAGCAGAAAGTTTGGTAACCACAGACTTCTCAAGTGTAGAATCCCGCTACACCTGTGGCTTCCATTTTTCTACGTGGCATGCCATGGCTGTGAAGCAAACATTTGCCCCTAGTTCATTCTTGTGTTACTCGTTTTACCAGCATACCTCATAGTTTGAAGGGAATGAAATAAAACTGAATGTGGTATTGTTTCAATCTTCTTAGCTAAATGACTAGGGTTGTTACTTCTTATTTGAAAAAAGTTAAAGTTAAAAAGCTTCACTTAAGAAACATATATACATTGACTTATATACTAGTAATATACTCTCTTGGTTTCAAAATAAATTAAATTCTGACTATGTGCTTTGTCTACATGCATGGCCAGTAGTTAATTTATTTTTCGAGGGATAGAGTAGTTAGAGAAAGTATGGCTACTATACACACCTGTTCAACTACTTAATTGGGGCACGTGACACTAGTAGAGAATGGACTTCTACTCTCGGCACCATTTCCTGGGTTACTCCCGGCTGTTTTTTCGTCCGGGAGTAAAGGGACCTTTACTCCCGGTTGGATTCTCCAGCCGGGAGTAAAGTCCCCGGCCCAACGGCTCTTTCGGCTGCCCGGGACCCTTACTCCTGGTTGTAGACTCCAACCGGGAGTAAAGGTCGACCTTTACTTCCGATTGGAGCCTCCAACCGGGAGTAAACCTTTACTCCCGGTTAGTGGCAATGACTGGGAGTAGAAAGGAACTTCCACTCCGGGTTTTTAAGCACAACCGGGAGTAAATCTTCCTGGATATATGCCGCACTTCTTTTCCTCTCGAGCCCGAGCATTTGCTTCGCCATTTCAAATTTGAGCTATCTGTTCTTCGTTGTTCTTCACCATTGCTCTCTTCTTCGTCGTTGCTTCGCCATTTGGAGCACAAGAACGTTTGCTTCGACGACTCCATTAATTCTTGTGTTGTTAAGATTCGCCATCTTCTCTCTCCTCTCATCTTTATCCTCCATTTTATGGTTTAGAGATTTATATAATTTTATTTTTTTAATTTCCTTTTTTTAGAAAAATGATGAATGTAGAATAGTTTACAAAAATGAGTATAGAGGCAAGATGTGAACTTTACCGAGGCTTCTTTAAATTAATCAGTTGTCATTCATGTATGTTGTGTAATTAATATAACTAATTATGTGTTAAGATTTTAATATGGTACGTGCGTTATATAGGTGTACTACAAATGAGTCGGAATTGGATGTACAACACTGATCGGCGCTTCAAGAGTTCATTCATGGGGTGCATTATTTCTTAGGTGTGGCCGAGGCAAACAAGCCGAGACGGTTTTATTTGCTGCCCATGTGCCATATGTAGGAATTTGAAGGAATTTGCCACTCACGGAATATTCATTCACACTTGTTTAAGTCGGGTTTCATGCCAAACTATGTTTGTTGGACCAAGCACGGAGAAAACCGGTGTTATAATGGAAGAAGGTGAAGACGAACAAGGGGGACGACGACGGCGTTATTGCTAAATATGCTTGGTGTCTTAAATGATACCGCAATGGAGGAAGTCAAGAGGAGGTACCGTGAGGTAGCGGCGGGGAGATGAGCCTCTTTGATGATCTTGATCGCTATTCATGATGCACGGGAAGAATGTGAAAACGAAAAGGAGAAGATCAAGTTCGAAAGCATGCTAGAGGACCACTAGAATTTGTTATACCCGAGTTGTGATGCGGGGCAGAAAAAGTTGGGTACCACAATCGAATTGCTGTAGTGGAAGGCGAAGAGTGGTGTTTCGACAAGGCCTTCTGACAGTTATTGACTATCCAAAAGAAGATGCTTCCGAAGGACAACGAATTGCCCGCCACTACATACGAAGCAAAACAGCTTGTCTGTCCTTTGGGATTAAAAATCAAGAAGATACATGCATGTCCTAATGACTGCTTCCTCTATGATGGCGAGGAGAACGAGAAGTTGGATGAATGCCCGATATGTCATGCATCACGGTATAAGATCGGGCGAGACGACCCTGGTGATGTTGAGGGCGAAAAGTCCTAGGAAGAAAATCCCGACAAGGTTATGTGTTACGCTCCTATAATACCACTCTGAAATGTTTGTTCGAAAACAAGGACCATGCAAAGTTGTTGCGATGGCACAAAGAAGACCGTAAGATAGACAACATGTTGAGACACCCCTGGCGATGGGTCCCAAAGTGGAGAGCAATCGATAGAGAATTCGAGGATTTTGCGGATGACACAAGAAACTTGAGGTTCGCCTTAAGCACGGATGGTATGAATCCTTTCGGGGGACCGAGAGATGTGGCCATAGCACTTGGCCTGTTAATCTATGTATCTACAACCTTCCTCCCTGGTTATGCATGAAGCGGAAATTTATTATGATGCCGATACTCATCCAAGGCCCGAAGCAGCCTGGCAACGATATTGATGTGTACCGAGGCCACTAGTTGATGAACTTCTACTTTTGTGGAAAAAAAAAACTAGGTGTACGTGTGTGGGATGAGTACAAACAGGGAACACTTTGACCTCAAGGCTTTTGTTGTTCATAACAATCAACGATTGGCTAGGTCTAAGTAATATTTCAAGACAGTCAAACAAGGGATATAATGCTTGCATGCACTTGTTTTGAGGATTGTAAGGGTATTTTCTTAAAAAACTATCGAAAGGTCGTGGTACCTTGGCCATCGTCGATTTCTTCCTAAGAATCATCCCCTAAGAAAGAAAGGCAAGCATTTCAAAGGTACGACAGACCACCAGCCCAAGCCTGGCAACCGGACAGGTGAGGATGTACTAGAGATAGTCAAGGATGTGAAAGTAGTCTTCGGGAAGGGACCTGGCAGTGAACCTGTTCCGAATGATGCTGAGGGCACGCACCCATGTGGAAGAAGAAGTCGATATTTTGGGAGCTACCCTATTGGCAAGCCCTAGAGGTCCGCATCGCAATTGACGTGATGCACCTAACAAAGAATCTTTATGTGAACCTGCTAGGCTTCATGGGTGTGTATGGGAAGCCTAAGGACACACCTGAAGCACGACGGGACTGTCAGCGTTGTTTGAATGAACGAGGCGGCTTTGCATCCAACGAAGATAGACGATGGATGCCAATACTTAGGCCCTGCTGGCTACACTCTTAGCAAGGAAGAGAAGGATAGCATGTTTGAATGCCTAAACAGCATCAAGGTACCATCTGGATTCTCCTCGAATATAAAGGGTATAATAAATGTGCCAGAGAAGAAATTCCTAAACTTAAAGTCCCATGACTGCCACGTGCTTATGACGCAATTGCTTCCAGTTGCATTAAGAGGAATTCTACCTCCAAATGTACGTCTGGCCACCGTGAAGCTATGCGCATTCCTCAATGAAATTTCTCAGAAGGCAATCAATCCACTAGATCTTGCTAAGCTACAGAAGGATGTGGTTCAGTGTCTTGTCAGCTTTGAGTTGGTGTTCCCTCCATCCTTCTTTAATGTCATGACACACCTCCTAGTTCACCTGGTCAAGGAGATTAGTATTCTCGGTCCTGTGTTCCTACACAACATGTTCCCCTTTGAGAGGTTCATGGGAGTCCTGAAGAAATATGTTCACAACCGTGCTCGGCCAGAGGGAAGCATCACCAAGGGCTACGTAACGAGGGAGGTCATTGATTTTGGTGTTGACTTTATTCCTGACCTTGACCCGATTGGTGTTCCTGAATCGCGACACGAGGGGAGGCTAAGTGGAAAGGGGACACTAGGAAAGAAAACATATATCGGTATGGAGGATGATAATTTCAATAAAGATCAATACACAGTTCTGCAAAACAGCACTTGGTGCATCCGTATATCGAGGCACACAAGGAGGTCCAACGATTGGAGTTTCCTGGCAAGAATGAAGCTTGGATTATGCGTGAGCACTTGAAAACTTTCAGTGGTTGGTTGAAAAAAAATGTCACGGTGATGGAAGTCTTCTAGAGCAACAGTATAGGTTGGCTATGCAACTATCGTGGCATATCCTCACATACAAAGGGTACGATATAAATAGGAACACATTTTACACAGTAGCCCAGGATAAAAGGAGCACCAACCAAAACAGTGGTGTCCGCATAGATGCCACAGATCCGATTGGGAGTAAGCAAACATATTATGGCTACATAGAGGAGATATGGGAACTAGACTATGGAGCTAATTTGAAGATCCCTTTGTCCAAGTGCCAATGGGTGAAGGCGACCCGGAGAGGCGGGGTAATAGTCGACCCGGTATGGAATGACAACAAAGGACCTCAACAATATTGGGTACAAAGAAGAACCATTTGTCCTCGCCAAGGATGTAAGTCAGGTGTTCTATGTCAAGGACATGTCTACAAAACCTAAGAGAGGGAAAAACAACAAAGACCCAACCAATGATCAACCTAAGCGCCATGTAATTCTTTCAGGGAAAACAGACATCGTAGGAATTGAGGACAAGTCAGACATGTCACTAGATTATGAAAAGGAAGACACAATCGTGCCCTTCATAGTGAACAATGATCCAAGCATTGCACTAAATAATGAGGACACTACGTGGTAACGATCCAAGCCTGCTTAATTTAGTGTTGTTTAATGTTGTATTTTGAGACATTAATTATGTAATAATTCTGACCGCACAATCATTCAAGTGTTGTATTGGTCTCAAACTTTTTCTCGAGCTTGCAAATGTCCTTTGTGAAGGAACCACCAAGTTTGAGATTTTTCTCAACCGGTTTGGTACCTTTTTTTAGTTTAATTGAATTTCCGCGACTTCACCCGGTAATTATACGTTGAACTGAGTCCACCATCGAAAAGATCCGAATGGTGCCAAACTTTGCCACAAGGTCTCTTGTGCCTTAGGAGACAAACCTTTGTGGAGGCCGATACAGATTTTCAATCTATAATTCACCGTATTTTGTCTCACGCAACAACGATGAAAATATATAATAATAAAAATAATCATCAGAAAAAACCTAAGATCTTATGTTGGACCATATTTTGGGTGTAGATGACTAGGAAAAAAATTTCAAGCCATTTCGACATAGGCGGACCGAACATGCTTCACAAATTTAAATGGAGGCTTTCATCGAATCGTCACGTTTGTTCTTATGGATTACGTGGTCCATGTGCTTTCTTGTGTCGTATTGGTCTCAAACTTTTTTCAGGCTTGCAAATGCCCCGTGTGAAGCAACCACCAAGTTTGAGATTTTTCGAATTGGTTTGGTATTTTTTTTTTTTAATTCAGTTTCCGCGTGACTTCACTGGTAATTATACGTTGAACCGAGTCCACCCGAAAAATTTTACATAAAAATGATGTGACAACAATTTTCCTGTCGAAAAACAATACATTTAATTATTTTAGGTTACATATTTTTAGGTTACATATTTAATTATGTTTTATGTTACATATTTAATTATGTTTTAGGTTACATATTTTTCATGTGTGTGCAATAAAGCAAAAAGAAAAAATAAATATTTTAGGTTACATATTTTTCATGTGTGCAATAAAGCAAAAGCAAGCTGTAATTGTTTCTAAAAAATTTTTATGACTGCTATGTAATTTCTTGCACAAATAACTGGACTTTAGACATTAAATATTTTTTTTTAAAAAACAAAACAGTGTACAAGAATGGCGGGAAGTGAAAAAATTCCACCTTTACTCCCGGTGATACCACGGCCCGGGAGTAAAGGTGGGCCCGCCAAAATTTTCTTTACTCTCGGGTGGCAACTCCAATGGGGAGTAAAGGTCGACCTTTACTCCCGGGTGTTGGTGCTGCCCGGGGTAGTAAAGGGCTTCTACTCCCCCTTTTGAGCCGGGGGTAAAAGGAGGGGGGAATATAACCCGCCACCGGCCCCTTCCCCTTCCTCCCCGACACCGCTCGATCTCGATCCATCTCGATCCACCGCCCGCGCCTCCACCCGCTCCTCCACTTTGGCGCCCACACCGCGCCGCTCCTCCACCGGGCGCCCTTGCACCGCCACCGCTCCTCTCTCGGCGGCGTCCCCACGCGCGGCCGCTCCTCCACAGCGCCCCTGACGTCGTGCCCCTCCTCTCCACCGCACCCACCCGGCGCCGCTCTTCCGCTCCTACACGGCGCCCTCCTGGCGCCCGCGCACCGCTCCCCTCTCCACCAGCGCCCCTCACCGCACCGCGCCGCTCCTCCATCCTCCACCGCCCCCTGCACCGCGGCGCCGCTCCTCTCCACCGGCGCCCTTGCAGCGCCTTGTACCGCTCTCCCGCTCTCTCCTCACGGCGCCCCTGCACTCCACCGCTCCTCTCCCTTCCACTCCACCGCCTGGCCCCGCCGGCCGCTCTCCTCCACCACGCCCCTGCACGCCGCTCTCTCTGCAAAAAAAACGAAGGTAGCTAATAGTTTGTGATACTTTTTATATATTGCTTTAATTAATTTGTTTATTGCTATTAATTGTGATAAATGCGTAACTAAATATTGGTAAATGGGAAAAATGTTATTCTTGTTCCTTTTGTCATATATTGTTGTGCTGTGTCTAGGGAAAATGATTTCCATGCTATGTTCTGTGGAAAATATTTATGTTATGATTTATGTGCTTTATTTTGAGCATTAGGATTTGATCATTTGAATTTACTTGGGAATATGAATTTTGGGCATGCTTGGATGTATGATTGAGAGACTTATATCAATTTTCTGTTAGATGGCTAGACGTGATCTTCCACCGCCGGAAGTCATAGGTTTCTCCGGCTATACAAGTTCTATGGGATTTGATCATCCAAGGTTGCCGAGCGTACCGCATAATCATCCATCAATAGTAAGCAACCCTATATGTTTCCAATAAATCAATTTGTCAAATACATTTGTATAAGTATATATACATTTATGTGATTTTTAAATGTACTGCAGTAATTGACCAAATCACTTGGCTTAAAGACACACTCTCATACTTTGGGGTTCAGCAAGTGGATGTCCAGACTTTCATGATTTTAATGGTCAATTAGGTCCACGAGTCCAATGTCGAATTAGCTTTTACCATTGCCCCTAGGAGGAGAGGTAGAAATCTTCTACAAATCTCGTGGGGCGGAGCAAAAGTACATGCGGAGCAGCAGGTGATTGCGAGAAAAATATGTCTTTGTCATGGCATGTGTACAGAAGCTTCATGATATTGGGTACACCCCTGCCTACATTCTCCTCATTGTTGAAACTTGCTAAAAGGAGAAACATGCGTCATGATGTTGCGGGACTGTGTGCACACATAGCTCGAAGCAACCAAAATGATGTGGTAATCTCGGTTGAACACCTAGCTTATATCAAGATATGTTAATTTGTCACCTAGCTGCAAAGCATGGTTCTCATAAACTTTTTGTGCCAATAATTACAAGTTCATGTGCATGACTCAACCTACACTGGGTGCAGCTATGAATCCATTCTAACCAAAACAATGACTCGTTTGGGTTATGTTTGGAGATATGCTAATGAGAGGCCAACACTCACTACAAATGGATATCGGGCAAAGGTGCTTTGCGACTAAGATTGAGACCCACCGAATGCTCGAGCATGGTTAAACGTCGTTAGTACACCATGTCGTCGTGAGGTGTGAAGCAAAAGGAGGATGCAGTAGTCGAACGTTGCTCTACATTTCAGATATTTGTGGATTCCGCATCGGTGACCTACACTTCACCGACTTAATTGTAGAAGAAAGCCAATGAACTTCTAGTAGTAGTTGAACATCTTTTGATTGTAATGATTTGTTTTAAATTATGAAAGTTTGTATGAATTTGATGAATGGGGATGATCATCGTAATATATGTGTACATTAATTATATATGTGTAATACATGTTGTGTACTTTAATTATTAGTTAATTACGTAATTTGAAACCAAAACAAATAATGAATTGAAATGAAATCAAAAAAAAAAAAAAAACCTTTACTCCCGGTTGGAACCAACCGAGTAAAGGTCCAGCCAGCCACGTGCACCGCCGTGGACTTTTACTCCCGGTTGGTATTCCAACCGAGTAAAGGTGGAGTTCTGCTCCCGGGCTGGAGAACCTTTACTCCCCCAACCCGTACTCCCGGTTGCATAACCGGAGTAAAAGGCTTTCCAGCCGGGAGTAAAAGTCGTTAGGTATACTAGTGTGACTGAGGCCCGTCTTAGGGCATCCACAATCTACTCAAAAATAAAGCCTTAAACAATAAATGCAACACTTTTCTAGGCAACAAACATTGTGAAGTTGCACCTTAAAAAAAGGTACCCTAATGTGCACCATAAGCTTGTGGTTTGGCCATTGTACATATATAACCATTGTGCAGCTTACCACAACAAATGCCAACTGTTCATGGGCTCTACCATAAGTTTGAGCTGAGAAACAAACCTTGCCCTTATATACTTGTTGACAATCTCAAATGCTTCAACAATAATACTCTAGCAGGTTTGGAATCTTGCTCGAATGGCTTGATATGATATGCGTGTGACCGGCGCCGATGGAGATTTCCAGGGAAAAAGCGTCGCCGTCGCCGTCGTGGCATCTGTTGCCGTGCAAGTAGATAGCTGCCGCGCCTCATCATCCTCTCGGCGCACCGATATACAGTGCCACATGTGCCTCTCGTCGTTGGCTGCGGCGTCTGCGTGCGTGTTGGGTTGACAAGCAATGTCGATGATGGTCGCAGACCAGAAGAAGCCAATTATTGTTTCGCAAAAAAAAAAAGAAGCCAATTATTGTTTGGCCATTATTCATTGGCCACCCTTTTGCTAGGACAGAGACATCCATGCCTATCGGCATACTGGTAAAGAGGAAGGGGTGCAGATCATCCAAGCAAGTGGCAGCTAGCATGCCGCATATACCATAACGATGCATGACGTACATTAAGTATCTATTTATTACTAGACTAGAGTTACTAATTAGAGACTCCATATTAGTACTTATCACGAGACATGCTCAACAATCCTAGAAACTCTCGGAATAATAAAAAGAACATCTGACATTTAATAGTAGGATATAATCATCAACACTAACAGTAGCCATTGTATTTATTCTGTTTTATAAAAAATTGTCCACTCTATTATTATGAAAAATACATGAAGTAACTCTCTAAATTTGCTTCTAAATTGACCACCTTCGTCATTGTGAAGAAAGATTGTTAAAATATGCCCCTAAATTTACATCAAACTACCATCATATTCCATTATAAAAGATAATTAAAATAACCCTTAAATTTGTAACTAAATTACTTGCCTATCCCAATGATTTGTAATGCAAACTACATCCTAATAAGTCTCTACATCCAAATTACCACATCTATCGTTATGAAACATAATTACTAAAGCGCTCGTTATGAAAGATAGCCATGCATACTTGCATTTCACATGTGAACAGTAGGCAAGCAATACAGACAATGATATTTTCTTTCAAAAAGGACAGACAATGATATGATATAACTGCGCTTCTGCGGTCCACGTATGCATCTAGGACGCCGACCCCTACTGTTGTGTGTCAGACTATCCATTCCACAATGAGTGAACGTCTAAAAGAATTAATTTTAAGTTTACCAAAATATATGCGTACACAAGAATACTAATATCTATGATATATAATAACATGATTAAATTAATCGTGAAATATATTTTTATAATAAACTTATTTAAAAAAATATAAATATTCATACTAGCTATTTTTATATAACTAGTTATTACTTTGTCAGTATTTGCAAGGCTGTGTATCAACTGACTGATCTCTTGCAATTCCTGGTACAAGTTATTTATCGATTCATATCAATATTTGTAAGGCTGCATCAACTGACTGGTCTCTTGCGAGTGTTGATATTAATCAAAGTTATCGATCTTGTGTTAAATAGTTTACTGTTTAATACAATATCATCAATTATCCAATCTAGATTGAGATTTGTTAGTCTTCATCATATCGATCTATTGTTTGCCGTTATTGATGCTTAAATTCTATTTTTGACTTTAGATCCTGTTTATTGACTAATTTATCTTGATCTTGATTGCATATAGTGAGTATTCGAAGTCTTACTTTGCTAAGAGTAGATTCATCAATTATCAATCCTTAGTTTATTGTCCAACTATCAATGCTGCATCAAAAAAAAATTATGACCTGTTGATAGCGACAAGTAGATTAAATTTTGCTGGTTAGTGGATTTATCTATTAGAAGAGCATGATGTCGTTCATTCACTGACTATAATATCGGCTATTTAGCTGATAGCTTGTGCCTTCACGCGTATAATGTGTTTTTCATAATTCTGCTGAAACACAAGTAGATCTATAGATCGTTAAAGCTTATTCTGTTGTTATTATTACAGCTGTATCTATACGACCCTCACTGATAATGACATTACATTGGGTTTGATTGGTTTATAGACTTATTTGTATCCAACGGTTGATTGCTTGCATGCTGTACGATAAAACTACTAGAATCGGCTACTTAGCCGATAGCCTGCGCTTTGCCAGTACACTAGGTTCTTTGATGCTTGTTTTGTTCTTGACTTGGTTAATGAGCCAGTGTTTGGTACTTAATCTCATTAATGCAATTGTGTTTATGGTTATCCTTTATTGCATTCTCACGTGTCTTATAATATTCAGCTGCTAACATCTATGTAACCGTCATTTGATAATAGTCGATAGCATCTGATTCTAATACTCCCTCCGTTCCAAATTGTAGTTCACTTTGGTTTTTGTAAATCCATTTGTTTTACTATGTATCTAGACATAGTGTATAACTTCGATGCATAGCAAAATCAATGTATATAGAAAAGCCAAAAAGTGAACTACAATTTGGAGCGGAGGGAGTATTCTTTATCATGTGCATATTGGATATCGACTCTTTAGTCGATAGCCTTATTCTGATCGGCTATCTGGCCATAAATTGCACTGTCTGGAGCAACACCGACATGTTTCGCCTTAAATTACTGACTACTTTCTTCTCCTTGTTAATTGCGGGGTCAAATTGATTTGCACGCCAAACGACTTCGAAAACTAACTTGTCTTGCATTTGGAGTTGAGCAGATCTCCTAGGCTTATGGTGCGTTTGCACGGTGATCAAATTTCCATGTCGACACACTTTGGTACGCCGGTGGGACCACAATCGTCGAGATGGACAATAACTCGATTCTCTTTTTTTTCGAGACCACGCCGTTGTGCGTTTTTCATTAAGCAGAATAAAGTTCAAACAACAAGATGCAACGGTAACCAAACCATTACCGAGGCGAAATCTAACAACCTTCTTTGGATACAACAACGGGGATTACATGTTCACCAATTTGCGACAAACGATCCCCCCGTAAGTCGGGTTCGGCTTTCCATCGAAGGCCCTCCGTGTTGAGGTCCATGGCGGAGAGGTCGAGGGCTCCATCAAGAAAGAGTTTCAAAACGGCGTCGTCTTAGCCGGCGACATGTCGCCCTTGAAGATGGCCTTGACCTTGTCCTCTCACGGCCGCTGGAGCCTCTCCCCAAGGCCACTTCCATGCCCATCTTCCAGAAGCAAGAGCATCCGGGCCTACAGAGTGGCATTAGCAACCCTTGCCCGGGCCGCGATGCGATCGCCGCGCGACGGCAGGCGTGGTGGAGGCTGGAGTGCGCGCCCGACACGCTGGCGGCCCGACCGAGAAGTGGTGATTCCAACGGCACGCACACAATATCTTCAATCTCTTGCTGCCGGGACCTCGCCCCGCGAGGCGGTGACAATCTCTCCTCGAAGACACCACCGGAGGCGGCTCCGGGAGAGAAGGGTTCTTCCCCGCATCGATGGGGCCTCCTCCAACGCCGGCGATGACGAGCCGAGATCGCGAACTCGGGCCGCCACTAGACTAGCCCACCGGTCGGCCTCTCGCACCGTGGCGCGGTGCTGAGAGTGGACGTCCCGTAGAGGCGCGGGCGCAGCTCCAGCGCCACGGTCTCATCAAGCATTCCCCCAAACGGAGGCTCAAGCGAACTAGACGCCGCTCGAACGCCAACGGTCGACGCAATGGGCGAGCTCGCCGGGTGGTGACCTTCGCATTGGGTCGGGCAGCAAGACGCCCTGACGAAACGTCCACCGGCGAGGTTTGCGCCGCCGCCACCGAGACGACATGGTGGGCACAAATTCGCCCCCAACCGTGCATGCATCACTAATGACGAAGGGGAAATCCCCATCGGTGCCCGAATCGCCGATGTCGATCTAGCCACAGAATCTTCCAACCCCGGGGCCACGTGCGACTTTGTCATCAGGAGCCCTTCAACCGCCACCGTTAATAAACACCACGGGTGGCGCGCTTCTGCACATACAACCAAAGGGCGCGCCCCGAGGTGGATGACCACTCCTGACGGATGCTTAGATCCCGGGCCCGTGCCTCGTTCAAAGGCGTAAGAGGCAGCGTGATCAGGAGGTGCATTGCACATGTGGTCGCCGCTACCTTTGAAGTAGAGCTCGAGAGAAGCTCACATTTACAGCGGAATGGGACTATATTGCTTCTTGAATTTTGCCCGACGACGGCTTTGAACAAGCGTGAAGCCATCGGCGTCGACACGGCGCCGCCGCTTGAGGAACGTGGTGTCGAGAAGTCAAAGTCGATGAAGAGGGCGCCGAGCCATTGGTGCATGGGCACCCACTCGATCAAGCCGTGGACCAAGTCGTAGATACTCATCACTAAGGCAGCAAAGAGTATCGTAACTGGTGCTTAATGTCCTATGGGAAGATACGTGGCAGGTTTGTGCGAAGGCTCCGCTACCTAGAGTTCTTCCATGGACAAAGAGATCCAGATGAAGAAGTTAGGGCTCACAGATGATATAGTCCATAAGACTATTTATGATGCTTTCAAATCATAATGAAGTGCTAATCAACCTCGCCTGTTAATGTCATGAAAGAAGTGTTCTATGGAGCACCGCTTGATCGACCGGGCCCATCTTGTTACAATCTTCCTCGTTCTTCAGCCATCGACTAACATAGCGGATCAAATCAACAAACAATGGTGGGCAAATACAAAGAAATGACCGTACAACAACTTCAAGGGGTCAAGTTGAGCGCGTTTCTCCATCGCAAAGAATCAATAGGAGGCACAACAACAAATACCGCGGATAGCAATCATCAAGTGCTCCTATTACATAGACGGCTCCATCTCCTCCAGGATAGTCTCGGTTGTATATCGTTTTGAGTAGCCAACCACGCCACCAATCGGGTTGTGCAACGGCCGACGTATGGTGCATTTAATACTTCATATCGGACACCTCGCCGGCTCATACAATTGCTCCATCGACTTCGAGGATCACTAGAAATATTGATCCAACTTATTTTCATAGTCGATTACAAGGATTTGCATCTTAGATGGCTCAAATCGTCTATCCGTAGGGATATCATGCTATTTCTAAGGCCAACACTTCTTATGAATATGCACCTCATCCGGGGTATCAAAATGCTTGGGCTTATAATCACAATACTCGCCCGGTCCAAGCTCAAGGTCAAGTTCGGGCTCAAGGTCAAGGTCAGCAAGGACAACCCACCGCAGGCATGAATGCCGACGAGCCGATCAACGAGGTTAACGATATGATGTAGAGTCAATTTGGCTTGAAACCTAAATATCAACTAGGCATGTATCGGTGCCCGTATCCATCATGGTTTGACTTTGTGGATCTTCCATCACGCTAGAGTTCCTAGTTTTCAAAAGTTTTTGGGAATTAGATGATGTATCAACTATGGAGCATATATACCGCTATATTGCTTAGTTAGGAGAAGCTTCTATTGAAGAGGCACATGTAGTTTGATTCTTCCATTATCTACCCGGTTCTCATCATTAGAACCTAACTCTATCATGATGGGCCCGAGAAGAAACTTCTTGCATATTTCTACACTTTCGAACCTGGGAAAAAAGATTACCGATCTAACTAGCATGAAAGCGGAGAAACAATGAATTAAACTTTGATTTCATCCAAAGGTTTAGAGTTAGGAGCCAATGTTATTCATTGAATCTATCTCATGGCCAATTACTAAATTAGCCCTTCAAGGAATGTAACCAAGTGATCAAAGAGAAGTTCGGTGGTCGAGTTTGAAAATCTAGCCTCGCTTGGTCTAGAAGGTGTCGACTTTTGAGGGTTACGCCTTTGGTCTCTCGCATAGGAAAAGTTTCTAAAGAGTGTTGCCTCCACTCACGCTTGATCCATATGATGGAGACTCGATGATGAAGATGATTGAGGGGTGAGTGGACATGGAATAAGAAGACCATATGTTGTCCTTGGGTGAAGGAGCTCAAGATACTTATGATTTTGATGTCTCCAAAGCTGAAAAAGATTTTTGACTTCTTTGCTAGAAAAGGGCAAATATTTTGATGTCTCCAAAGTCAAAAGATTTTTGACTTGTCTAGAAAAAAGGGCAGTTTCTTAGGGTATAATCTATGTACCCTCATGACCGTACATGGTTCGCCATAGGAGGTGGCCCACCCACAAGATGAAGGCGTGCGGCGCATGGCACTCGGGCGGCGTGCACATCAAGGCTACAAAAGATATTGTAATAGTACCAAATAGGATACTTTACTTTATAACTCGGTCCCTTCAGAGTATAAAAGGAGGGGGGGGGTCCCTGTAGTGGACACTAGATCAACAAACCTTACTGAATATCATACCCAATCAATACAAAATAACGGGTTTTACGTCATCCGACGAAAGGCTTGAAGTCAGATAAATCTTGTGTCTTATGTCTCTGTTACCATCTAGTTCTTGTCTCGTGCACCTTCACGATTCATCTACCACCGTGGGCATACCCTCGATGAATCACCAACCATATTTCATCGACAGGTTTCCTCTAAATCATAAAATTCCATCGCAGAGGAGCTCAAAAAAGAGAAAGTATTGCAAGTTCCATAATGCTACTACTCATACTACCAATGAGTGTAGAGTTTTCACTAGCATATTCAAAGGGCTATTGAGCAAGGAAAAGTTAAGTTTGAGCCAACTAAAAGAATATGAAAAATAGATCAAGATCCTTTTCCAAAGTGTATAAATATGGTTGAAATTCAGTTTGCTCAAAGGAAAAAGCTAAAGGATCTGACATCCGGTAGGCCAAGGAAACTAGAAATGATCCATTCTTTAGATATTGCTGGAATGAAGGTTTGAAGTTGCCAACCAAGAACAATTGCCCTCAATGTGGTGATCAATATTGAGAGTTTAGGCAATCTCAAGCCAACCGTTGATCTATCTCAGAGCATTTAAAGTTATCTACATAATGACATGATTGGTGTGTAAACAATAAAAGGGTTCATGATCGGCTAGGTAAGCACGTTGTTGACCGTTGAACCGTTTATGAACATGAGGAAGAGGAATAAAAGAGTTTGTTTAGCAAGGCGACGAATGGTGCCCACCGGTTTGACTAGAAGTCAGAAGAAAAGGGTACAACGCTTGAGGATCAAAAGAGGTAGAGGGAGATCAAGCGTAGAAATCTAAAGAAACCTCAAGCATGGCGCCAAAATAAACAACCGATAAGGGTAAGGCATTGGTTAATATTCATATGGCTTTTCTTTACTAGCGAGAGTTCGGGCTTGTTTTTAGCATGAATATGAGGAATCGAATGAAGAGGAGCTCGAGGAAGAAGTGGGCGTAATTGACCCTCAATCACAACAAGCCATATTTGATAAGCCATCTTAGCATCGACACTTGAAAGCTCTATATATGAAGGGATTTATTGATGGAAAGCCATGACTAAGATATTAGTCGATGGAGGTGCCACTGCATTGATGCCTTACACCATGTTACGTAAACTTGGAAAGAGTCACGAAGATTTGATTAAGACTGATATGATGCTGAAGGACTTTTGGGTGGTAACGATCTAAGACCCGAGGGGCATTGAATGTCGAATTGACAATTGGAAATTAAAGATTACGCTTACTACTTTCTTCATCATCGATGGTAAGGGTACATATAGTTTTGTCCTTGGTCATGACTGATCCATGCTAATTGTTGTATTCCATCAAAGAATGCATCAATGTCTTATCCAATGGCAAGGAGATAATGTTGAGGTGGTCCAAGGCGATGCAACTATAAGCATAACATCGGTAGATCTAAGCAGAAAGACTATGAATGTTCCTCCGCAAAGTTTGGGAAGGATGCATCATTCAAGTCAAGAATGAACTTCAATGGCGATCCAAGCAATCGTACCCGAAAAGTTTATTCAATAGATTCCCCAATTGCCGATCTAGAGGGAAGTTAGGATAGTGTTTTCTGATGTGTTAGAAGAAGTTGATGTTGGTCTTGGAGATAGGCCTAGACCGGCGTATATAAGGCGCTAAGTTGGATCCCGGTATAAACAAGAATTAATAAATCTTATGAAAAGAATATCGAGATTGTTTTGCTTGGGAATATTATGAGATGCTTGGTTTAAGCCGATCAATTGTTGAACATCGCTACCTATTAAAGATGGATATCGCCACTTAAATAAGCTCCAAAAGGAGATTTAAATCCGAGTTATTGATGACATCAAAAATTGGAGATTACAAGATTGTTTGAAGCTTTTATTTGACCATGCCGATATGCATTGATTTCAAATATAGTTACCGTGTTCAAGAAAAAAAATGGAAAATTAAGAGTTTGCATTGACTTTAGGGACTTGATTAAAGCTTCGCCAATGGATGGTTATCCGATGCCAATAGCCGATTTGCTAGTAGATACTGACCTCGACACAAAGTCATCGACTTCATGGATGGTAATATGCATCTTATAATAAAACTTTCATGGCGAAAAAAAGATACAACTAAGACTGCCTTTAGATATCCCTTTTCGTGCCATTGGTTTATATAAATGGGTCATCATGACTTTTGGTTTGCAAATGTTGGTGCAATTTATCAACAAGCTATGAATTATATCTTTCATAAGTTAATCATGAGAGTAGTTAAAAATCTACATCAATGATGTGGTCATGAAATCAAAAGGCTACAAAAAATTTAGCCTATCTGTAAGAGATCTTGAGTGCACCGGAAGACATGGCTTGAAGATGAATCTAAACAAGTGTGCCCTTTGGGGTGTCGGCTGGAGAAATTTAGGTTTCATGGTTCACAAAGACGGGGATTGAAGTTGGACAAAAGAGTATGAAAGCTATTGATGAAACAGTCCCTCAATAGATAAGACACAATTACAATCCTTGATCGGTAAAATTAATTTCATGAGGAGATTTATTTCAAATTTATCAGAGAGGATTTTGCTATTTTTACTTTGTTGAAGTTGAAAGCATCAAAAAAATTCAAATGGGGTGACGTAACAACAAAAAGGCATTTGAAGAAATCAAAGAATGTATGAAGCCCCCACTGCGTTGATTCCTCCCACTTGCGGGTAACAAGCCATTTAAGTTGTAATGTGTCGGCCGATGACCATACCTTTGGATCAGCCTTGATGCAAGAGTTTGAAGGAAAACAGTGAGTCATTTTCTATCCGAGCGTAAAGCTTTGGATCCGAGACAAGGTATTCTCCTCATTGAAAAATTATTTTTTCTTGTTGGTTGCAAATGTACTGATTGATCTCTTGCAAGTCACGATAAGTCATGGCGGTACTCACAAACAAGTCGAGGTCGATTAGTCGATGTAGCCCCTACTTACTTGAACAACTCATCGAGGTCTATGTTTATTTGACCATGCCAGGGTCTAATTTACTCCTCCCTAGGGTGGTGTGAAATCTGAAATGTAAATGAATGGGTTTGTGTTGATTGATTGGTGTCCATTACAATAGCCGGGGTGTACTATTTTTGCCCGAGGCCTACACATGAGTCCCCTAATCGAGGTAAGGCTTGTTACAAACTTAGAATAAAAGAAAACACCCTAAGTTAAGATAACTTGGACTTTAGTCTTTCACTTCCGTGAAGTTCGACATGTCTCTTGCTTTAATTATCGCCATCTTCATGTCAAAAGAGAATCTGAATCAAACTTGATGATGACGCCATGATCTCTTAGCCGATTCGATGGCAATATAAGGGCAGTCCCACTGGAAGACTCTATGCACAATATCCAAGAGTAATTAATATCGGTAGAAACTATCATTCTCAACCCATAGTTTCTATATTAATGATCACACGTAGAATAACTTGAATGCAACACAAAATAAAGATGGATCAATCAGGATAAACTCTCTGCAGCCAACATGTTGCCACACGATAGTATGATAGCAGGCAACATGTTTGCAAAAAGACCGGACAAAGAAATGAGAAATTTGCTGCAGTCCAACACCATTTCCAACCATATCTTATCAAATAGCAACCCATATATATGTTTCCAGAACCCATAAAGATAATAGGCACCATCGCCGACCATCTCTCATACATATATAGTTAACAGATGAACCCCAAAGTTCATGCTAGTAGTAAAATAATAAGGTTGCATCGACATCATCTCCATTACCGCGTCTCGGGTAGGTTCAGAACTCCTCCAGAATCCATCAGCTTGCAAAAGTTCCCAGAGAAGGCATCGGGTTCCACAACATCATCTACAAGTTAAAATAAACAATGAATTTCAAATACCATGGGTCATCAACAACAGGTCAGTAAGAGGTAGTTTCACACTCGCAAAAATAAATACTGATTTCATTTGCACACCAGAAGCTATATACACATATATCATTCTATTCTAGGTTTCAGTACCAATATATAAGAGATTAGAATAGCAAATACCTTAATTATCTCAGTAGCAAATAAGGCCACATCATACTCTCCAGTGCTTTCTCCCTCAGCCAAAGCATGAGGACTCATATTAGTTGTTGGCGCTAACAACAGTTCTCTGTAAGTGTCCAGCATTTTACACTTGAGTTGCTTTTCTCTGCTGCCTTATCGGCCAATCTTGCAGCCTCAACTTTACTCTTTGCCATAACTTGTCGTCTCTCCGCCATCTTCTCACGATCCTTTCTAGCCAAATGTGCTTACTTCAATGTACTTGTCTAGCTTGTCACTAATAGCGAAAAAAAGCTTCAGTGTCTTCTTTTCCCATGGAGCTCAGCCTTAGCCTTCTTATGTCCAATAGGACGAATGTTAGATTATCTTCCAAAGGGACCACTTTCGACGGTGAATTAGATGCACTCTTGTTCTTCTCTTTTCCTTCTCCTTCTTAACATATCGCGACCACTTTCTTTGATCTTTCACAACCTTCCAAAAGTGTTTCGTTGTAATTCTTTATCATTATGCTCATCGAATACATCTTCTTAGCAATTTCCATCAACGATCATCGCTCACACCACTTCGTAGACTTTGGTGGTTCTATTCCAAAGAACCATGGAAATCCATCACTGGGTTTCTTAACACGGTCCCGTGGATCTTCATTTGATTCCGGTTTCTCCCACGGCTAGCCTCGGTGCCTTCATTGTATTCTTCAAGAACATCCGCCCAATATTGATCCGCTTCCTTCCTATCGGTTCCATCAACTGGGTCCTTTGAGTTACGCAGCCATGCAAGATGCACACTCACAAAACAACGGTTTACAACCATGAAGATTTGTCCACAAAGTCCAAACTTAAATGTCTAAACTAAGAAAGGATGCTTACCAATCTAACATCTTATTTCATCCGCCGATCGTAGCTCGGTCCTCGCATGATCTTCGTTGGTTTCATCGTCATCTAAATTGATTGTTTCTTCGACTGGTATGGTTCTTTTCAAACTTGGAGCAGTTGAAGAAACTCTAGTTGTGCTTGTTGCATTCCCAGGGGCGATTTGGTCATTTCTAGCTGTAATCTCATGTTTGGTTTTGACAATTGATGACACCGTGTTATGCTAATCATCTACTCTAAGTCTGCTTAAGAGATAGTGATAGCATGGGTGATGAGGAGCTACATGATCATGGACATGGACGATGGTGTTGGATATGGTGGATCATCGAGCTCACGTGTGGTGAAGGAAAGGAACCCGGAGATCAAGGCAAAGGTATGACTTGATAGGGTTTTCCTTTTGGTGATCAAGACATTTAGAGAGTGTGATCACACTTAGGATAGACAACCCGACTATCAAGAGAGGAAATCATCGGCTATCTCGAATTGGAAATGCCTCTAGATTCATCCTGTTGCATGTGCATTTAGAATCGAGATAACTAACTTCGCACTTGTCAAACCATTTGTGAAAATGCTAACACTGCTGCTCGAGGTGTTCTTCGATGTGTTAGCAAGCTTGGACAAGTGACGGAAGACGGAACGGAGAAGAAACGACAGTACGGATCACCGACTGGCCGGGTCTTTTTGTAACCGACGCCGAGCAGTAGCACCGGTGCATCCCTGGCCACTTCCGTAGGTTTGAAGTGGCCTCCGAGGCGTCCTCATGTCATGTCCGTCGAGACCGACGACACGGTGGTGGCCGGTTTGAAGCCAAATAAGCAGCTTTAGGCGGTTTGGCATTTCTCGACCGGCCGCTGGGCCGGTGTCCTCCGTGTCCCCCGTCGAGGGACACCCCAAGGTCCTGCCTCGGGCGTAGCAAGTTTGCCCCCCCCAACGGCTATGGCCGTGGTGGGGCTATAAAAGAGATGGCCAGCTCTTTGGAGCCTTTTT